>CM070818.1:13256101-13853601 GCA_036326025.1 Chrosomus eos | reverse complement strand
CATGCAGTTTCTTTGACAGACGGCTACGTACAAAACACACTTTGAAGCTGTCGCTGATATGGAACAACAACCATTTTCTAATGTCAAAACCACACCAAGGAACAGCTGCCCTTTTTTTTACCCATCCTTGAAAGTGAAACAGGGTCATTCAGATCCATTTTTCAATTCTGAAAAGCACTTCACTCCATTATGATTGGGGTTTAAAAGGATACTTTCCCCATTGAAGTAATACACTGTGCTTTTTCTGCCCTACCAGCGACCAAACAAGGATCTGTAATCACATCGTTTTGGTAATAAAAATGAACACATGCCCCTCTTGAGATGGAAACCACCTCTGTTCCAAAAAACCCTTGCTCATCTCGTATTTTATCATTGTTTCAGGTTCATTTGTTGCTTAAGTGCTCCCTAGCTCACACAATGCCAATATGAACCCATTATGCCTGACTATAGCAGTATTTGGTATCGTAAATGGTGTTTCCTAAGGCATTTGAACAAACCTGAAACCCTAAATATTAAACTTTGACACATTACTGATCCTGCACCGTTTGCACTACAGACATGAATGATACCTCAAATTATGTGGCTTAGTGAGGAAAGATGATCAGTCTTGCATTATTTTCCATAGTGGACTATAGAACAGGTGAAAACCCCCATAGACTTTTGAGGGATTTGAGCCATACTGTATATAGAGAACAATTTGAAATTGGATAGTACGCAACCACCCAAAACATCCTATAGGCATCATGGATGGGAGCTAAGCTCTGCTGATTATAAAATTGTAATTTCAGGGTTGTGCAAAATTCAGAATTCAATAATTGTCTTATTTCAGTTCAGAATATGGACTTTGAATTGAATTGCCACAATACATAGGAAGTTGAACTGGAATTTGAATTGGGTTAGGGTTAAACAACAGGAAGAAGAATTAACTGAATTGTTATTCAAAGAAATTCAACACAGGCGAAGTGATGCATTATGGGTAATGGAGTGTTATTCCACTACTGTCTGTCCATCCATCCATCAATCAGTCTATCAGTTTATCCATATGTCTATCTATATCCATCTGTCTGTCCATCCATCCTTCTATCTATCTATCAGTCTATCCATATGTCTTTCTATCTGTCCGTCTGTATCCATCCGCCAATCCATCAATTTATCAGTCTATTCATCTGTCCGTCCATCCATCCATCCATCCATCTGTCTGTAAATACGTCCGTTCGTTCGTCTGTCCATCCATCTTTCCATCCATATCCATCTGTCAGTCCGTCTATCCATCCATCTCTATATATCCATCTATCCCTCTATCCAACTGTCTGTCAATCCGTCCATCAATCCATCCATCTGTCCGTTCATTCATCCATCCATCTCTATATATCCATCTGTCAGTCTATTCAACTTTCCGTCCGTCCGTCCGTCCATCACAACTGTATTATAATAATTATCTCTATCTATCACTCTATCCATCTATTGTTTGTCCATCTATCCATCCATCCATCCATCCATCCATCCATTCGCCCGTCCGTCTGTCTGAAGTTCGTTTTCAATTCAAAATTAATTTCAATTTTGTTTCCATACTTTGGAATTACAATTGTGTGTCCCATTTGTTTCCTCAATTCAAATTAAATTCAAAGTCAGGAGTTTAAATAGCATTTTCAATTCAGTTATGAATTACACATTACCCTGGCCTGGTAAAATGGTCTGTGTTTGTAGTAACCTGTGGATATGCTTCTCTGTGATTGAGCTGCTGTAAAGAACCCATTTTCCAAACATAAGTACTTCATAGTAAAAGCCTCTCAATGCTGTTTACCAGACAGATACTGCCCATCTCAACTCTATATCATATAGGGAATAGGGGACATTGATAAACGCCCATTCTCTCCCTCTTAAGGACGTATGAAATGGAGATGAAGGTGTGTGTCATGCATAAATGAAAGGTCTTTATCGGCCCCCTACAGGCAATGCACTAAATCAATTCCATGCCAGTGAAATGGCTCAGTCCCTTTTGTCGTAACACCATTTAACATGATAGAAGCTGACACGGTCTGGACGTGCTTTGATAATAATTGGGGTGAGAACATGTAGA
Organism: Chrosomus eos; assembly: GCA_036326025.1. Taxonomy (NCBI): domain Eukaryota; kingdom Metazoa; phylum Chordata; class Actinopteri; order Cypriniformes; family Leuciscidae; genus Chrosomus; species Chrosomus eos. The sequence continues at coordinate 13,851,521 of CM070818.1, read as the reverse complement.
TTATACAAAAAACAGTTTGTGTGCCGTTAATTATGAACTGGTGAGATGTAATTGTTGTAGAACATTCAATCCATTTAGTCCAAGGACAGAATTCTAATTACAGCATATTTCAGGATATTATTTTAGGGCTGTGTTTCTGGATCATTCTAGGTGAGGAGAAAAAATTCAGCTAAAACTTGGCCCAAAAGAGAAACTTTAGATTCGTTTAGAGCAAATGCTCCAGAATGAGATCAGTATTTCTAGTTATTGTGCAGGTCATTTTAAAACTTTCATATTATAACTTGCTTTTCATCACAATCACCTATCTATATTTGATACAGTGAGAGGTTATTGACTGTAAGGTGTAATGCAATTCAAAGTGTGATGCAAAATGATATGCATTATAAATAAGAAAAGACTCTAAAATAGTCTTTTCTAATAGAGACGTGTTGCAAAAATTCCACAGTGGTCGATCAGATAAAGTGGGCTTCCAAATGGCGATTGTGTGCTTTTGAAATATTTGATAGAATGGTTTAATAAGTGTTTTCAGCTCAATTCTTTTTTTTTAAATCAAAGGTGCTCAAGAAATATTTCTTAATGTTATCAATGTTGAGGAAACATTTGAGGATACATCTCAAGTTTAAAAGAACAGCATTTATTTGAAATATACATATGCATTTATCCTAAATATCTACACTCTATATCCTATTCTTCCAAAGACTCTCTGTCTGACCTGCAATACGTTTTTGAAAACATGGGGGGCATTTTGTGCATTAACTTTAGCGGAACTGTCATCTATAATAGGCAATTTCTGTGATCGTCATGGTGTGTTGTCACGGTTGTCACAGGAGAGGGGGACGTGATAGTGAAGAGTGCTGTAGGGATGGAGAAATCATTTCTTTTCCACAGCGAATCGAGACTGTGTTTCCCCCTCACCAGTGATCTGCGTCCATTGATAGGTCACTTCATTTAATAGAGGCTTCACAATGCTTATAACATCAGTGTGAACGCAACCGTTGCAGTGCAGAATCACAGAGTCTGTGTTAGTTAACACATCTTAAGCCTTGTGAATGTCGATTTGCATTTCTTAAAAGAATCAGATTTCAGTATAGAAAACAGATGACAGAAATACGACCAACTGCAATTCAGAATGAAGATATTATATAAAAGATATATATTGTATTTAAATACTTAATATTCTATTAATGTTAGTCATTGGGAGATTTTCTTACTTTCTTAAAAAGTATACGACTTGTAGTAATTAAATATAGATAAGACATTATCATTTTTTATAATTATAAGTTTGAATGGAGTCTTTATGTTATGTGGTTCAGGCTGACTAAATAACAGAAAATTAGATCAAAGGAATATGAATACAATGTTTCATTTCAAGCAGTGTAATTATATAATACAATGCAACTTAGATTGAAAATTTTTATTTAAAAAAATAATTTATAAATAATTAAATAAATAATTAAATAATTATGTTGTATTGTAGCCATGGAAGGTCATGCATTATTATTGTTCTCTGTATTTTTTTCAGGCACAAAACATGTAATTAGCAGCTGTCAAATTTCATGAGCATGCAGACTCAGTTTGGCTGGAAATGAAAGTGTCCACGTTCAAAATCACTAGTGTGTATGCCTCGTTCTTAAGTGTCAGACAGTGATTTTAAAATAAACTAACACTTTTACTTAGCAAGGATGCATAAATTGCTTAAAAGTGAGAGACATTTTTAATATCTTTGATTCTTGAGCAGCATATTAGAATGATTTCTGAAGAATCATGTTGCACTTATTCCAGCTTTGCATCTCAGGAATAAATTTCATTTTTATACGTATTCAAATATCGAACAATTGTTTTAAATTGTAATAATATTTCACATTATTTCTGTTTTTACTGTATTTTTGATCAAATAACTGCAGCTTTGGTGAGCATAAGAGTCTTTCGAATTTTTTTTAAAGATCTTTCCGACCCCAACATTTGAAGGTGGTGTTGTATTTAGAAATGGCTTTTTGTACCTCAAGACCAAGAGGGAAAAAATTAGATTGAGAAAACAACTTTTGTATTTTACACTGTAAGAAAAAAAAAAATCACAAAAAAATGTCTTGTATATTTCCCGATTGAAATTAATTAAACATGGAATTTTTAAGTAGAAAGGCTGAAATAGTATTTTCTTGTAAAAACCTACTCCAATAACCTTTGTTTTATTTACAGTTATTTTTTACACTGTAGAGTTATAGAGAAAATTAAGTCTTGATAATGACAAAACAAGAAAAAAAAAAAAACAATAATGTGTGGCATCTTAGGGGTTTCGAAATTAATGACTGTAATTACTCCGCACCCAAAAGGCCGAAAATTAGATGAGTGTTCGCTTCTAAAAGACTTCAGTTCTCATGTCACAGCTTTTCTAACTTAATCTGTCTTAGTGCTGCTTTTCTGCTCTAGTGGGAACAAATGCAGCCAATTTTTACTCATTGAGCATGATAATTAGCAACAATTGTAAAAGTAATTTCCCAGATTAGGCAACCTCAACAGAGCAAGGCATGCCTATTAGCTTAAAGCCGGGTGCACGCTGTATGATTCTTACCACGATTTTCTCTTCTGAGACTAAATTTGCGGGTCACATAGTGTGGCATGCTCACCAACGGCTGATTAATTGCCTTTGTGCTGAATCTTGTACATTCTGAGAAGCAATAAATGTAAAAAAAAAAATCCCCCAGTGTGCACCCGGTTTAAACTTAAAAAATGAGGTGCATGGTGGTTCTTCTTGTAATAGGAGTTCATCGAGTTAAGGCCATCTGACCAACGGGTCACCTTCATGAGGACATGTGTTTATCTCATTAAAGAAAGTGTAATTATATTGGAACTTTATCGGTAATACTCGTAAATTCCAATTCTGAATGTATTGCTTTCATTGTAGATTATTTCATGGAGTTGAAGACAAGAAGGTTGCTAGTTTTTTTGCCCTAGAAGATAAGAAAAAAAAAAAATCACCATACCACCATTGTGCCTTTGAGTAAAGCACTTAACCCCAGTTGCTCCAGCGGATTGTTGCTGTAGTAAACATACTGTAGGTTGCTTTGGATAAAAGCATCTGCTAAATGAAAATAAACCTGTCATTTTTTGGTCACCAGGGTTAAATTGCTGTCCTGCCAGACAGGATCATTTGCGCAATTTATGGCGTATTGTGATAATATTGCATTGTGGGATCCTTGGCAACTCCCAAACCTATTTGTTTTTTTTTCCATCATATTTAGGTTGTCTGTTGAAGGCATGCGAAGAGTCACGTATCCCAGACGTTAGTCAAAGACACAGTCATTCATCCAGTTGATCTGCTGGAGAAACACTTGTAGCCTTTGACTGTACATCTCAAAAACACCGTCTGCCATGTTCTGAGTACCAGCGTCATCCCTCAGAGAATGCGTCATGTTCACTGTAGATGAGTGGGCGAATGCAAATCAGTCTTATTTCCAGTGCTCCAGTGTTTGTTAAACAGCACAGAAATCACTGCGCTCTTAGAATCACACACTCCGAAAATAGTCTATAATCGTTTTAATCCCAGATGTGGGAGGAAGTTGCTTTTTTAAAGATCACAATTTGCTTTTGAAAAATGTCAGCACACACTGTGTTTGAGAACTTAAAGCTCTCATCTTCCTCTTATGTTGATCAAACAAAAGGAATATTCTTAGTGTCAGTTTTTTTTCCTTTGGCCTCTACCAAAGCAAATTCTAACAAATGGGAACAGTTAAATGTGACCAGGGACGTGCCGAGAGTTGCTCAGAAGCAGGGGCTCTAATGTAAAAAAATTTTTTTAAAAAAATTGGGTAGGCATCTATCACTATACAGTATATATATACCTACCCAAATTTTTTTTAATTATATATATATATATATATATATATATATATATATATATATATATATATATATATATATATATATATATATATATATATATATATAAATAAGTATATATATATATATATATATATATATTAATTTTTCAATTTACTTGCACACTAACAGCCTACATTTTACATAATAGGCCTGTAGATAAAGCTTGGACTTAATTTAGCCAACTATGATAGTTTCATCAAACAGTAAATCAATATGCAGTACATAAATAAATTAAGTAAATTGAACACTAACCATTAATCTGACTTCTAGTGCTGCATGGTTTTGTGGAGAGCTTTGTTTTTAATTCACATCCAATTTTTAATTGACGCAAATCAAACAATTCATTTGAAAAATGAGACTAACTGCAGATCCAGATCTCTCCAAAAATGCAAATTCTTCCATCCATTTGGACTGTAAAGAACAACCTCGTCTTTTTCTTTTAGCTACTTCATCTTTGTAAAAAAAAAAAGAAAAAAAAAAAGAAAACAGATGTTGGCAATGTAGTTTTTAACCAATTTTTGGATAAGACCAAGTACTTCACATTTTCCAATAAAATTTATTAGCCATCTATGCCACAACTCAATGATTATGTATTTATCCTGTAATGATTTTGTTTTAGGGGTGTACTTTCATGCTTGACTGTTCAAAAAACACATACTTTTTCACATATTTATTATATTACAGCCCTCTCTCCCAGTGACTGAACAGACCGATTTTACAAGCCCTCCTTAGAATATATCTGGTCAGTGTTTGTGATTGGCACGCTTACGCGTGTTGGAAATGTCACGCTATAACTGGAGTTTTTAGTGTAATATTAATGCGTCAATTTCAAATCAATTCAAGCCCGATTCAGACCCTGACAATGTTATCGATGGAGGATCGTCCAGAACGAATTTCATGCACAGACTTTGCAAGCACGAATGTCACAGGACGTTTCAGAGTGGTATGTTTTTTGTAATTTTCTTAAACATTATAGATACAATGTTATCCACCATTTAATCGTGATATTTGTCAGAAAACTAAGATAATACGAACAGTAATCGATCGCTAAACCATGGTTAATTCTCCTAAGGAGCAGTCCGTCTTACAAAAGCAAGAGCTTACAGAAGCTACAGAAAACAAGCTCTTCTCCATAAAATGGGCAGACCACAGATAAACGTTTGGGTTTTAATGTTCAGTAAAAGTGTTTAAAATAAATTGTAACTGTCTTAAGTTTGTCAGCCTTAGGAAGGTCAAACAAAGGAGTTTTGTAAACGAGGTGGACAAAAAAGCGTCTCTTTGACATATCGACAACACTGTCTTCTCTAATGCAGCTCAACCAGGCCTCGTCCCCTTCTTTGTGCATACCATGGGCGGAGATTATTTAAATGAGGAACATTATGACCTCATAAGATTCCGAAAATAATTTTGTTGTAGTCCAATCGAGCCGTTTGTTGTAGTTCTTGAATCCTGTTAAGTAAAATATTTCCCTTTGGAGTGGACTTTGAGCTTGGTAAACGTGCAGATCTTTTTTTATTCTCAAACAGCAACATTACACTATGTCACGATTCCTGTCTTGTGTGGACTTTTGTTATTTCCTGTTTTGTGCCATGTGTTTGTAGTCATTTGTAGTTTTTCCTGTTGATTAGTTTATGATTGTTCTCAGGTGTATCTTGTTTCCTCATTACTTAATTAACCTTGTTTGTCCCTGTGTATTTATAGGCCTTGTGTTTCACTTGTTAATTTGTCAGTTGTTGCATGTGTAATGGTTGCCTCTGTGATCCCCTGGTTTTGTTCCTTTGTTTTTTCAAGTTTATGTTATTTGTTTTATGTGTTACTTTTATCACTGCATCTAGATCCTCGTCTTCACCTGCTTTCCTCAGCTTCGTTACACACAGTTACTAAAGTTGAAAAAGTTTTAATATGTAATATGTGAATTTTGAATTGAATCGACATTAGTAATAACTGAGAGAGCCATACAGTATTGTCCGCATTTCTGATCGTTTTTGTAAACGGACTGTGTGGCCACAGTTATGAATATGCAAGTACTGACTATTTTAATTTGTTTTACAGTGAGCAGAATAATAACTACAACAACAACAAAATAGTGGTTAGCAAGCCAGTGGTGTCAGAATGTCCATCTGTCAGTCAAGTCCAAAGGAAGACGCAAACCCGTAGCGACACGTTATGGTAACGACATCTCAAGTCATCGACTGACAGATGCATAAAAATAAAGAGAAATTGAGCGATTCGTTAATTTTATATTATGTATTACTTGTCATATTTGGTCCACACTCTGAGTGACAATCTAATTACCCCCTCAGGGACATGAGGTTTCTTGAAATCACTTAAAGAAAAAGCATGAATCATGTTGCATCCTCAAGACCTTGATGAATCAGACTAGTTAGTGTTTGCAGAACGGCAGCAACTTTAAGTGGCAGAAAAAAGCTACCCACTAATGTCAATCACAGGCATTAGCAGAGGACTAGTACAGCAGCAATCACAGATGGACACATCCTAAACAAGAGATACAGATATATCTCTTGATTCGTGTTTGACTAAATGACTTCAAGGGAAGCATTGGAAAATCAGGAAAAGGGTTGGCACTTCAAAAACGTTCCTATCGTTCAGCAACACACTGGTTACTGGAGGATATTCTGCCTCGTGTAAGAAAAAAAAGTGAAAAGGTTATGGACAGAATTTATTGAAATTCTAACAAGAGCTGTTTGCTTTCTCTCAAACAGTGATAAGCCTCAGGCAGCATTCAGTGCTCCAAAGCCCCCTCATTGAGTATTTATATGGCATCTGAAAGAGCAGGAATTAAGAAAACACAGTGTGAATGTTTGATAACTGTAGGACTGATTTAAATGCATCAGATGCTCTTCCCTTTGACTAAAGCATAACATTGAAGTTTGTCATTAGTGCTGTTTAGAATAGTGCTGCTTCTCATAAAACTGTTCTCCCTAAAGAGGTCATATTGTGAAAAACACTTTTTTTTTCTTGATGCTTTAAACTAAACAGTTTGATGTACCAATTAAAAAGTAAACCCGGCTATGAAAGAAACCCGACTAACATTTGAAGGGCATTATACAGTATATATATATATATTATATATATATAATAATATAATATAATAAATATATATATATATATATATATAATATATATATATATATATATAAAAATTGCCTGTTTTTTTTTTAAGCGCTCACACACATACGTCACTCGCGCACACTCCATAGAGAATGGAGATTGTGCTGTTCACACACAGAAACATTCAGGAGCACAGATACGCATCAATGATGTCCCTGCGACTAAGTAATAAAATATTTTCGCTACATTATATCTCAACATTGAGAGGGTAACATTGCTGTTTTGAAGTATTAAACACAGCTTAATTGTTAAGGGGAGAGAGAGAGAGAGAGAGAGAGAGAGAGAGAGAGAGAGAGAGAGAGAGAGAGAGGAGAGAGAGAGAGAGAGAGAGAGAGAGAGAGAGAGAGAGAGAGAGACGATGAACAGGTGCAGGAATGGATCTCTCTCTCTCTCTCTCCCTCTCTCAAATAATTAATTTAAATAAATGCTATAATTCATTTATTGAAATACATGTAATCTTACGCACTACTTTATCTCTGTGTCTAATTAAAAGCGGGCAGAATGCTGGATCTAACGAGCCATAACTGATGAAAATTACTGTCAATTAAACCCTTCTGGTCAAATATTGCTCTGCAAACATCAATAACAGCTTTAAGTTGTCAATGCTGGTAAATGACCATGGTATATTCGTGATAATCCACAGTTAGCTGTGTATTCAATGGTCGCGGCGGGACCACAGGTTCTTTGCCTTCCCGTCGTGCATTCAAATCATTTACAGCTAGCCGTGGATAATCCCTTACACACACACACATATATACATATATTCCTGGTATTAGGCTGCTGTCACTTTAAGAGCTAATTCACGGATACAATGAATATACTGTCGCACGTGCATTTTATTTCTCAACTGTTTTTGTTCAGTTAAGACATAACTATGTTTACAAGAATACTTTCTAAGTTGGTTATAATGACATAATTTAGTTTGAATATGTCTGTCCATGTGCAAGAAGAAGACGTGAAAGAGCTCAATTCAGTATTCCTGCACTGTCTGAGATGTAGATTTCTGGACACTCGCTTTGGATGTTTGCGCACAGAAAACTTCCCACAGGACGCACGAGTAATGAATTGAGTTCCCTTTCGCGTCTTATTGAGCTTGAATTTTAAATTGACAAGGCTTAAACTTTCGTGACGATGCAGCACTTGCCCCATCAACTGTCCCAAGCGTCATTCACATTTGTTCACGTTCTCACAATTTTGCATTGTTAGAAGTCATAAAAATGACCTGTACAACTGACGATTGACACCGTTTCATATTATGAACACTGATTATGAATGTTTTATATATCATTTCTACAATAATGTAGCATCTGCAAACATTTGCAATTCCAGTAATTCACTGTAAATAGCTACATGAATCTAAATTAAATATTTGTCATATTTGCCTTTGATGAGGAAAAAGAGTGTCGACAGGGGAATCCCTGTGTTTAGACACCGTAACAGGGTCACAGCCACGACATGAAAACAAAAATGCTTTTATTTTTTAATAAGTGTTGAATTATTAAATTAAGCGTTTTGTGCACTTCCTCTGTTTTTGTTCACAGTTTGAGCTTGTTTATTCCTGTAGAATTGTCACTTTGTTCTTTTGATGGGATTAATACAGCTGCACTATGATTTAAGATTTGTGTGTGTGTGTGTGTGTGTGTGTGTGTGTGTGTGTGTGTGTGTGTGTGTGTGTGTGTGTGTGTGTGTGTGTGTGTGTGTGTGTGTGTGTGTGTGTGTGTGTGTGTGTGTGTGTCTTTAATAAAGCTCTTGGACTACCCGTGGAATTCTACCTAGGATTAAAACTAGAGAGCTAAAAAGAAATGCTGATGTGATACATGTTACATAACCGTATGCGACTTGAAGAGAATCAGACAATAATTACATTCTTGCCTCCAGCACAGTGTCTGATTGAAACCATTATGCTAACCCAGATTTTAGGTGACAGTGGCTTACCTCTGTGATTATCTGTACTGCATATTTAAGATTAGCTGTTTTTGTACCTCTGCTCTCTGTTTGCCACGTTTTTTGCAGATGTATTTTCTAGTGATTGAACCCATGTTGGTGCTTTGGTCTGGGGAGCTTCAGAAGATTAGAATTGTCAGTGGTTATTGATGTGATTTCCTTTCCTTCAGGCCACATAGATGCAGTGAAGAACCAAACTTGGCACCCTGCAGTCATTTATCTGTAAATTAATTTGGATTCACAGAGACATACAAACTAACCATAGAAGGTAACATGCATTCACACTGAGAGCTTTATAATGATTGTTTTTCCATATTAATTCACCAAAATAAATACCGTAGATGAGGAACAAAATACAGATATTTTATGGTTTTATATTTAAACATTTTTGCAAAATACAGTTCACCCACCATTGGCAAGTACTCCAAAACGTTAATTCTGGATAATGTATTTGCTTTAAACCTTTTGTGTAATCAGTTGTTGGCTCTCTTGACTACATTATTGACTGGTGGTTGTGTTCTTGACTAATTGAAGAACCTGATTGAGATTGGTTAAAAAAAAGGTTCCATTTATTGCTAGTGAAAGGTCCAGGTTCTGTCATTTGTCAGATTCTCATAGAAGTTTACATTGATTACCATAGTAGCCAACAATAAACCGCACACTCAAGTTAATGCAACCCATAAATTGAGATTGATTTTCAGTCTTAACCATTAACGGAAGGTATGGTTATGTTTGGAATCCAATTCTAGCATACTGCACATTATAAAATAAATAGTTCCAGTCCTTTATTCTGATTGGTTGAGCTGAATTTGAAGCCGCTGTACAGTAAATTGCTCTACAACCATACAACTGTGACTTCATTCAAATAAATGTTTATGGACAAACCATTTTATAAAAGCAATAAGCCCTGTGAAGCCATGGTTTACTGTTTTAGAACAGTTAATATAATCCACAGATAATGTAATGTATATACTTTCAATTTGATAAAAAAAAACAGAAACATACAGAAACAGAATGTATGTTGTATGAATGTTTCAAACAGTAGTAATATGCTGTGTTGCCACATGGCCATGTTTAATTCAACGAGTGGCATCCAAATTATTTCAGTAATTCAGCTATTTTGGATTTTATTTTTATGAAATGAGTCAAGAAGGACATGTTATCAATTGTTGGATATGGTTACTGTGTTTTGTCTTTAATTTTATGTTATCGCAACATGCACTCTTAAAAGAAAAGGTTTTATATAGACCTTCCTTTTATGGGTTCCCATCATGGAATCATTATGACTTAAACAATGATGTTTTATGTAAACATACTTTATAATTAGAAAAATGTAAATAAACCATTTAACACGAAAGTCTTTTGTAAGTAAGTCTCCCTGTAGTCAATAATTGTATCCCTTAAAACTCATCTTTGATCACCAAAATGGCATATATAAATGTTTTTTTCCCTGTGATTTTTTTTTTAATTAGCCTTGAAATAGCTTGGATGTAACTTGCTACCATGAATATGCAAATGAGCCCCGCCTCCACTCACTCATACAGGGACGTCTACTAGTCGATGTATCAGAATGATAATGTGTTTTATGTATCGCTCTCTACAACTTCAGACACATAGGGGTAATTAATATGATAATGTGTTGCTAATGTTACACAAACTATGTTCCCGTTCGCCATCTCAGAGTCACACGGCTGCCTTCTAAACAAAATCAGCATCCTTAGAAACGCTTTGAACAACTTTGAACGTTAGTGAACATATAGTTCATCATAATATCGTAAAATACATCATATATAATTCACTCGCTATATTGCTAAATGTACACAATTTTTCATATCAACAGAAAAATATACCGGGATAACCTGGCTTCTCTTGGGACTCCCCTACTTCAGACCATAGTTAATGATATGCTAAAGCCCGCTGCACGTTGATGTGATTGGTTACCAGGTAGTTTGTGATGTAAGAAACACCAGTGATTTCAAACCGCTCTTTTTTTAATGCAGTTTTAAGGCGATAATACTCAGCAATGGTGTTGACTGTAGAATTTGCACATTTGTTGTAAAGCATATTAAAAACACCACATAGACATATAAACAACATTAAAAACTTGTTTTTCACCACATGGGGTCTGAAAGACATTTATCCTTGTATAGAACCTTTTTGGCATAAATATGTTCCTTAAAACTGAGTCAAGAACCCAACCACTGAACCTGTTTCTTCAACGTCACGCCACTAAATGAGTGGTAAATGTGCCATCTAGAATCATACAGAATTATAACAGATATCTATAAAACCTTAAATAGTTTGCTTTATCAGATCATTTGCAGCATTTAGAATCAATATGTTGGCGACATTTGGTCCACATGCAGCCTGTAGCGTCTGCTCATTTGAGTACAGTATGAACTGCAGCGCTAGCACTGAACAGTCCAAATCTATTTTCGCTGCATCTGGGCTTGCCACTGTGTGTTTTGAATATGGCTCGTTGAACAGAGTTCTCTTTGCACTGTTGGATCAGTGAAGTCATGGGGCCGCAACATAGCCTGATCGATAGCAGTCTTACTGTCAGTATCTGAATGATCACATGTTTCTGTGTGCTCCCCGCGACTCCGTAATGAAAGGTAAATATTTAATGGCATCTGTTCAATCGTGGCCCACCACCGACTGCCCAGGATGATGCAACGTTATCCATTTTTATCCCACCTCCCTCTGTTTAAATGGTTGGAGTCTGACTGATGAAAGGGACTCTTTATTTTTTCATTGCAGTTCAGTTCAGGAGATTGTGTGCTAGTATAGGCCAGGAATCAAGCTGAGGCAATGCTTGTATGGTGCTTGCTGAGCTTTTCTAATGTACATGGAGCCTTGGTAACATGTTGAGTTGTAGTTTTTGCTTGTAAAGTAAGTCACGTCTACTAGGATTCTGGTTTTTAGTCTCTTCAATACAGTTGCAGAATGTTCTTGACCATTAAGTTAAGAACATTCTGCATCTGCAACTTATTTTTGTTTACCCTTGTTTACATATTGTTTGAGAACTGGGGCTTATGGATATTTTTTGCATGATTATTTTTTGTTTCCCATGACAAAGATGTATTCAGTTCATTTGCAAGTTAAGCCTTTTTTGGGACCATTAAGTTTTTTTTTTCTTGGAATGAATCCCATTCTTTTAAAATTAGTTTAATCATTAATATATAATATAATATAAAATGAGAATATGAGATGAGAGGAAAAATTATTCTCTTACAAATAATTTGCGTTCCCCCAAGAAACGTACACACGTACACAAATTTTGCGAGGGAATGCAAAGGTTTTGCAAGTGAATGCAAAGTTTCTCATGGAATTTGGAATGTAAACATTTTGTGAGAGAACTAAATGCATTGACTTATTATTTTTTCCTCCCATCTCATATTTTTCTTCACCATGTTCCCTTAGGGGCTCCGTAGAAATGTGCTAAATTGTCAGGAAAATAATGTCACAAAAATTCTAAGTGGTCTTAAAATGTGCTTAACTTTCTTAATGCAATAAATAAATATTTAAAGTACACATTTATTTTTAAGGGCAAAATGTGATCTTGATGTTTTGTGAGATGTAGCCCATTAACATCAGTGGCTTAGAAAAAATAGCTTATATGATGTATGGTAAGTTTAGCATTCTTGTTGAATAAAATATGACCCTGCTTGTCTCCCAAAGATTTTTATACAATCGTAAACAAAATAATGATGGGCCCAATGGAGGAGTCATACATTTTCTATAGCCTACTTCGAGAAGGACCATCAATAATGGTGTTCTCTATCCCTCAAGAGTGAGATTTGACTGGGAACACCAAGAGTTACAGTGAAATGTTTAAAATCGAACTCTCAGATTTACTTTGGGCCAAGAAGAAACATTTCTCACTAGGACCCTAAATGTCAAACACAAAGACGTGGGTTCTGTTCATGGGGTGTGTTTACTTCAACCTACGCATTCTGTCGCCACATGAGCTAGTGTACACAATGAGTCGAGACATGCATTAATTCAGAGAAATGCAGAAGATTGCAAAACGTCATCAATCTGACATTAATGTACATTTACATTTAAAGTCCCCCTGTAGTCAATAATTGTATCCCTTAAAGGATCATTCCGGTATTTAGCACTTTGAGTCTATTTTCTAGTTTGGTGACTAGAGTGGTGGACACAGAAATGTTGACGATGGGTCCTGTCTCACTTTTTGACTATTTTAGAATCGCCTCTGACCGCTTCAGAGTGGCTGTCTATGAGCATGCACAAACATGTCCTTAAAACAACCCTTAACGTTCGTTTTCAAAACTGTGCAACTCACCGAGTGGTTAAGAAACAACAACAAGAAACTAAGAAACACCAGCGATTTCAAACTGAGTCTTTAGATCACTGAAGTTTTAAAGACAAAATACTTAGCAATGGTGTTGACTTATGAATTTGCACATGGTTTGCTTAAATCATATTAAAAACACCATAACACATATAAACAACATTAAAAACTTGATTTTCACCACAGGAGGACTTTAAGACATTTAGTAGATACTCTTATCCAGATTGCACATAAGAAACTGTTGTGGTCAAACATACTATAGGGCAAGTTGTCTTTAAAAACAAACAAGTACTAAACCTTACGCCTTATAAGGTTTTAGCCCTAGTAAATCCCCAATACAAATAAACAAGCCATGTTACTTGTACATGTCGCTTTCAGTCTGGAGTTTGTGTACTGCCTGTGGCTCTGCTGTTATGGCAAGACTTCACACACCTTGCACCTAGGGTTGTATTTGTGGGGGTTACACCTAGCAAGTCTGGGCAATGCTCCATAACACTGAGACAGTCAAGGTGAGAAATAAAAATACATTTTCAGGTCTCTTCAACTGCTACTGACACCAGAATTGGTGAGATTTATTGATTCGCTGAAAAAAAAATATTATTTACAATGTTATCCTTTTGAAATTTAGAGGATGTGACAAACTCGGTTGAAAAACCTAGTGAGTTGCCTACATATAAGTAAGTTTTAACCTTAAAATAAAAGCATATTGTGTGTAGCCTACATAATGCATTGTGATACTAATGATATCTGTACTACACATCTTTTTACATCATGGGCATAAAGACTTGAGGGGTCTTTGAAGATACCTTCATTTTACCAATTTGAATCATATCTATCCTTCACAGGGAAGCAACACCAGAATACATTCTGACTAGCTAAGTGAAATTTAGTCCAAGATGACTAGTGGAGGTAAATCACAATCTTATAAAAAGTGATTATTTTACCCATGCAATATTCTTGTGTTTTTTTTTATCTGTGTGTGTGCGTGCGTAGTTTGCATTACCCTGGTCCCTTGTAAAAAGCAATTAGGAATTTTTCCATTGGCTTTGGGTTATTGCTGAAAACAAGCGATACACATTTTGTTCATCAAGAAAATCTTGACAAGTTAACAGAGCTTTTGCATTAATTTTAAAGCCTAAATACAAATGCCAGAATAAAAAAAGCTAAAGTTAGGCTATAAACAAGCTAAACCATGATGAAGTGACTTCAGTGTCACAAACACTAAGCATCCTGTAACTCTTGATGTTTCTATTTAAAATCTTAAAGTTGGAAAGTTTCAGTTAGAATAGTTTAACTATTAGCGTGATGATGTGGATAGTTCAAACACGGAGACATATCTGTAAACCCACCCAATGAGCATCATTTCACTGAATTAATTCCAAGCTAGGTACTTGTCAGTTAATATTAGATGTGAAATTATATTATCCTAATGTGAAATGAATCCTATTTGTCCCGGGCACCCTCTGTAGACCCATTTATTTATCAATTTTCAGACCTTATTTCAGGCATTTAACTAAAAACAGTAAAAAAATAAAAATAAAATACATTATTACCTTGGCACGGTGGAACCGGAAGTTATTTCAGGGTTTTAGTACTCATCCCTGTAAACAGCAAGGCAGCTTACTAGGTTTTGTGGTCACACTTTAGATAAGGGTCCAATTCTCACTATTAACTAACTATTAACTATGACTTTTGCCCCAATAACCACCTAATTACTGCTTATTAATAGTTAGTAAGGTAGTTGTTAAATGTGGGTATTGAGTAGAATTAAGCGATGTATGGTAATGCATGAATAAGGCATTAATGTGTGCTTTAGAAGTACTAATAAACAGCCAATATCCTACCGGTTTTGATTTGAGATTTTGATTAGATTTTCAGTATTCCAAGTATTCCGACAAATAGGATTAATTTCACATTAGGATAATAATTAATAATTAAGCCTAGCTTGGAATTAATTCAGTGAAATAATGCTCTTTGGGTGGGTTTACAGAAATTTGTTTCTCGTGTTTGAACTACCACAAACGGTTTTAAAATATTTGAGACCAAGTACTTTAGTCACTCTGTATTGATGATTTGCTTGGTTGCCCATGTTCAAACTTCTCCCCTGAGTGTGCCTGTGAACAAGCAACTGTTTTGAGTAGTCATGTTTTGAAGTGGGCTTCTTGAAAATTGTATGTTCACCGGCAGTTTCCTTATTCTTCAATTCAGCTCAATGGTTTTCTCCCCCAGGTGGCAAATGTCAGATGATTTCAAACCACTGTCAATTTCACAATAAATAAATGAATGTAAACTTGATGAAAGTTTTTAGATGTCTCGTAGTCTTGTAAAGTCACTCCAAAGGTTTTAATGTTGTGAAATGAGCTGATGGTTGTTCAGTCATCCTGTTTAGCTGATGTTTAGAGTATAATGTTCTCTTTTGGTTCTTTACAAAGACTGATTTGGATCAAAGCCATGTTAGGGTGGAATATCTTGCCCCATGCTTGTACATTTATCATTATTTTTTGCTTGTTCTACAGGTCCAGTGGCAGTCATCAGTGGAGAGGAAGACTCTGCCAGCCCTCTTCATCATGTCAACCATGGTATCGTCACACCTTGCTCTCTCGATGCGGGACCTGACGCAGTCGTAATCGGCATGAGTCGCATTCCTGTCATCGAGAACCCGCAGTACTTTCGACATGGACACAATTGCAACAAACCAACCACCTGTGAGTACATGTCTCACTACTTGTTGATGTGCTTTATTTGGTTCTAAACAATACAATTCAAAGTTAAACTAAAGGAATAGTTCAACCAAAAATGAAAATTATTCCAAAATTTAATTATTATTCCTCAAGCAATGTATTTGACTTTCTTCTTTCAGCCGAACACAATCGTAGTTATATTAAATAATATCCTGGCTCTTCAACAGCCGTACGCACGTTCATGAGAACGACAGATCCTCTTGACATTTTTCTTTAAAACGTATTGTTTTAGACTAAATCTAGCCGGTGTTTTGCTCTATCTCTATCATCTCCACTTCTGTTTTCCTCAATTCTCACCAAAGCTTATGCTACGCCTACATTATATCTCTTGGAAATAGTAGTGATGGAAATAATTCCTGTGTTTACGAAAGAACGCTACTCTTGACCTTTTAACTAGCCCGCCGTATACCCTCATTATATAGCGCAGTATATGGGTCAGTAAGAAGATGTTTGAATAAGCACAAAAGTGTTAAAAATAGAGGACTTTTGTATGCCCAGAGCTTGCACTTATTGCAGAGTGCATGGGAACAAATGCCAACTCCATTGTTTGTATAAATGGCCATGAATAAATACGCAGAGCTCCTGCTAAGATTTATGAGATCTTTTATATATTTATTTGCTATTTTTGGGGCCTGTGGTGACCGAAGAGTTGCGCATTGACAATTACTTTTCTTGGAGCAAATGGTGTCTTAGTTTAGACCTTTAATTTAATTAATTGGAACAAATATACTTGTCACTTTACATAAGTGTTTTTGTTAGCCAAATTTAGAGGTTAAAAGGGGGCCTGACTGATTTATGGCACGTATTATCGAATATATGGGGACACAGACTTGCACACATCAACACACACACAGTCTATTTATATTCCAGGCACAAAACAGTGGTCTATTCACAGGGTGCACTGACGACTATGAAAAGGAATCCAAAAGGCAGAGGACAATCACATTTTGCCCTCATGAATAAATTAACTCTTTATGCATAATGGATGGCATAAAATCTTTATAGCTGTAGATACATAACCATCATGGCCGTGCCCATATCAGATGAGTGTGTGATATTTAAATGACAGTTAGCTGCTTAAGAGAGCGTATATTTTTACTTCTCAGACTCTGAGCAACTAGAAAGCTCTTTATGTGTTAGCTGTATAAGCTGAATCATTTATATAAAGATACACCTTATAAAAATGGTCCAAGGTTCAGCTCATGATTTTTTTATAGAGAGAACATAAAATAGAAGAGCGATGTGTTTCAGACCAGTTTCACCCAGTTGATACTGGGTTTACATTTGTAGACATGACTTATCACAATCCACATCTATAAAGAATATGCAGTAATGCAAAAAATCAGTGGTCCATGAGAAAGAAATTAAATATGAATAGCATAAATAAGACGATGTCTATGTTATGTCGTTATAATATTTGTAATATCTAATATACCGTACTTTTATTTTTATTCTGCATGTTTCAATATTTAAATATATTATTTAAACACTAACATTTTATTCTGCATGTTTTAATTCAAATATTTGTACTGTTTTATTTTACAGTAAATGAGAATCTAATATTAGAAAATACACAATAACTCAAAAAGTAAAAGGTCTGGACATTCTGTTAATTTGTGGGGGAAAATGTATTTTATTGTCATTAGTCACAATGCAAAGAAAAAAATCTTAAAATAGGCTTAATTCTTTATGCTATATAAATTTTGTGTGAAATATGACTTCATTCATACAACACTTTTGAGGATTAAAAATTTTACTTGCATGATTACGGTTTTATTTGTAGACTTCTGTATTTGAAAGGATGCTGTTGCACGGTTTCGAGTAAGCAATTCCCTTGAGCCATGACATGCTGACTTTTCAGGAATTCAAAAGATGACTGACTCACGAAAGCTATTTTGCAATTACAATTGAGTTCTGCTGCATTTACTTACCTTTTCAAACCAACATGAGTTCATTCTTGAACTACATACTATAACATCTCAGTTGATGGTTAGCACAGAGTTTTGCTTTACCTATATCCAAGATCCAAGAATAATCTCTAGCATCCTATATGCACAAGTGTTGACTTTTCTATGTCTGTTTGAACATTTGTTCACTTTGCATTTTGCCATGTGAATCACATAGAATTATGTTTACATAACACATTTATTTCATAGGAGCTGCTGTCAGATCCAATACAGTTTCATCTTGCCTCGCTTACAAAACAAATGCTCCGAACTAACTTATAATCATCCGGCGTGTTCCGGGACACCATTAAAATAAAATCCACTTGTTTCTGATGCTGGGATCCTTCTGAAGTCTGTACAGAGACTCAAATGAGCTGTTTAAACTGGACGTACAAAGCGAATGTTCTTTCACTCTTCCATTTGCCTTGTTGATGACAGACTCAAGTGCGCGGAGTACGTCAGAAACTGAACCCACATTTCTATACTGTATCCAGTGCAGACAGCGTCAGTGATTTTAATAGGCTGAATTTGCTTGTGTAGGTAAATGCCAGCAATTAAAGGTAAAATATGCAGGATTTTTGCAGTAAAATATCCAAAAACCACTAGGCCAATGTTATATATTTTGTGTAGTTGATTACTTACAATATCCCTTAACCAAGGAAACGGGGCGTGAGAGCAGCGGTGAGGAGTCGCCAGTCAATGCGTCATATCCACGTTACCCTCGGTTTCCGCCAGGTTAGACCTCATACTGCCATAGTATCCATGGCGACAGACGTTGACAATTGGGTTATGCCCGTAATACCCAGCAGGACGCTCACGCTGTTGTTGTTTTGT
This sequence comes from Chrosomus eos, assembly GCA_036326025.1. Classification (NCBI taxonomy): domain Eukaryota; kingdom Metazoa; phylum Chordata; class Actinopteri; order Cypriniformes; family Leuciscidae; genus Chrosomus; species Chrosomus eos. The sequence goes on along the minus strand of CM070818.1, from coordinate 13,832,727 downwards.
TCAAACATTATGGACCATGGCAAGCAGACTTTGAGACAAAAAGAGGACTAAAACGAAGATCAACATCTTTCGAGATGCCGAGAGCTCCACGTCCGCGACTAATTTCAACTAATCAATGTTATACAGTATAGTTCAACATGATGAAATGTTAGAATATGATCTGTATGTTATTCTAATGTTGATCTAGCTTACTTAGTCTCAAACAGCCAACAAACAACCTAACTAACAACATTCCACACTCAAATGCCGTTTAGTGTGATAGTGTAACTGTTAGAGCAAGTGAAACAGCGCTGCGTTACCTCAAATTTCATTCGTCTAGTAAACTGACCTGTGTGAGTATTAATTCAGCACTTGCGTGTAGTTCGGTAGAATGAAATGTCCTTATTCCTTTATATCCGCGGGACTCGCGTTGCGTGTGGCGCTGGTATACGTCTAGCAATCGCGCCCTGCTTCATACCACAGTCATGTTAAAAACATCAATGACTACGTTTACATGCAGTCAATATTCGGGTTATGGTCGGGTTAAGGTCACTATTCGGGTTTCTGAAACATTAGGAATAACCCGTTTACATGCGTGAGCAGAGAGAGAGAGTTACTCCTAGGCAACATGGAATTGCAATATCCCGATGTAAACGGTGACGCGCGGTTAGCGTCTGGACGTACGGACAACCTTAAGATGCAATATGCGTCATTTCCGATTCTTCTTCCTGTATCCAAAGACAACAACAACAACAGCACGCGGATAAAGAATAGTTCAGATAGCGATCGCCTTTAATTGCGCTTTGGTGCTGGTAACGTTACTGACCTCGCTCCAAAAGTATGCTGTGCTGCGTCTCGCCATGTTTACTTCCGGTACATTGCACGCGGGTTTTTGTATGGGCCGAGAAGTTCCTCTACTCAAAAGACCAAGATTTCTTGCGAATAGAACATGTGCAGAACACAAATCACTATGGGGATATGCCGATACGCGTTTACATGACCAAAAATTCGGGTTAGAAAAGGGGTTTTTAAAATCCGGGATATGAGCATATTTGGGTTTTTGCCGGTGTTTACATGGCCGTGCGTGACCGGGTTATTGCTAATATTCCTGCATGTAAATGTAGTCAATGTATTCACTCATCCATAAAAGATCCATCAGCATGACGACAAGATCCATAATTCAGTTTAATGCGGAATATACGTCATCAATATACGCCTTTGTTATTGTAAGAGGTTAGCGACCCCTGGTGGCGAAAAATCCTGCATATTGTACCTTTAAGTGACTGAATGCTAGTGGGCGGAGCCTATTGTGCAATTTAACTTTGTGACGTCACAGATCCCGCAATCTGAAAACGAGCTGTTTTTGGAGCTTGATTAAATAAGTGCTTTGCTCATAATAAAGAGGACATTTTAAGCTATAAAACTTGCAAGGTGTTTTAATGGTACAAAGACCTCTTATATTTAAAAAAATAAAGGCAAATTTGATTTGCTGCAGGGGTTTCTGGCTTAAGACATGGGAAATACAGCTGGATTACGTGCAATAGACTGAAGATCATTATTCAGGAAGCAGTATTCCTGGAGGAAGTGAGTGCACTTGCATTTAAAATGAGCTCCATGTGTTACAAAGGCTATAAATACACGATTGTGACTGTGCATTGCAAATATATATGATTTTGTCACATCATGTCCCTCAATTAAAACAAAAATCATAAATGATAAACACATTTGCCTACATAGACTTAATATGTTTGAAGTTTAAGCTGTCACATATGAATTTGTTGCAAGAGCAAAACTGCAATGATATACATGAGTGAAAAGAATGACCTTCCATTTTAAATAACCTGTCTCAAAGATGCAGTTGAGAAGAGCAATTGTTTTATCGTACTCCTGAAATATCCGTCTATTTCTCCCGCTTCATCAGATTAGCGGCAATGGCTGCTGATATTTGTATCCTGCAGTGACCGTGTTTTGTGTCTTGTTCACATTGAACCGCTCAGGACATCTGGAGAAGATATGTCTATGCCGATGTCTCCTGTGTACACCTTCATTGTTCTGGACACAATTACTTCGATTGCATTGTTTCAAGGTAACATTTGATGACAAGCTGAATTTATCAGGCTAAAGTGTGAGAGGACAAAGGCATCCGCTCAGAAAAAGGGCATTGTAAATGAATGCAGGCCAGGTTTAATGGAGCTCTGAATGTGCACATCTTTACAGAGATTTAGATTTAAGCGATCTATTGTTACTGCTCATTATTGGACTAGCATCTCATCCAGCCTCATTTGAAGTTCAATGAAGGTAGACACCAACACAAACCAGGTGCTTGATAACAACTGATCAGATCTGTTTGTGAATAGGTGTTTTTGAGCATTTCTATTTTTATGTTCCTTTTGTAGTTGAAAATTACATTAATTACTTTGGTGAATTTCTTTTGAGTTTCAGTTCAATTTGATTCTAATTTCAAATGTGCATTTATTTTTTTAATGTATGCAGTCTTCAAGTTGAAAATCACATTAATTGCATTTGTGAATTTCCTTGAATTTTAGTGTATATTTCCATTTTACTTTCTTAAATTAAAATGCTCTGCATTTTGTTTTTTCTCAATCCAGCAATGGCTTGGATTTTCAGGTGAGATTCTCAATTCATTCAGTTAACGGATGCGCTCTGACTGAGGTAAAGTGTTCAGATTGCAGACTTAGCAACAATTGTATTTAATTGTACCACACAAAATCATCCGGTGTGCTACACGCGACCCCGGTGCGGAGCTACGCTTCTCGTCCGGTGTGCGACCCCCTTAACCCAATCTGCAGAATGTGTAGCCACCAACCTTTTTACCCACCTCCGTGTCCATCACCCTGTGGATTACGCTATTTTACAGAGAGTAAATTGCGATTATTTTACTAGTCATGAAATGGGAAATGTGACATGTTAACAGCGGGTTTCTGTTTTCAGATACAAAGATTCTGGACACTTTTATAAGATTCCTCCGGTTCTTTCACGATCGCTTTCCAGTCGCACAACCCTAAGGAATGCCCTGGTCATAAATCACGGAGAATTATGTCAATGATGGGGAAAGAGTTAATTGACCATTCTTATTTCTAATCATAGAGTTTTACTGCTGAAAACATGCCTGCCTGTGTGTCTTTCCTAATTTCAACCTTCAGGGTTTGATACCTGTTCAGTCAGAATGAGGAATAATGGATGACAGTGAGTCTCGGGATATTGCGTTTTTAATTCAGAGGCTTTCCACAACAGCATGGGGGTAAATAGGTTGTGGGGGGAGCGGGGCTTGCCGCTTGTGTGGGGAGCTGAAGGTTAAGTTAACCCTTCCCAAACTCCTACGGCAGGTGCACATGTAATTGTTCGCTTAGAGGACGGGCAAACCCAGCGGACCACTTAAGAAAAGAGCGAGTGAATATAAATGAGTTTTTTGGGGACAGGAACGTGCTCCAGACTTGACCTGATTCTGCTTCAGTCTGCTAGATCCCTGCATCTCAAATCTCAGAGCTTTAATAATGATAGTAGCACCTGATACAGGATGTCTGTCAGTGGCTCAAGTGTCGGTACGATTTCATTGCCCTTACATTAAATTTAATCTTTTCCTTTTCAGTGACAGTTTGTCAAATTAAACATTTTAATAAACACAACTTGAAACTGATATGTCTTACAAAAGTATTAATTATCTACATTGTAATGCATCAGAATTTTGTTTTCATTATAATGGTAATTATAAAACCACAATACTTATCTATTAATGCAACAATAACATTTAAAATGGTCAAACACGGATGCACTTGTTGATCATATGCTGTACAGCATTATTCTCTTTAAATGTTAAACAATAAATGTGCACTATAATGTATTATTGTGCATTATAAATGATTAGACTATATTAACTCTGGTTACAGCTATATAAAAAGAACATTCAGTTGATTATAATGTGCATTAAAATGCATTATATTAATGCATTACCTATACACACAGACACACACACACACTTCAATTTGTGTTACTAATTTTTCAAATCAATTTCTGCAAGGATCTATAAGTATGTTTATCCAGAATAAAACTTAAGTACAGGACTACTTGCGCTTTGACTCGGAATGGCATGAACTAATGACACAAACATAATATTAATTCACAATATCTCTTGTGTGTGGCTTCACAATCGCAACCACTACAAGTTCACACAGTCGAAAAAAATTATTTGAACAAATGTTTTCTTTTTCTTTTTTAAACTTTGACAGCACTATAACAGGCTATTCAATATGATATTTTCACATTGTGTGTGAATAATAGTCCATGGTGTCTACTCTTTTGTGTAATTCATCTATGTTAACTCTTCACCTTTATTAATAAAGTGTTACGTGTAGGCCACTGAGTAGATGTGTTTGTGAATTTAAAGAATTAGATATAGGAAAAAAAATATGATCTGGTCTTTTTTCATGCCTTTTTGTGGTTGAGCATTTTGCTTTTAAGCTACTTTAAATTCACGCAAATAATTAGAAATGACGATGAGCATTGATGGCAAAGCATTACAAGTCCCAGGTGAGTTCCAAACAGATGGCAAAAAGAGACCTTTTACAATTGACTCTCATTTGCATCACACTCGTTTTGTTTTGAAAAAGAGAACTCAGAGGAGACAAAAAAACATGCAGAAAATATCCAGCTGTGACTGTGAGCAGCAATTCTAGAACACCATCTGCACAGGAACTGACCTTTTACACAATGCGAACAACTCACGATTGAAGCCTTTATTTACACTTGTACACGGACGCGTAAACAACACGCACAACGGGCGCATACAGATAACCTGTCACTCATATTTCATTTGGCTCTGTTTTCCGCACTTGTTTTTGCCACCTGTTCCCAAGGGACATTGTCTCTCATGATGATATTATTGGGATAATTGTATGCCTGGACCTTTATCATCATTTTTTTATCACATATTATAGACATTGATGCGAATCATGCAGTGCTCTTTTTTGCTAAAAAAAAAAAAAAAAAACTAAATCCATCCTATGCTGCTTTCTGCTGAACCAGAATCTGTAACACTCAAGTGATCACCCTACAAAATACAAATAAAGACAAAATCATACTATCATCTATATCCCAATCTGCATATACTTTGTGTGTGATCTCAGGTTATACATGAATGATGATAATATATAAAATATTAGATGAAAAATCGTTTAGGGTTAGTTCACCCAAAAATAAAAATTCTGACATCATTTATTCAACCCTCATGTCGTTCCAACCCCATAAGACTTTCGTTCATCTTTGAAATTCCTCATCTTTTATTCACATGTAAACATTCATCAACTCACACATCAGTTGTGATAAACTGAAGCTCAAGCATGTTCGCTTGACGTGTAAGGTTCTCCTGTGTTACGCAGCACAACCAATGAGGTTTGTTCTGGCGCATCAAGCAGGTTCGGTTGAGGTGACTATTTCTTTAAGGCACTATCCTTTCGCAATCCATTTTCATATTGCTACACCACTGTGAGCGTATGGCCCTTACACACAAAACTTAATAACCATTATGGTTTTCTCTCTCTTTCTGTATTTCTCTTTCAGATGTGCAGCATATTAAACGAAGGGACATTGTTCTGAAGAGGGAGCTTGGCGAGGGAGCTTTTGGGAAGGTGTTTCTGGCTGAATGTTACAACCTCAGCCCCACCAAAGATAAGATGCTGGTGGCTGTGAAGGTGAGGCATGATTTTGCAGTTAAAAGCACCTTCTTCTGGCTTTGCTTTGCTCTGACTTCTCTAAGAATAGATGCACTTCTCCTGTGCACTATATTCCATTACCAGGATTGTGCATTATGAAAGTAAATGCACCTTCCTGGCCTTATTGCGCACAATTTATCTTAAAAAAAAAAGTTTGTCTTCAAAATCTTTAAAAAAAATGTAAAACTTTTTTCTCTGAAACAGTTGTACGTTCAACTAGGTTTTGTCACACCCACTTTTGACAATCCAGATCTGTTCTCAATAGATAAAATCAAGCACCAGTAGGTTCACTGTGGAATTTTTTGTGCACAGATAACAACGCTGTCATAACGATCCCCATTCAAACAGAGCAAAAACACTGTATTATTCATGCCAGGCCAGTATTTGGCGATGTCACTTTGTAAAGAAACACTACGTACCTATAGACTGAACATGTAATATGCATGCGCATGACATCACCGTTTTCACAAATTCAAGTTTGTGTCATATTTACATGGTGACAATAAGGGTATCGGTTTCAAAAACGTGCACTTTAAAAACCCGTTTTCAAAAATTTTCATTTTCAGGCTCCCAAAATGCCATTGTTTTTTTTCAACTTTGTTGAAAATGATGTGACGTGTAAATGGCCCCTAAGGCATCTAAATAGTCAACATGGTCAAAACCTGTTGTACACAGTCTAGTAAATTATTCTGTCATCTGATTGATAGTTTTTGGCCTTTAAGTATAATTCTAGAAACGCCCCCCTTCAGGTCGTGGGTCATGTGCGTTTTTTTCTGTGAGAATAACCTAATTTATTTTTAGCAATAATTCAAGATGTACACTTACATGAGGCTTTCAAGGAACATATATGTACATCTCTCAATCATCATTTATTCCACATTTCCACTGCAATTATTTTTTGCCTCCCACAATAAAAACTACAGAGTTTTGATCATAAAACTAAGCATTAAATATAATTTGAATAAGACATTGTTGGGGGATATAGAGGGTCAAATGATATAAATATATGCCTTTTTTTTAAAGTAGTCTGCTATAATGTTATAAATATCTCATTGATTTGCATTATATTCATCTTACTTTTTGCCCATATAAATGTTTTTTTTTTTACTATATTATTTCATATTTCAAGCTTTACAGGGTTAAAGTATTTTCAGAATAAATTAGATCACAGGTTCACTTGCAACAAGGATCGACATGGCTTGTGTCAAGCACAATGTGTTTAAAATATAAAAACGATTAATTTAATTGCTTTATTTTAAGGACATTTTGTTTACTTTCTCTACTTGATGTCCAATGTAAAATTCAGGTCTTTTTCAAAGCCATCTGAGAACTGGCCTAGAATGACTTAAGGCCAATAATATCATTTAACCACTGGAAAGCACTCTCCACATCTGAACTTGCTCTTCTAATTCAATATACTGCCTCACCAGAGCCCATTGAAACTATTACATCATAAAGATAACTGAAGATACTGTGAAAATGCTTCAGTATCAAGGGGATATCTTATGAACCCAGGGCTGTCAGGCCAGTTCCCCCAGTAGAACGCTGCAACAGAAAGACAGCACGGGAGGACCGTGTTCAGTGCATGGCGCTAACACATCCCCTGACAGAATGAGTGCTTCACCATCTGTGTCATATACGCCATTCTCTGTCGATGTCTCCCTCTGCTTGTGTCAGAGAGATCAGGGGAATTCTGTAATTAAAATAAAATTGCATCATGTGCTGTTACCATTTAATTGCTAGGAGCAGGACTCAAAATGAAAAGGCTATGATTTTTTTTTTTTTTTTTGTCATGCCATAATTACTTTGGTAAGGATACCCATCCTACAGACTGCCTGTGATTGAGATGCAAAATATTATCGCATTTCTTCAAGTTCATGCTAAAATGTTTTTGTCAAATCAAATTTATATAGGTCAGAAAATATACATCAGAAATGTTGGTAAAGAATAAAGCATTTCCCAAAATGGTAGATGTGCCATATGCTTTAGGGTAAGCTGGTGTCAGGAAATACAATTAAAGTCTCGAAACTCAGATTACCTACCAGGATAGCTTTTAATGGGAAAAATACACCCTAGGCCCATTAGAAAAACATGCCTCCATGCTCTACATTTTTACATGCCAAAAACATACATACACTCAGCTCAAATGCACATTAGAGGTAGTAAAACGGCAACAACTTTTATTCTTTTTCACACTAATTATGATTACAGGGACAGATTATCAATTTAAGACTTATCATTAGAAATACCATAGCAAAAAATATTGACAATTGTAAGTTAACACTACATTCAAATATCCTCTGGCAGACTGGGTTAATGAAAATGCAAATTATATCCTGCAAAATAAGACATTAGATTGTGATATATTTTTCTGTTTGTGTTAATATTTTATTTGAAATGTAAATTGTTCATTCGCCAATGCTGTCTACATCAGCAGGTATTAATGGTCTATATTACTAAAACTAGCCCGAAAGCGATGGCCCATGCTGATGAACGTCGGCTTGGTGTGTCATGGCCCTATAACATGGCACTGTTATGCCAAGCTGTGTCCCTGAACCACTTTTGTTTTGGGAAGTCATGCTATGGCCTTTTGTTGTACATTTTCATCTCATTTCAGTTCATGGCAGACATCCTGAAATGCAATTAGGCATATTAGTCTAACCTTCGTCTCATTTCTCCTTGGCTAGAGGACAGCTTGAGTAAAAATGCAGCATCCAACTCTCCCTCGATGCATTTGTTCTTGTCTTTACATCTCCTAGAATAAACACACTTTCTATCTCTCAGACTCTCAAAGATCCAACCCTGACTGCCAGAAAAGACTTTCAACGGGAGGCTGAGCTTCTCACCAACCTGCAGCACGAACACATTGTGATGTTCTACGGCGTGTGTGTGGACGGCGACCCTCTCATCATGGTGTTTGAATACATGAAGCATGGAGACCTCAATAAGTTTCTGAGGTAGTTATTTTTCATGTTATATAAAGAACAATGAATGCTAAACAACTAAGCTTTGTCGCAAAACTCAGATTACCTCCCAGTTACTTTTAATGGGAATTATACACCCTAGGTTCATTAGAAAAACATTTCTCTAGGCTCTACCTAAATTTTTACATTACAAAAGCATACCTACACACACAATTCACTGTAGTTTCCAGCTCAAATGGACATTAGAGGTAGTAAAATGCCACCAACTTTTATTCTTTTTCACTCAAATTATGATTACAAGGACAGATTATAATTCCAAGACTTATTTTTGCACAATACTATGTTATCTTAAAATGCTTTTATAATAGCTAATGATTTGTAAACTAATACATTTTGATGTTTGCATGACATAACCAGTTTCAGATAAAACTGAAAGTGTTGTGAAACATGCAAGAAGTGACATACAGTAATATCATTTTGCAGAAATGCCGCCACATGCACTCCTCTGTGAGAATAACCTAATTTATTTTTAGCAATAATTCAAGATGTACACTTACATGAGGCTTTCAAGGAACATATATGTACATCTCTCAATCATCATTTTATTCCACTGCAATTATTTTTTGCCTCCCACAATAAAAACTACAGAGTTTTGATCATAAAACTAAGCACATAACTAAGACATTGTTGGGGGATATAGAGGGTCAAATGATATAAATATATGCCTTTTTTGTAAGTAGTCTGCTATAATGTTATAAATATCTCATTGATTTGCATTATATTCATCTTACTTTTTGCCCATTTAAATGTTTTTTTTTACTATTATTTCATATTTCAAGCTTTACAGGGTTAAAGTATTTTCAGAATAAATTAGATCACAGGTTAACTTACAACAAGGATTGACATGGCTTGTGTCAAGCACAATGTGTTTAAAAAAAAAAAAAAAAAAAAACGATTAATTTAATTGCTTTATTTTAAGGACATTTTGTTTACTTTCTCTACTTGATGTCCAATGTAAAATTCGGGTCTTTTTCAAAGCCATCTGAGAACTGGCCTAGAATGACTTAAGGCCAATAATATCATTTAACCACTGGAATGACCCTAGGTTGGAATTATAGGTGCGCTCTCTAAGCAAAGACTGTCTGAAATTGTAATTGGTCAAATTATTTTAGCTCCTAAAATATCTAATTTTGGCCAAAATATGTTGGATTATCACATGTATCCTCAATGAATGGTCTAATTTCATCATGCGCAGCAACAAGCAATGCAAATTTCCATTTAATATGGTGGATGGAGCCAATCCAGAGGAACATTTAATTGCTAACATGTTGCACATGAGACTTAATTGAATTCTGTTGTTGTCTCATATTTCTCTTAAATCTTTTTCAAGTATTAGGCACATAAGGTTGATTAAATGATGTAGTTTAGTTTCGGTTACAATGCAGTTTATGTAGACAGCTGCCTGTCCAGGCATTAGATAATGAAACAGCTCACTAGGTTTTGAAACAAAATTCTTAAGATGGCAGTTTAGGATTGAAGTTCATTGCATGCACGTCACATGGATCGAGGCCATGCTAATTGTCATTTGCAGGGGAGATCTGTGAAAATACAAAGGCAGACAGAGTTCTGGAGTGAGATGATTGTCTTGTGGGAGCAAAGAGATGGGTGGTGATAATAAATTAGTCTTTTGTGTAGTGAGAATTTTTTCTTACACTTATGCAGATGGCTGGACTAACATTTCAAGATTTTATTTTTTTTATAAAATTCTTTAAGTCTGGTTGATTTTAATGGACGCTAAAAAGATTTTGGCAGCAGACTCCAGGCATCATGCAGATGATATGCATGTTGAATTAAAAAGATTTTGCAGGAACTTCATGTAAAGCATTCTAGAAAAGTCAGTGTATATAACATTGCACAAGTGTACTGCCTAGTTTTTCTACAGCTTTGGTTCGGAAAGCTTTTCTTCCTCAATTCATTCATTCCATAAACATTTCAAAAATATTCTCCAGGAATAAGTTTTAAGTCATGATGTAACCAACAAATACTGAGTTGAATCCCAACTTGTGATTCAGCTTAGATTTGGTTGTTTGGTTCATGACTCCCGAGCTTTGATAGAATAAAAAAAGTAACACTTTTTCAATGGTTCACTTTAGACATTTTTACCTATACATAACTTTGCAACTACTTCTCATTAGAGTATTAGTGGACCGTCTGCTTAATATCTGATCAAATGCTTCCCCAATAGACATTCTACTGACTATACTTTGCAACAGCATGTCAACTTATTTTACTAACCATTACCTAACAGTTTACTAATACTCCAATGAGAGTTGACAGTAGTTGCAGAGTTACTTGTTGTTAGTAGTAGAATGTCTAAAGTGGACCATAGAAATAGAGTAACCTAAAAAAGTATTTGAAATGGTAAAGACTATGTATGCAATTTAATCATAAAGGATGATACATTATAAAACTAATGAAGAAATTGTTGATTATACACTAGCATTTAAAAGTCTGTATTTCAAAATCTTACAGATATGACTTTATTTTGATCAAATAAATACTGCCTTTGTGAGTATGAGAAATATCTTTAAAACTTACTTAAATGGTAGTGTATGTATAAAATTCTTTTAAGTTTATTGCACAATATTCATATACTGTATATACGCAACATACTTGTTTTTTTTAGTGGAGGGAAACTGACAGTCACTGCTGAGCACTTTTGGTGGGATTTCCATTTCCATGGTAACAGCAAACTCTCTGATCGGCAAATCTCTCCTCAGGATTATGGGTATTGTAGTTCACAGGGAATTTGCCAAAATAAATACAAATTTTCCACAATTATGTTGAAATCCCTCTGACTTAGGTGGCTTAATCACCTCTTCAGACATCAAATCTTTTTAAATGTTGTTAAAAAATCAAGTTCTTTATTGAGAAAAAAAAATAGGATTCTTTCTTTCTTTTGCCGGAACCAGACATCCATTCTAAAGCAGAGCTCCCACTTGGATTGTTAGCTCCCTGATTGTTAGCTCTTCAAACATACAGTTGAAGAGCACGCCGCTGAAGAGGCACTGACCAGAAGAGAAGCACAAATTACAGTCGAGCCCTTTTCAACAGCCACCTTATGCAAATGCTGCTGCAATCAGACAGAAATCATTTTCCCTGAGTGAAGAGAAAATCGAAAAAGTTAACTGTATAGGTGATTTTATTTCTCCACAGTTGAAGTCAAAGCACATCTTTCTTTGCCTTGACTTACTTCAAATCAGACAGCTTTACAGGATTAAAGGATTAGAGGGGGAATTATTTTATGCAGCAATAAGGCGGTGCGTTTGAACATTTTGACCATTTTGACCCTGTGCCCTTTTACATTGATCCATAATCAATTTTCCCTGCTCGGATCCTAAATGTAAGTAATTGCAAAAACCTGGACGTAGCTCAGCACTGAAGGACAATTACTGCCAAGACTAACAAGTGTAACCAACATGACTTTTTCCCCACATTTCAGAGCCCATGGTCCAGACGCCATGATCCTCGTGGACGGCCAACCGATGCAGTCGAACGGGGAACTTGGTCTCTCGCAGATGCTTCATATCGGTTCACAGATAGCGGCAGGCATGATCTACCTGTCCTCTCAGCATTTTGTGCACCGCGACCTGGCCACCCGCAACTGCCTCGTAGGGAACGGCCTGCTTGTGAAAATTGGAGACTTCGGGATGTCCAGAGACATATACAGCTCTGATTACTATCGAGTAAGTATCGCAACAGTTTAATTACGTTTTAATGTGACCAAAAGTATAGGAATGTCCTGGGTTCTGAACGATCTCTATATTGCCACCAAAAAGAATTCATTTATAAATAAATGTATTTCATTAAGTTAAAAACAAAAACTTCGGTCACAGTAAGGCACCTTCAAATTAAGTAAAATCCATGTACTTAAAAAAAAAAAAAACGCTTTTTGTTAAAAGACTTACATAGGAATTGACACAAAAAATGCACATTGAAAAATCCATCATTTACGTTTTGTATATTTTAATGTTTTATTGCTTTACCTGATAACCTCCATTGTAAGTGTCAAGACACTTCTTTTTTGTTTCTATTGATGGATTAGTTTCAATTCGTTTCTGTGGTAACATTAGCATCAACATTATGAAAAGATGCTGTTTATAGAGATTAAACTGGGGCCAGGTGCATAAACCGCTAAGAATAGTCTTACATCTTAGTCATACATTGTTTTTCTTCAAGACGGTTACATAAAAACGTATATTGGTTTAATTTGATACCGAAAAATAGAGTTGCATAAACATACTGGATAGAACATTTTAAGTCTTTGGTAAAATTATGTTCCATTTGCAATCCCATCAATAAATAGCACAAATGAGGGAAGATAATTTTTGGAATACCAATAGCCATCTATTAGATCTAGTTAAACGCAAGGACAACAAAATCTCAGGGAGAATGGATTGTGGAGAGTCTTTGCTTTCAAGCCGGTCGTAAGCTGAAGGTCTCACGGAGGCCAGAGACATCTTTATCAGCCGCACATGCGTACACTTATGCACAGTCTGCAATATTGACAGAGTAGAGGGATTATGAAATTATTACCGCATTGGACACGTTCACTGTGTCAAGTGATTATAAATAGAGGATCCTGCCAAGCACGTAATCCACACATGGCGAGTCATATTGACGTTTGTTGTCCTCTGGGGCTCGAGCGTCTGGCCACAGGAATGGAGCATGACTGGAAGAGAGATTGAGGTACTTTCATCAGTGACCAATTCAACCGCCTTCGTCAAGATGTTATAAGTGGCACATCGACTTCCTACCACCTAATGGCTTGCCGAGTATCTTTTTGCATGAGATGTTTGTGATAAACTGTTTAGAGCCGCTGATGGTTGTAAACAGATTCAGGGAAAATGACAGCACAGGCTCGATCCCATGAATAAGCTGCAGATTGTCAACGATTGTGTTTTCACCACAAATAACTGATTACACACAATAAACAAGTGACATGGACAGGTCACCTTGTCACTTTTTTATTTCTTTTTTTATAAACAACTACTGTCAATGTCATCACTTTCAATAGCCCGTATTTTCTTTATGAATTCTAATATCTGTTTCTACTAGATATTTAGCCAAGTGTTTTAAATGGTTGGGGAAATCTGTTATCGGTCATGGATGCATGAATCTGCTTCCCCTGATACTAAGTATAAAATTGTAAATGCCCAGAGACTAGCTCTAGCAGGGCTGTAATCCATTCTCCAGCATGCCGCTTTGCTTTTCATACCCATAATCCAATCTAGCCCTCCACCACTGAGCCACAGACTAGCCAGTAATCCAGTTTACAAACTACCAAAATAAAGATAAAAACATGTTGCCTTCTTCCTGAAACCCACTCCATGCTGACAGAACGGAAATACGGTCAATCAGCAGAGAGATTTTTTTTCTCCATTTTCAATCGTTTATATCCTATTGGGCTTATACATTTTTTACCATGCCAGGCTAATTGCTCTCGTCTCAACCACAAAGCCCAAGGTGATACAGTGGATTGTGGTTTGAATGATTGCTTAACCAATTTTAGTTGCTCATCTTAATGAGGGATTTGAAAGTAATTTGCATTATTTAAGTATCAGGACGTGTGTGTGTGTGTCTCCTGTAAGTCTATTATTAAGATCGCTGTTACATGGCTAGTTTAAATTGTGAATTAACAATTCACACGAATATTTCCAGTAACTCTAATACCATTTGAACTACTAATTATCATCATGTGCTATAACATAGCACAACTTTGTACATTTTTGCACAAGGTACATTTTGTTGTACATTTTTCAAATTTGAATTTAAAAGTCAACCTCAATTTAACTCTGACTCGCAAACAACCATGCAAGACACTAGCCGCGTTTTGCAGTACAGATGTGCGCAAAACTTTTGCGATATTTTCTAAATGTCGATAAAAAACTATTGCAAAATGACGGTGTTTCCATTAACCAATGTTATGCAACTGAAACTATATTTTTTTCTTTAGCGATAAGTCGTTCCAATAATTATGGCAACGGATGTTTAGGTTTATATATCCCAGCCACCGCACCATTATTTTTAAGCGAAGGAGACATAGGCATGTTATCCAAGCATTAATAGCAAGGAAAGCCCCTTATACTTGGGAGCGGCGCAAGTATGAGGTGTTTCTGGGTGTTTCTCCCTCCTATCTGCTTCAAGGTCTTGATTGTGGGATTTCCTTGTGGTTTAGAATCCAGTATTCTCGTAATTCTTTGGCCTTTTATGAGATTAATAAAGAACTCTGTCTCGTCTTCTATCCAAAGCCGCACCATATATGTCAGGTGACTTGTAAATGCGCAAAAACAGTTTCCATTGTAGTTTTGCAAAATATTCCTTTTTCGAATTGCCTGAAAAACCAGCTCATGTGAGGGTAAAAACGTTTTTTGCGATATACGGGAATTTTTGCCAAATTTACTTGTTTCCAATGGGCGTATTTTTAATTCGCAATTTGAATTTGCGCAATTTGAAGGGTAATCTGTGGAAATATGACTACGGTCTATTTTTAGAGGTCTTTGTAAATAAAACTTGCTGATAACAAGGGTTGACTGAACACATTGCTGTTTTTAATTAGCTATGCTTTCAGATGTACAGTATTTTTTATTAAAACACAAAGTGATGCTTTCACTGCAGGGTACTGCAATGAACTGACATGAGAAGAATCTGTATAATACATTTTTATTTCACTACATCACTGAATTTTCTTTAAAGAGAACATATCAGAGCTTAAATGACAAATAGAGCAATGATTACGGTACTCATTAAGGCACTCCATTGGATTTCTGTAGACATTCTTTATACAGTATATTGTAAATTAATTTAATACAGTATATCATGTCTGTCATCTTTTTGTTCATTGACACAGTGCCATATACAGTACAAAAGTGTGATTTCACGTGTCATTGCTTTATGACATGTCACTACACAATTCATAACACGACTCGATTATGTCTTGTTGCAGAGTTACTATTTGAAGACCTTTTCTTTGGTTGATTACCCCCGAGTTACCAGTTTGAGATGTTACCGCATTAAAAACTTCCAGAAACTTCCTGTTCACCCCATCGCTTCGCATCCTCTCCTGACTAGCTTTTGCAATAAGAGCAGTAAAAATACAAATAAACTGACTCAGACCTTTACAGAGCACAGGCTGCAAGGATTCCGATAAGATATTGACTATATGCAGTGGACAGTAGTCACAGGAACCTACTTGGCTAATTTCTAATGTGGCGGTAGACATTCATTAGTCTGCTCTCTGCCAGCCGGAAGTAAGATCAATGTAACGGCAAACAACAGAGGGAATAGTAATTACAAAGAGAACTCCACGCTGAGCTGGAAGGGCTCCAGCAATACCCAGCAGTCTTCTTCACAGGCATTTCATGCTGGCACAACGGGATGAATGTAGTGGAATTGACGTGAATAAGAAATAGATTTGAGACTAAGCCATTTTAATCGAAGCTGAGTGCATGCGCAATTAATGCATTATTGTTTAGCCAATTAGGCTCAACTAGCGGAGGACTTTCAGATCATTATTAAAGCTAATAATGTCAATATATTATTTGCTTTAAAAATACCAAGGATTTGTTCTGTAGATTTGTTACATTCTAATATCAAAAAGCGTTACAGAGTGGGTCGGGATAATTGATAAACTGTTTTGTATTGTTTTTAAGTCTTAAAGGGGTCATATAATGCCATTTTCATACAAGTTAATTTGATTCTTTAGGATCTAAATGAAAAGTTTGTAATATACTTTAATTAAAAATTCTCATTAGTATTGTAAGAAAACACAAATTTTACCTGGTAAAAAACAGCTCTGTTTTCAGCACACCGTTTCAGTGCATATGCCTTTAAATGATAATGAGCTTCGCTGACTCCGCCCCTCTGTTCTGCGGGCGTTTTGACACAACACACGTGGAGTGTTGACTTGACAACAGTTGTGGGTATATTTTGGAGAAAGAATGGCAGCGGGAGTTTTTGAGTACACATCTGTGCAACCCAGAGCCAACGGCCAACAAGATGACGGCCGCAAAGAAGTTCAACCATTAAGGTTCGAACAGTACGTTTCTGAATGGTTGGTTAACATAATGTCACTTTGATCTATCTTTGTATGTAACGTTACTGGCAGGATAACGTTAGAGTAACTTGGTGAGATGTACGAACGCTATGTGTTTACTGATGTATACGTACTCAGTTTGTAATGACACAATAACTATAACGCGTTGTTCATTATAAACGTGGGATTATGAATTATATTGAGAACGTCGTACATAGAAAACATGCCGTAAATGTACCCTGAGTGTAAACCTTAGCCGCATTCATCGTGAAGCGTGCAAGCGATTTGCAAAGATTAATTTAATGGTTAATAAAACACTCACTTCTTCTGGAGGTGCAGCAGCGACAGGAATAATTGGTAAATGACTGCTGTGTTCCTTATTACACCCAAGAACAGAACACCACAATCGCTTAGACGCCATTCTGCTCCAGCGTATCAACAATGACGAACTATGATTGACAGCTCGCTCACGAGCGAGGGCGGGGCTGTGTGGAAATGCTGCTGTCAATCAACAATCGTGGGAGGGGCTTGTGACGTCACACGGTCAAACGGCTCGATTTGAGACAGGGGAACACATATAAGGAGATTAAAAACTAAAACACTGGATAGATTTTTATCATTATATGATGGTTGTGTACAGACACTGCCGACACACATTTCAGTACAATCAGCTTGAAAAAGTGCATGTACCATTATATGACCCCTTTAAGGTGATGATACACAGGACAACTTTTTGAGCAATGTTGCTGGGCAATCTTGGACACTTTCCCATTGAAAATCCCATTCTCTCTGGATAATTTAGATCGGTCATGGGACCTGTGTCTCATCTGGTTGCCCGTTGACGGCAACATTGCCCAAAAAGTTGCCTTGTGTATCATCACCTTTATTCTGTTACATACTGTAAGAGTTCCACATGAGCAGTGAAGAAGACTTTCTGTCTGTTGCTTTCATTAAGGACCTCTCAGATGGTCTGGCAACTATGGCTGCAGTCAAAGTAAGCAATTTACATTTACATTTAATCATTTAGCAGACACTTTTATCCAAAGTGACTTACAACTGAAGACAACAATAGAAGCAATCAAACCAACAATAGAGCAACAATATGCTGTGACTAGTCCCAGTTATTCAAAAAACATCTTGCTAGGTGACTAAGCTATAGAATAAATAAATATTAGTATTAATGGGTCTAGTGATTTTGCATATTGCACCATAAAAGAATTGGAATCAACACCCAAACAAAGACTTTTGTGAATATCTGTTAGATGTCTGGTTTGTGCATGTGTCTGTTGAAAACAATATTGTGTTTGTAGTGTAAATCGGGTTACGATCACGTAAAACCTTTTGGACTAGCGTTAATACTGGAAAAACTTTCCAGTTCCGGAGAGGCGTTAGAGAGTGGGGAATGCCTAAAAACTTGCTTCGTTTCTGCTCGATACATGAGTAACATTGGTTTTGCTGTTTCACAGAACCACGATATGCTGCTGTAAGCTGTTGTTGTTCTTAAATCAAAGCTGATTCATCCATACGAGCTGTCTGATGCGCCAGCTGTTTGTCTGTGCTTGTGTAATGACGTGAGGGGTTTCTTTTGGGTAAGGGTTTGTTTGTTTTGGGTGTCGATTCCAAAAATCTACAGTGTTTCTCAGAAACCGCTTACTGCATCTTTAACCCCCTTAGAGCAGCTCCCTAGTGGTGAGAACTCCAAAATAGGCGACTACGCATAATATAGATACACATTTTTTGCAATCATAAAAAGTTAGGACACAAAGTCTTCTGTCACTTCTAAATAAAAATTTTTGGGGGTTTGGGTTTTGAACACTGAAATTGCTGCATTTAGTCTTGACTATATTTGTACCAAGTTTAGTTATATTTTTGCCACCCAATTTGATTGATTTTTGAGCACAACCTCATCTTTCCACTTATATATATTTTTTTGCAGAGCGTTAAAACAATATATATATTTACATGCACCTACGTTTAAAAGTTTGGGGTCGGTAAGATATTTTGTTATCTTTGAAAGAGGGAACTTAAGTCTAAGTTAAGACTGAGTTAGTTTGCTTAAAAGTAGTACACAGTAGGTGTATGTAAATATGTAAGTACTGTGTACTAAAAGTAGTACACAGTAGGTGTATGTAAATATGTAGTACACAGTAGGTGTATGTAAATATGTAAATATGTTAGTACTGTGTACTAAAAGTAGTACACAGTAGGTGTATGTGCTCTATCATGCCCTCAGTAGGGTCTGCGTAACATACTGTACACACACACAAAACAGTGTCTCTCCCCTACTCAACAGTGCATAATCTGCTTGAAATTACTGAAAAATATACACAAAGTAATACACAAAGACCGGTAATAAATAATTTGTCACAATGCGTTATTGTGACGTGCCTATGTACTGTATGTTGTTTTAGTTATTTAAAAGAGCTTTTCTTAACCAGAGCTAAAGTAGTAGGCTAAGATGTTAGCTTGATGCATAGAAAGGGAAATGTCATCCATACCACATAAGATGTTTGTGAGCAATGCTTGATGTGTAGTCTGTCTTCTAGGTGGGAGGTCACACCATGCTGCCCATTCGCTGGATGCCTCCGGAGAGCATCATGTACAGGAAGTTCTCCACAGAGAGTGATGTGTGGAGCTTTGGAGTCATTATGTGGGAGATCTTCACCTATGGGAAACAGCCATGGTTTCAGTTATCCAATAATGAGGTAAATGTTCACATGGCGAAAAGGAGCAATTATTAGACCGTCAGTGTGAATATGACATTTTTAGAATGTGAGTGTGATCTCTACTCTACTGGTGTCATGTCATGCTGTCAGAGATCTAGCCACACAATCAGTGGTTTCCTGCTGGTATTGAGAATCGAACCTGTGACCTTTGTCCGACTCTCTAACCATTAGGTCACAACTGCCCAAAGTAGTGATTTGTTGCTGTCTCAATTGCATCATGTGCTCCTATTGGTTATGGTTTTTGACAGTTATCGTAAGAGAGGTAAAAGTTGCAATGATCATTAATCAGTTGTTGGCGAACTTTAAACAAGCGATCAAATAATTTTTACAAATACAGGATTTACAAAATTGTCAAATCGTGGCCCAACAGTGTGAACCCTGCTTAACAATGAGGATACGTTTACACAACAACAACCTGCTTAAAACTGAGAGTTTTTTCCTTTGAGTTTTCCGCGTACAGATGACACCATTGTCAAAACGATTCCCATTCCTGCGAAAACGACTTAAAACCCTGAATTCTGCTGCCAGGCCATTAGATGACGATGAAACACTATAGACTGAACACATAATACGCATGTGCATGACGTCATCGTCTTCAGAGATTTTCTTTTTTGTTGTTTACACAGAGACCCTTTTAAAAACGTACAATTCGAAACCCGTTTTCAGGCACCCAAACCTCTGTTGTCGTTGTAAATGAACGGTCAAAACACATAAAAAGTTTTTAGTTGAAAACGGTCTTGTTTAAACATCCCCTTTTGGGAGTTTACTGTGTGTGAATTATGGGAATGGTACAATCAAGGAGTTTGTCCCAAAAAGCTCACCATTATTTCATCAAATTTTGCTGTATCAGGCTGGGGTGCGTTTCCCAAAAGCATGGTTAGCCAACTATGGTCACAACAAGTTCCGTCGTTATCAGCACAGTTCAACAAGTGTGTTTACCGAAAACATAGTTCCAACGAACATTCGCAAAACAGCATCGCAAAGTTGTGTGGTTTGAACGAAACTCTCGAGCTTTGGTTAGAAGTTCACCACAGAGGTAAGAGTTTCTTGTTTGTATGACATGTAGACTCAAATCCTTATCTTGAGCCAAATAAGCGAGCTGATGTTCAGTACAATCTGTATCTTTTATTTAGAATACATACACGTCATTTACGTCTTTTAGTTTGTCAAGAGATTTAAAGACTACAAAAGAACGAGCCTATGATTTAATCTGAAAATAAAGCATAATAACTGAGAAGTATGAGAAATACGGTTTCGGGAAACAGTCGTGACTAGCTACTTGATTTCTTCAACGAGGCATCGTACTATGGTAGTTAAGCAGCGAGTTACATCATTGTACGGGAAACACACCCTGGTCGGGATGCTCAAACAACGAGTCAACATTACTTCTATTTGACTCTGCATATGAAATGGCATAAACAAATTGCACGCATCACCTCTAAATCAATTCCACACATTTGCTCATTTCTGTGTCTCTCTCTCTCTTTTGCAGGTCATTGAATGCATTACTCAAGGTCGGGTTCTAGACAGGCCTCGCCTGTGTCCTAAGGAGGTGTACGACCTCATGTTAGGCTGTTGGCAAAGAGAGCCGCAACAACGACTAAACATCAAAGACATTCAGAAAGTCCTTTACGCTCTGGCAAAAGCCACGCCTGTCTACTTGGACATCCTTGGCTGAGACTGGTGCAACGCCTCTCGCCAGAATCGAACACAATCCAGGAATAACCAAACAAGCCCTTTTCCCACGTCGGCGCTCCACTGTAAAAACACCAACACGTCGGAGATGGACTTTAAGTGCCTGCAACACTTTTTTCAATACACTGGGTATACATAAAAAAGTAAAAAATATTTAAAAACAAACTTTTACATTTTGTTTACTGGTACAGTATATAGTGTACAGAATTATTCTACAAAGACAGAAAAACGTTTCCTAAAAAGTGGTGGCAAACGCAGAATGTTGCCTTTGATTGGCGGCACTGTGTTTGAGAAATGATTTTCAGTGTTTCATTTTATAAGCATATATCCACATATATGAATATATTTTTATTTATTTTGTTTCATTTCGAAGGTAAAGTATGGGTGCCTGTCATGTTTAGTGCTGTTGATATATTATCTTTTCAAGACGGCTGCTCTTTGGTTCTGCTCTGCTTTAACAGCTGGGATTTTGTGAGAAAAGCCTTATTATGTTTTGATTATTTTCCCGCTGCTGCAGTCAGCATCTTTCTCCTTTATTTTTTTGTTCCTGCAACTTTGATTTGATGATCTATAGCTCTTAAGCGGGTGACTTGGAACCTTTAGAACACTAAAGCGTTGATATATTTTCATCGTATGTGATTGTATATACTGTACATTTCTATTCTCGTCAACCTGTTAACTTATTTTAATGTGTTTTGATTTCTTTTTTGACACTGGGTTATTTTGTGACTTACTCTTCAGAAAGGGTCAGCCAGGAGAGAACATAAATATCACACAGTATCTTTAGATGAGCACTTGGCGGCTCATTATTAATACAGGGTCTCTAATATTGTTTGAGGGAAAACACATCACGGTTTGTAACCATGCTGCCGTACTTTTTCTGATCACCTCCAAAACTGAATGTGGTAAAACAAGAACTAAACTGCAGGTTCAATATCACGGAGATCCTAAAATGACACCTGTTTGAATTAATGTTTCGCAATCTTCATAGCATTTGATAAATGCCATCGCATCTAAAGTTAACGATTTCATGTTGTTGTCTGTAGCTGAACATGTTATTCCAGGGGCTGTTTCTCTGAGATGTTTGTCGATACGACACCAAATCTTGTTGACGGCAGGATTTCAATGTCAACGGATTCTCTTGCCTCTTTGCAGTACCACAGATATTTGCAAACGACATATTCAAATGTATGTTTAGATTAAATATTAAATAAATATCAGAACCTTGTCAGATGAAGTCTTTTCTGTTCGTTGTGTTTAGGCGGTCCATTGTTTGTTCAAAGATTTGTGGCATAACCTAGTTTTGACTCTATCTGTCAAGAAATTCATTGTGACGCCTGGATATGCCTCATTTTCTGCTCTTGAGGCAAAGGAGAGAGGAATTGGTTGTGGCCAATTGAGCATGGGGAAGTGTGAATAACAGCCTTGGTCGGTCCACACAACTGATGTAGTGCCTTGCTGGCCAGCAGTTATCTGAGGGAAAAGCCTGTGGGTGCTAACGTATTTAAATGTGGCCATTTCTTTGGAAGATTTTTATAATTCCTTGTAATAAAACAGACATTTTAAAATACGTAAATTGGGCAAATCATATCATGTATTCAGCAGTGTGTTTAGTTTATTCATGTTGAAATCGAGGCCATTCGCAATGGCTGTTAGGCTTAACAATTAACCAAAAATCACGAGCCAAGATGTAAAATATGCTCGAATGCCTGAGATGGAAAAATTGTATGCTATAAATGTAATGTTGCAAGTTATGCAATTACCATATTTCATTATACTTTATATATGTCAACACTTGATTCATAGCAATCTAGGCAATTTAACATGTACATCTACAAATAGTTCATATTTCACTCAAAAATGATAAATTATATATTCCTTAAAAAAAGAAATAAGGATATGATTTTTGAAATAGCACTGTAACATTTCATGACCATTAAAATCATGCAACCTCCATTTCTCATTAATATAAAGTGGAACATATACATGCAATGCATTTATTCATCATGGTAGTTTGTTATATTGATTTTATTATAATCTGTTACAGTCTCTGCATTATTGGAATATCGGCTTGTCATATGTTACAATGCAAACTATCAATATTTGGTTTATTTTCAACCTCTTAAGGCTTTAAATAAAAATGTTTTGCATAAAACATTTTTTTTTTTTTTACTTAGTTTGGTGTGAAATGTGACCTGGACATTTCATTCATGTACAATATGGAAGGAGCATGACAAAGTGCAAGTTAAAGGAAGAAGAAAATGCATGTAGTTCCTAATAGGGCTTAGTCTGTAAATATATTGTGCCCTGGTTCTGAAATAGTTTAACTATCCCAGTTTCCACTGGATAACTAGATTACTCTAGCTACTGGATAATTTCTTCATCACAAATGATGATCGTATGGCTTTTAAAGTGATAGAATTTGACACTACCCTTAACTGGAACTTTGCATGTATGAGCCACTCAAGCTTAGCTAGATGTGATTGCTTCAGGCAGATGAAGATGTTGCCGGTCAATGGCTGTTATCATAATGAAGGATGGGCTTTCGGGGGAACATTGTAAACCCTAGCTGTTTCAGTGTCACTTTTGAGTCTCTTAAAGGGATAGTGCAACCAAAAATGAAAATTCTGTCATCATTTACTTGCCCTCAAGTTGTTCCAAACATGTACATGTATGAATTACATACTGTTGAACACAAAATAAGATATTTTACAGGATGTCAGTAATCAAAAAGTCCATAGTATTTTTTTTTTCATAGTTTGGAAATCAATGAGGCCCATCAACTGTCTTGTTACCAACATTCTTTAAAATATCTTATTTTGTGTTCAGCAGAAGAAAGAAATTCATACAGGTTTGAAATAAGTAAATGGGGAGTAAATGATGACAGACTTTTCATTTTTGGGTGAACTGTCCCTTTAAGGGTGCACAGATTGACCACTAAACCTACAGGGGTTGGACAATAAAACTGAAACACTGGCCAATTTAGTGTTATGAATTTTCACACCTATATATATATATATATGCGCGGCCTGGGGGCCAATCTTCACTTATTTTACATTGCTAAATCAACCTTCACACTCTGCTCTTACTAATGCAGAGCAATAGCACAGCTGTTCATACAATATTGCAATCCATTCCACACAACATAATGAGAGACATATCAGAGTTAAAAATATAAAAGTTCAGACCATCTCGCATGGCCCTTCACAGTCACCAGATGCAGTATTTTTGAGCCATCTTGGGGTATATTGGAGGAGCAAGAAAATGTTTTCCTCCACCAGCATCACATAGTGACCTGGTCACTTTTCTGGAAGAAAAATGGCTCAAATATGTACTGAATTTGGACTTGTACTGTATCTGTCATTCCCAAGATGAATTGATGCTGTATTGGCCAGAATAGCCACAAAAGGAGGCCCTACACCATACTAATAAATGATTGTCGTCTAAAACCAGGTGTTTTAGTTTCATTGTCCAACCAATGTACATTCCCTATTGCCTTCACAAACGCAACAAAATGTGGATTGTAATACATTTGAGTTAATATTCTACCTTAAAACACTCTAGATTAATATTAATGACTGATCAAAACATTCTGAATCAAGTGTGACAAAGGAAAATACAATACCAAGAAAGATATCTGACAAGCCTAAATGCTTCTCCATCCAAAATCTCTGAACTGTTTAGCAGCGTAGTTTTAAATTCATAAAATGTTGACATAAAACATGAGTGATGCTGAAAACTAACTGTCTGCACTTCAACTCACAATCATTACCCTTTCATAGGCACAGTGTTAAAAGTTTTAGAGCATAGCGTTGCCAGAAGTAACCAGTTGATGCATATCATATGATCCATATTTAATGCTTAGTTTGGCAGGTGAAAATTGCTCTCCAATGAACGACCTTATTTAGAAACAGTATATCTAGATTAGTGATGATATAGAATAGTATGAATTATTGCACACAGTTGCACCATAATCAAGTGTTAAATGTATTCAGTGTAATTCCTTCTAGAACTGGTAAATAAAGGGGCGGGGGTCTTGGAATTATTATTTTTTTTCAAATCAAACCAAGCAAAGCCAATGACTGATCCAAATATGGAAAATGGGAACAAAGGGAAAGTCACGTTGGGGAACTCTACGTGTATGTGGTGCTTGCTCATGTCACCCCAGAGCAATATCCAATTCC
Source organism: Chrosomus eos (assembly GCA_036326025.1). NCBI lineage: Eukaryota > Metazoa > Chordata > Actinopteri > Cypriniformes > Leuciscidae > Chrosomus > Chrosomus eos. Next base: position 13,807,395 of record CM070818.1, on the reverse strand, counting down.
GACGACAGGTGTTGACACCTAGATTAACCTTGGTTTGCAGAGAGTCAGGCTGCCGAGAGCTTATTAGAATGCACTGGGGATGGGAGCTCCACTCCAGGGCTGTAACCCTCAGGGGCTTTGCCTGCTGTGTGTGTCTGACAGCTCGACTACATGTCTGCTCAGTGAGTGTGTACCATCTAAAAGAGGACGTGTGGACCGCGGCAACATCACATTACTGCACACACAACCATGCACAATCACCTTTTAACCCTGTGTTCCTTACGTGTGCATGCCTTCACTCATGTGATTTAAAAAAAAAAAAAAAAAATGTATTGCTCATTTGCTAACTGATTCGATAAATGGACCCTTTTCACATTTCTGGGGTTCTCAGAAGCGAAAGTCATCATAGTTGGATAAAAGTCTGGGAGCGGGGGGAATGGGGGGTTGGGGGGCATCACTCCCTTACCTGGACTATCCTGCCCCCTTAGTCAAGATGAATGTAAAAATGGATCGTATCACAATTTAGGTTTACATTTTAAGTAAGGATAGTATGTTTCACAAAGTCACATTGATTTGTACATTTAACACAAACTTCCCGTGCCACTAAAGGGGGTCGCACACCGGACGCGCAGCTCGGCGCCGCGCCACGCAGCGCCACGTCCTTTAAATTCGAACACATTATTCTCTATGAGAGTACACACACCGGCGGCGCCTTTCGGCGTCTGTCCGCGGCGCCCAGCAACGGCTCTGGACCGTGTTCAAAATCCTGCAGCGCCACACGGCGCCATTTACATAGTTATATATTAAATTTACATTTATGTGTCTCAAATAGTAGTAATGTATATACGGACTTAGCCCTGTGCTGGAATATTCATTTAGTTTTATATTTATTTAAAGAAATCAGAAAATTGCTGATGTTATCAGATTTTCAGGTGAGAGTTGTCCTAGACGTGGCGTGGCGTGGCGCTGAGCGGCGCTGAGCTGCGCGTTCGGTGTGCGACCAGCTTAAGAATGCAGCTCTATTGAGTGGAAGGAATGATGAATAATTTTTTTTTTTTGATGTTGTGGTGGTATCATGGTAACTTGTCTGTATTCATGAAGCAGCTGGAAATTTGAATCTAAGATGCATTTATATATGGTGGTCTAAAATGTGTTATTTCTTGGATATTGATCGAGTTGAATTTTAAAATATGTTGGCCTATAGGCAATTTTCCTTTTTGTTTGTATTTGTCTGTATAATGTAGCAATATTATTCAATGCTCTGGCATCTGCATACGTAGCTTTTGTAGTTGTAGTAATGACAGGTGTGTTTACGGTCCGACAAATACATGAATGGGCCACATATTTTTTCTACAATACTTTGCGTTACGTCATCGGCCTCTTTCATTAATTCAGACGCTTCAGTGCTCTGCTGGGTCAGGCTCTGAAATGACAGCAAATATAACTTTTGTATTCCCCTTTGCTCCCACAGCAAAAGTTGAAAAACGGCAACATACATACAATACATACATGAATAAATAAATAAACTATAGCATTTCCAGTTGACGATGTGGTTCTTCCAATTTGGGTTTCTGCCTCGTCTTACATGGCCAATTACCATCTACGAGGTCACACTTTCCCATGCCGAGTGGCTGGAGTGGCTGGTGAGCGCACAAGTGAGGAAGTCCCTGCTAAGGTATCATCTACAAAGATGCCTTAGCAGTATAGGCCTGTATGGGAATGGAGTCTTCTCTCTGCCTAAATCAAACCATTTGGAGGAGTATGCAGTAAATGCGCCAAAGCTAGACTGGAGATGACACTCAAGGAGTCTCTTGACCCCTTTATAAGAGACTTCAGGGCGTTGTGGGGCAAGGCCAATATGGCAGGAGGGACTTGGTTTGGGAACAACAACACCCACATGGCAAAAGGCTACACTATATGAACACCTGCAACTGATGGTGAGGGAGGTGCGCCGCCAGGAGGAAGCAGCCAGATGTGCCAGAGCGGTCTCAGAAGCCCAGCAAGGCAGCTGGATGAGGTGGGATGGCGTAAAATCACATGGAGTGACCTGTGGAACAGACAGGAACAGGTTAAGTTTCAGCATCAGGGCCACACATGATGTGCTGCCCTCTCCAACAAATCTACATCTTAGGTATGGAGAGGATCCAGCCTCTCACCAGTGTGCAGCTCCAGCAATCCTCAAGCACATCCTTGTGGGCTGTAAGAACAGCTTAACGCAAGGGAGATACACTTGGCGTCATAAACAAGTATTGAGGTGCTTGGCTACAGTACTAGAGGACAAGAGGGATTCAATCAGTGCCATTTCCCTAGATGCCCAGACTGCCTTCCCACAATTAACACTTTTTATCCGGGAAGGAGAGAAACAGTGCACAAAGCCTTCAATCTCCTGACTCTTGCCAGCTGAATGTACTGGGAAAAGCGTGTCGACCTAAACCAGAGACTAACCTTTCCACCCGTAATCACAGTGACCAATCTGCACCTAGACCTGGTCTTTGGTTTAACTCCTGTCATTGTGTCTTCATTGTGGAACCGAGGAGGAACGGCCTTTATATCAGAGGCCAGTCCCAGTGGAAAGTAATTAAGGAACTTGCCACTTTCGCCGAAGGAAGTAGTCACTGGCTGTGGCTGAAATGAAAGGAGACAGTGTGGGCCACCAAATGACCAATTTAGTCACCATGCGACACACACCCAAGTCTGATCAGCCTGTGGCTAGCCTGCCTCTGCTGAGGGTGTCTTGTGATAAAAGGCCGAAACATCTAATGAGGCGGTGGAACACAAAAGACAATATGTCGTATTGGTGTGAAGATCTAGAAGACTTCTTCAACGTGGACTGTGGTGGTGCTGATCGTTCAAGGCCAGTGCTGTGAGGAATTGTTAGGGATTGTAATACCAAGTCCTAGTAAGTAAAAATTACATGACTTTCAAAAAGAGGGTAAAGATATAGAGAGATTGATTACAACAGTCAGAAGAAAGAACAATGTCACTCCCTCGGCCGTAGTATTAGAAACACCATAGCAGGAGCTTTTTTTTTCATTTACTGTAATATAGCACAACGTATAGTGTTATCCATGTATATTTTTTTTATAAGTGAAAATATGAAGAAAAAAAATTAGATTTGCAATGTTGATAACTGTGGAAATGCACCAACACATACTGTGAAAAGGGTCTATTGGAAAACATTCGATTTTCTAACAATGAATTGTACCACCACCACAAGCTTTCTGTTTGCTATCACACAATTCAATACATTTTGTGCCGAATGCTATTTGCACAACGCAGTTCCAGATGTTGCTGGTCAGTTCAACAGTCACTCGGCTCTTTAAAATGCTGAAAATTTGGATGATTTGATGCTCAGTTATTGCACTTTTCTCTGTTATTTTGATCTTTTGATGAATTCCTGCTGCTATGATCAATAGAAAACGTAAATATTACATTTCATTAACTGCCTGCTTTCCATGGGCAACAATATGATGCTAATTGCGCCGAGTTCTGTGAATGAGACCCGATCGTAATGAGCCTAATTAACATAAGATTTGTGTTTGTGCTGAAAAGAATGACGACTTCATTTAAATACCATTTCCGTGCATTTAGCATGTCACAGCCATGAATGTGATTTGATACTTGCTGTTGATGATTGTTGACTAGCAAGGGGTCAATGTTTTCCAAGGTATTTTGGCCTGCTGGGTGAAATAGACTTTCCTTGGTTTGGACTGTGTTGCTATTCTGCTTTTCCTACATACATTTTCCTACAATTATTATATGAAAATGTGGCCTGATGGTTTTGGTAACAGTTTTTGCTGCATTCTAGCCCTGGACAAATGATTTATCACAGCTTAATTCAGACTGGAAATACAATGATTCGTTGTCAGGCAGACGCATGATGCCCTTTACATCTGAACTCCACGAACAATTTATACTGACTTTAAATACTTGGCCTTTTGAATCAGAGCGGAAACCAAACATTCCAGTCATTTCATCTAAAAGTTCTTGATGGCTATCATGGACTACTTTCAAATCAATTACGCAACAAGATGAATTATGTGCTTAAAAGCTGCACTTTCTTTATTCCATGTTATAATGCTTTTAATTTGCTTTTGCTTTTTGACTTCAGAATAATAAATTATGCTGTAATTGACAGATTGAGTCATTTCAAAAGCTACAAAAACTATTTTTTTCATTTTTCAAAAGGCTGAACATTATGTAACCATTAAATGCATTATAATAAAACACATTAATAGTTAATGTACATGCAGACATGAGTAAAAAGTTTAAATATACACTAACTATTTAATAAGAATCATGAGCAATGATAATGGTGCACTGTAAACCCTAACACTCAAAATAATTAATTGGTTTGAGTAAAGCCAACTTAAATTAAACAAATTAGTTCAAGCAAATTAACTTTTATGAGTATTTAGAAACTTTTTTTTCTTTTGAGTTCACAAAACTGACACAATCTAAATTTTGCTTCATTATTTTGAGTTTTATGTCTTGTTTCTTTTAAATTAGACTAACTTAAATTTAACTGAAACTGGGCTGGGATTTATATTTCCCATGCATGATTTGTCGTGGCACTGAAAAGGGAGAGTAAATCCTCAAATTAAGTGTCAAAAAACTGTATTTGTGTTTACAGTTAGCACGCACAAAGTAATGTTTATTAATTATATATTATAAAGTGTCACCTGAGCATCTGAAATATCGTCAGCTGTTTTTGCTCCAAAGTAGGATTCTCATTAATATTGAGTAATAGCTCATCTTTGAATAACTGAACCTTATATTGAAACATGACATATCTTGTCTGTGTCTTTAAACTGACATTTCAAGATAAAAATACATGTATCACAGCTTTACATACACAGTAACTGCTACACTCTTTAAATTTGCATATACTTATCTAAAGCTGTTTACATTTAAAGCATTAAGCTGATGCTTTTATTCAGAACAGCTTACATAAAGTGCTTTATATACAGTGTGAAAGTGAGCTCACGTCCCCAGTGTATTGCAATAGGCTTCTGTCAGGTATCAGAAACCTGTTTAGCCTCCAGTGCACCACAATGTGGATTCCTATGCATGCCCATTATCTACACACGTTCTTCAAACGGCCAGTTCTGTGCTTTATAGAATCCCCGAATGCAGAGCCTCTCACAGGGATGCATAGGAGATTGATCAATGTGCCTGTCACATCCACTGCCTGCGCGGATCTATGTTTCTTAATCTAATTAGCTGGGCTTGACTTTATGTTGCCTGTCAATCGCAGGACACCGTGTGAAGGTCAAGTTCTCCTACAGAGGTGGAAGCAGATAGACGAGCATGTAAACAACTGCAGTATGCCTCCAAAATATTTCATTTATTATGCATGTTTTAAACATTCTGCTGCAAGATAAATCGGTTCTTGCCTTCTTCCTTTTTTGACTTAGATTCTTGTTTGAGGTGATGTTTTTTAACATTTAAAATCATCAAATATGGACGTCAATCTGACTGTAACCAGCACATTTTCTCAAAATGAACCGTAATTTAAATATGATCAAATGACAGCAAAATCCCATGTTGTTATACTGAAGGAGAGATTCAAGGCATACCCAGAGACCCAATCACAGAGACTATTAGAGATGGTCTGTTTTGAAACGCAACCAAAACTACTGAAAGGATTAGTTCACTTTTTAAAAACAACTTTTGCTGATAAATAACTCACCCCCATGTCATCCAAGATGTCCATGTCTTTCTTTCTTCAGTCGAAAAGAAATTAAGGCGCGTTCGCTTGTGACCTTTTCAACGTAATTGTGTATTACTTGACGTCACATGAACGCGCATCACAGAACAGAGCAAGGCGAGCATTTGTGCTTATAAAACTTAAACTTGTTTTTTTTTTTTTAAATGGCCGATCGTTTCGCTAGATAAGACCCTTATTCATCGTCTGTATCGTTTAAAGCCCTTTGAAGTTGCACTGAAACTGTCATTTGGACCTTGAACCGTTTGGGTCCCATTGAAGTCCATTATATGGAGAAAAATCCTGAAATGTTTTCATCAAAAACGTCTCAGGTTACTGTTGTAACCATAGTTCCCTGAGAACAGGGAACGAGACGATGCGTCGAAACGCTATGGGAACGCCTTCTGCGTGATTGCGTCTGAAGCATCTATGCCAACTAGTCCAATGGAAAAAGGGAATGAGCGTCACGGGCGGGTGACGTCATGACCAGGAAAGGATAAGAGCACTTCCGCTGCTCGCCGGCATTTAGCTTCGACAGTGCCGAAGCAAGCCGATCGCAGGGACGCCAGAAGTATGGCAGGGGGACGCATCGTCTCGTTCCCTGTTCTCAGGGAACTATGGTTACAACCGTAACCTGAGACGTTCCCTTATCGAAAAGGGAACTTCGAGATGCGTCGAAACGCTACGGGAACGAGAATACCCAATGCGCCATAATTCAAGTACCTGAGTGTCAGACTGTTCAGCTAAGCACTAAGCACCTGAGAACCTGGGGCAGCATCCAGGTCCAAACTGTAAAATCTCACGAATGTGAGCGGAGAGGACCAGCCCGCCGCATCACAAACATCTTGGAGAGAAACCCCATGCAGCAAGGCTTTAGAAGCCGCCATACTCCTGGTCGAATGAGCTCGGACCACCAAAGGACAAGGCTGGCCCGAGTACTCATAAGCAAGTGAAATAGCCTCGACTATCCACTTACTGACTGTCTGTTTTGAAGCAGGAAGACCTTTTTTAGGTGATCCAAAGCAAATAAATAGTTGATCGGACTTCCTGATTGAGGATGTCCGATGTACATGTGTCCAATGCTCGCACTGGACACGACAAGTGCAGTCTTTCCTGGTCCGCAGTTGCAAACGGAGGAGGACAGAAAGCCTGCAGCACAATAGGCCTCGGAGTCAAGGTCGGCACCTTAGGGACGTATCCCTGTTTTGGATAAAGGAATGCCTTGACCATCCCCGGAGCAAATTCAAGGCAGGTGGGGGAGACCGAAAGAGCCTGAAGGTCACCAACTCTCTTGAGGGACGAAATAGCTAGGAGAAAGATGGTCTTAAGAGTAAGGAACTTCTCTGAGACCGATTCTAAGGGCTCGAATGGAGCCCTAGACAGGCCTTCTAGAACTACAGTCAAATCCCAAGCTGGCACCTTAGTGCGAGTTGCAGGCCTCAGCCTCAAAGTGCCACGAAGGAAACGTGTAATCAGGGGGTCTCGACCCAGAGATATACCTCCCACCATGGTATGATAAGCCGCAATGGCTGCCACGTAAACTTTTAGTGTAGAAGGACATAGACCTGACACAAAGCGCTCCTGCAGGAACTCGATTACTGTGTTGACAGAACAATTAACCGGATCCCACTGATGTCGGTGACACCATAAGGAGAAGACTCTCCATTTAAGCGCATAGAGTTTCCTCGTAGCTGGAGCTCTGGAGCTTAGGATGGTCTCAACAGCCTCAGCTGAAAGACCACTATCTACAAGTTGGGCCCCCTCAGAGGCCAAACCCAAAGATTCCATATCTCTGGCCGAGGGTGAAATATTGTGCCCCCGGCCTGAGACAGAAGGTCCCTCCTCAAAGGGATCTCCAATGGAGGCCCGTCTAACAGAAGGATCAGGTCCGCAAACCAGATCCGACTTGGCCAGCGTGGTGCTACTAGCAGTAGGCTTATCCCACACTGACGGACCCGCTCCAGAACTCCTGGGAGCAGAGCAACAGGGGGAAAGGCGTACAGACGTAGCCTCGGCCACGTCTGCACCATGGCATCCAGCCCCAGGGGGGCCGGGTGAGTAAGTGAATACCAGAGGGGACAGTGCGTCGTGTTGTGAGACGCGAACAGGTCCACCTCTGCTCTGCCATATGCCTCCCAGATTTTCTCCACCGCCTCGGGGTGGAGTCTCCAATCCCCTGGCCTCAGCTCCTGCCTCGACAGGATGTCTGCTCCTATATTCTGGTCCCCAGGAATATACACTGCCCTCAGGGAGAGTACCTTCCCCAGGGACCACAGGAGGATCCGGTGCGCCAGTTTGCAAAGCGGACGCGACCTCAGACCCCCCTGGCGGTTCAGATAAGAGACCACAGATGTGTTGTCTGTTCGAACGAGCACATGATGGCCCTTAGGTCCGGAAGGAAATGTCTCAACGCATTGAAGACAGCCATCATCTCCAGGCAATTGATGTGCCACGAAAGATGATGGCTTTTCCACAGACCCTGAACCGAGCGGCCTTCCATTACCGCTCCCCAGCCGGTGAGGGAAGCATCTGTCGAGATAGTAGCTCGATGGCAAAGAGCTCCCAACACCGGGCCCTGGGTTAAGAACCAGTGTTTCTTCCATATCTCTAAGGCACGAAGGCATCGCCGCGTAACCTTGATCATACGGAATGGGTTTCCCCTCGGGGAGAACCCTCTGGTCCTGAGCCACCACTGTAAAGGCCTCATGTACAGCAGGCCAAAAGGTATCACGTTGGACGCTGCTGCCAGTAGACCCAACAGTTTCTCGAACTGTTTTACAGTGCGTGACTGACCTAGCTTTAGCTCTTTGGTGGCTGCCAGGATAACAGCTACACGAACGGGCGATAGGCTGGCCCTCATCGTCACTGAATCCCATACCACACCAAGGAAAGTGGTTCTCTGAACTGGAGAAAGAACACTCTTCTTGGCATTGAGCCTCAACCCCAACATCTGCATATGGGCGAGAACGACACCTCGGTGCCGAACCGCCAACTGCTCTGATTCCGCTAGAATCAGCCAGTCGTCGATATAATTCAGAATGCGAATGCCCTGAAGCCTGAGAGGGGCTAAAGCTGCATCCATGCATTTCGTGAATGTGCGGGGTGACAAAGCTAGGCCGAAAGGAAGAACCCGATACTGGTATTCTTTGCCCCTGAAAGAAAACCTTAGGAACTTCCTGTGCTGAGGGAGGATGGAGATATGGAAGTATGCATCCTTCAGATCTATTGTGACAAACCAGTCCTCGGATCTGATTTGAGTCACGATCTGCTTGAGGGTCAGCATCTTGAACTTGAGTTTCTGAACTGACCGATTCAACAGGCGAAGATCTAAAATGGGACGCAACCCTCCATCCTTTTTTGGAACAATGAAGTAACGGCTGTAAAAACCCGACTCTCTGTCGGGTGAGTACACCTGTTCTATAGCCTCTTTTGTTAACAGGGCCCTTACTTCTTGCTCCATTACCAGAGCCTGCTCGGGACGTACCACTGTGGGTAACACCCCGCTGTAACGAGGAGGACGAGAGCCAAACTGGATTCTGTATCCTTCCTCTACAATCTGCAGGACCCAATGAGAAATATTCGGCAGAAGCTTCCACGCTGCCAGAAAATTTACTAAGGGAACCAGCCTCTCGAGGCTGGTCTCTGGTGTTACTGAGAGAGCCAAATCTGGAGCCTGAAACATACCGGCAGGAACTACCTGACCTGACTGCTCTAAAACCCCCCTCAGAGGGCGCGAAACCGATGCTGTGCCGCAGCACAGCACCAGCGACTCGCTGGAGACCACTGCGCCCTGAAGCACCAGAGGTGGCAGGGTTGGCAGGAGGGTCTCGTGAGGACCCCGAAATGGAACGGGCACCGTGTACTGAGGTGAACACCGCTCCACCCCGGTCGGGGCTGTCCTCACAGGTCTGATGCCTAAGCATCAGGACCTTTTTTTTTTTTTGAACCGAAGCTTTCTTCGCCTGAAGAACGGTCCTCAGATCCGGCTTAGGCTTAGTCGACTTCGGTTGAGAGGGCTGCGTCTGTCTCCAGTATCTTCGTGGAGGAGCACGAGACGCAACACTCTCTTTCTGTTGCACATGATATGATGAGCTAGATGGCTGGGGCTGCTCACGCCCAGCAGCCCCAGGGGGCTGGACACGGCGAGGGATAAAATTTTTAAAAGCATCCGACTGTTTTTTAGCATCCTGGAATCTTTCTACTACAGCGTGAAGTTCTCGAACATCGTCATGACTTATTCCCTCACTATTATCCAGATCCCCCAGCAGATCAGCCTGATAAGCCTGAAGCAGTGCCATAGTGTGCAGGCACGCTCCGGCTTGACCTGCTGCCGAATAAGCTTTGCCCACTAAACTAGATGTATTTCTTAGCGGTCTAGTGGGCAAAACTGGGGCTTTAATAGAAGATGCGGGACCAGGCGCGAGATAACTCGCTAGATTTTGTTCAACCTGGGGCATCGAACTATAGCCGTAATCTTTAGACCCTCTTATTTTGGAATATATATTAGAATGAGGGACAAAGACACGAGATGAGAACGGCTTTTTCCATGATTTAGATAATTCATCGTGTAAATCAGGAAAAAAAGGAAGCCCTCTCGGTGGAGATAGTGTGGCTGAAGAAAGATAACGCTCGTCTAATCTGCTTTTGGGACGAGTGTTTTTAGTTTCAGATGGCCAGTCAATATTTAATCTTTCTACAGCTCGTGACATGACATCCACCAGCTCATCATACGCTGGGGAAATAAATTGTAATTCCCTTTCCCCCCGTGTGTGCATTATCACTGTCCATACTGACAACATCAACTTCCTCAGAAGATGAGCACTGTAATAAGGGGCTCTCTCCCCGGGCGGAAGAAACCGCAAAGCGTGCTTCCGACACCGGGGGAGGAGAGCTGGATCTCCCGGGTAAGGAAGGAGAAAGGGCCCTCGGACCCGTCTCGATCCCCTCCGAGAGATCCAATTGCGATCCCCAGGAATGCATTCTCCGCGTTGCCTCGGCAGACGCGGGTCCTGATCCCTGAGGATCGCGAGCCTGCCCACTCTGTTTGTCGAAGAGTGACAGGCGGGATCTGAGCATGCGAAGCGGTAGCTTCTCACAGTGCTGGCACTCAGCCCCCTCGAAGGCTGAGGCTGCATGCTCAAATCCCAAACAAATCACACAAAGCTCGTGTGTGTCCCCACCCGTTAAATAACGCGGGCAGGGAGGAACACACTGTTTGTAGACTTGTTTCGCCATCGATACCAACAATATTGACAGACAACAATAAATAGACGGGGACAGTTTAGACACAGATCGCTTGCTGAGGCACAGAAGCTAAATGCCGGCGAGCAGCGGAAGTGCTCTTATCCTTTCCTGGTCATGACGTCACCCGCCCGTGACGCTCATTCCCTTTTTCCATTGGACTAGTTGGCATAGATGCTTCAGACGCAATCACGCAGAAGGCGTTCCCGTAGCGTTTCGACGCATCTCGAAGTTCCCTTTTCGATAAGGGAACCTTAATTTCTTTTCGACTGAAGAAAGAAAGACATGGACATCTTGGATGACATGGGGGTGAGTAAATTATCAGCAAAAATTTTTTAAAAAGTGAACTAATCCTTTAACAACAACATAGCTACACCCTCACTGCGGAAAAAAAGTTGCTGCCTTAAATTTTTTAAGTACAATCAACTTGGATGTTTAAGCCATTTCAACTTAACTGACTTTAAGCAATTTTCAATTTTTTGTAATAAGATTTAAATATTTTTTTTACTTATCTTGATGAGTTAAAGCAATGTAAAAAATATATATATTTTATCATAACTTATTGCTAATTTTATTAATCTAATGTAAAACATTAGTTACCTCTTATTTTTTAACCGTTTGAAAGCAAAATATCACTCACTTAATTCATTTCAGCAATGCAGACAGACAGACTTTAAACACATGCTATAATGTATAATATGTAAACATTAACACATGAATAGGAATGTATGCTATTCCAGATTTATTGATACATTTATCGAAAATGAACTGATAAATTAATAAATTCAAGCATAAAACATAAATAAATGGATTGTAACATCCAGCTAAAATGTTGCTATGTAGTATTGTTAAGTTGTTTACATCAAAAAAGAAAACTACCAGCCAAATAATAATATTTACAAATGTTTACATGTTGGGTTATAATATAATATTTTAGATAATAACATCGTGACTTATATAGAAAAATATATACAATTTTATACAACCGTCCAAATTGTAATTCATTAAATATTTATTTAATGCAAGAGCCGTTTCATTAAATAATAAAAAAAGAGATTCCCACTGCATTCCCTCAGATTTAATGTCTTGCCACTTGCATCCCTGACAAATTTGAAGTTCATTACTGTACATTATTGTCACACATCATAACGGTGACTATTAAATGTAAATACACACAGTATATTACACGCTTACCCGTCCCCACATTTCAAATACTCAAATAAATAAGAAAGCTGTACAAAGTCAGCGGTTTCCTGAACGCCCACTTCTGCGCTAGTGTGAATGACAGCACGTCTTTCAGTGCAAGTCCTTTTAAACATTTCCTTGGATTTCTGTCAAAGCACTGTATCTTTGACAAACAGAACAGGGCGACGAGCCACAAAGGTTGTTTGGATAACAGAGCAACATCCGATTCCCGTAGATCTTCTCTGTAGCTCACTCTCGGAGCTGTCAGAGGCGGTGAGACGAGGCGGTTCAGCTGGCAAAGGCCTTTCACCTTGAAACTCGAAGGGTCAACGTGCATCACTGTCATTAGATGACATTAAATGCATTCTTTCATATACACATGCAGTTCTCTCTCGTAAGTCACTTTCATTGTAGCTACTGTGGGAAGACGTGTGTCCTTTGATGGGGTTAAAATAACGGCTTGGAGCTAAAGCACTTTTTCATGTTCTTTCTCAGAGAGAAACCTGAATAAATGATACCGGCACAAAGACATTTCTACTAATAAAAATGGGCTTTTCTATTTTCATCAGAGCATGAATAGTAATATGGAGAGTTGCAAATGCATGGTGGCAGTGGAGGTGAGCTAACCTAGCCTTTTAGTAGAAGTGTGTGTGGGGTGACTAAAGGTAATCGTAAAAAAAGTCTAGAAACTAGAAATTGATAATGCATTGTTCATGCATTGCGTAATTATCACGTTGATATCAAACATTCATATAACCTGTCGGAGCCATGACCTTGAGGTTAGCATGCACATTGAACTGTGTTCATGCTCTTTCTGTGTATGCTGGACAATATAATTTAATAAAAAATAAAAAAAAAGTAAAATATTACTTATTGCCACACAAGCAAGGTCAGTAGAATTCACTTCCTTTCACATGATGTCATCATAAAAGCAGCAATATGAGTTTATTATAAGTACAATCTCAAGGTATCAGTGTTTGGCTGATTATAATGGTCTTGCTGAAATATGCCACACAGCTTGTGTGCAGCTTGTATAAATGGTATCATTACATGCATATCAAATGTTTTGCTAGGGCCCAATTTTCTGGAGGGATATTAAAAGTGAACCCTTTTTCTCAGTCTGCTGCCTTTGCTAGTGAAAGTGAAGGGGTGTCGTCTACCAATCATTGTCATTACGTCATTAGTCACATGACATTTATGGCATAATTATTTTGCCATCATGCAAAGTATTTGGTTTTCTGACAGTAACCATTCTGTTGAACTTATTCTTTGTTTTGATTTTGATATTCACAAAAAAAAAAAGATTGCATGTCGTTTCTTGCTGAAATTTCCACACTGTAATATAACATAAGCATAGCAAAATTCTTATGGACTATGATCTTTTATTTCTTACTGATTGAGGTTTTCTTTGTTAACCTGTTTTATGGCCTATTTTCCCTTCCCTGTTGCTTTTAAGTTCTTTGTATTTAAAACGCAATAATGTTTCTTCTCTGCAATAAAAATATAATACTAATAATGCCTCCTTAGATACCTCATTTTGACCGAACTCTAAAGGCATCACATCCAACCTTTGAGAAGAAAGCAATCCCAGAATGCATAGCAACAAGCTCAATGAAAAACAAAAAAGCAAGAGAAATTTAAATGACTGTAAATATTCAACAGCACTGACTTTATGCAACGCATTCTCATCCCAAGGCGTCATATTCTGGCACTTTGACAAAGCGTCTAAATCGAACGCACATGGAACCCTTTAGCGTCAATATAATACGCCAAGAAATGGGTAGGTTAGGTATGGTGTAGGTTAGGGTTAGACCGCTAGGAGGCGCATTCTGCCCCATATATCGCCGTCTCATATTGACGCTAAAGGGTGCCATGTGCGTTCTATTTAGACGATTTGGCAAAAGCGTCAGTATATTACGCCTTGGATGAGAACGGGCTGTTTTATTGTATCACTCCACTTGTGTTTTTACTGTTACTGTATTTACCGGTATGTGCAATAGTGATGGTGATTACAGTCACTTTTTCTACATGTTACATTACATCATTGCTCTAGTCGGTGGCATAAAGAGTCATGAATCATTGAATCATTCACTGAGGAAATGAAACACTGTGTTTGAAGTTCCTGTTCCTGTTGTTTTGTTTGGAAATATCATCGTTATTAAACACCTATAATGTATAATCTCTTACCATGGCCAGTTTAGTGTCTCTGAACCCCCTTATGGAACTCAACTCAATTAAACAATGACATAAGACTTCAGACATGCTGCATTTTCCCGGACAGTAACGTGTTACTGTAATGTGTTGGCAATCAGTATTCCGAAAAGCACCCCTGATTGACTCTCTTAATTAGACCAGTGGCTGAATCCTAGCGTTTCCTTTGCACAGTCAATATCTCACAGTCATCTGCAACCAATCGGTCACCCGAGCCACCTTACACTGTAACTAATCGACTTAATATCTTTAATGTCAAACAGGTACTACACTAATTGACCTGTGGTGGATTCATCAGTGACTACATTTTTCCCACTAATTTCACACCAAGATGAGCACTAGAGAAATGAAAGTCTATTTTTTGGCTTAATCCAATTTGCAGATTATTCATGCTATTTCCTGTGTCAGAGGCCACAGCGAGCGTACCAATATTTATGTACTACTAGAACAAAAAGGACACTAGTGGCACCAAACGTACTGTAAATACACAAATAAAGCATATTTTGCAAACGCCCCTTTCGTGTGTTGCACCTCCCCACCTCAAACGTCACAATATGGACTTATGAAGGCCTGTCTCAACAGGTAAATAGAATGAACAGATGCATGATGATGTTGTACTGAAGCATCAATTGTAGCGCGTTGCATTGCAATTCCCCGTTTGATTTGACATGTTCATGAGCCGTTTAATGTGTAAGCTCTAAATGCAGTGAATTTTGGCTTGCACTTCTGTAACCGAAGCTAAATGTTTTTTTTTCCTTATGTAACATGTCAGTAATGGTCGACCTTATGTGCCAGAAACAAGCGTGGAGCCATATTTAGAATTTTGTGTTTGAACTTCTATTTTTGCTGTAGTTCTGTATATTTCAATGGCATTGTTGTCGGAGAGTAATAAGCTGGTGATTTTCTTATTGTAGAGTTAATGAAAGTTATTATGATTGTAATGTTTGAAGTTGCTGTCTAAAGATTTAAAAACGAGCAGTCGGAAGAGAGAGAAAAATGTTTTACCGTCACTCACAGCCGCTGTATCAGAAACACCCTCACAGCAGCGTTAACTAGTTTATTTTTGTAATATGATGCAAAGTTAATATAATACAAAGTTATAAATTGCACAATGAAAATGGAAAGAATGAGTAAAAGATTAAGTGGTTAATCTAATCTGATACCCCAATTACACTTTAGTAAATCTGATGGCTTCAATCATTCAAAAAGTCTGAAATGTAGAACTTCACGATACAACCACTTTCACATATTTGATTGCACTGATATAAGGAAAAACGGCCCTAAATCTGTTCTTACAGTGGCAAAAAAAAAGTTTGTCTAGGTTATATTTATCAAAGTCAGTGTATTTGTTCAAACTCACTCATCAACTAAAGTGGACACTCGTCATCCTCACCACAATGTTCTTGGAAAGTAAAATTACATCGTGAAAACTCCATCTGACATTTTTTTACATTTTCTTTCTCAGATGTGCATTTTATCATCTGCATGTCCATAAGTTAAAAAGGCTGACATTTTCATCATGTGGAATGTTTTTGTCCCTGCAAAATTGCACATTGCTTTAAGATCAGTGTTAGAATTGCGATCACTCAAACTTTGACATGCTGACGGAGAAATAAATTACAAGGAACCAGAGAAAGATTTTTTTCCAAGCACAAATGACTAAAACATATCTTGATAAATGCATTTAATCTTAAAATACTCCATGGTTAGATGAGAAAGTTCTGAACTGAACTAAGAGTTTTTGAAACATGTCACTCACTCAATCAACCAACCAATCAGTTAATCAGACAGACTTACCATTTTATTCACCATTTTCAACTAAAAACGGGAAACTTTTTATGCATTTTGGCCGTTTTGGCGGCCTGAAAACACAAACTTTATGAAAACAGGGTTTTAAAGTGTACGTTTTTGAAAAAGAGTAATCGTCTTTGTGTGAACTACAAAAACGCAAAATTGTGGAAACTTACTTGTTCAGTATATAAGTAACATCACCAACTACTGGCCTGGCATGCAGAATACAGCATTTTTAATTGTTTTCGCGAGTCCGTGTGAACTTTGATCATTTTGACATCTTTGTTGTCTATACACGACATTAACATTGAAATCCGAGACATCTGAGTGACAATGTGTAAACAGAGTTACCCAAAGAGCTCCTTGCATCGGTAACCTCTAATGGTTCTTCAGCCTTTATGTCTTCAATAAGTTATACTAAAGTGGTCGTGTAGCTCAGAATACACAGGCATCTCTCTCATCTGGGTAAATATATAATTTAAAGCAGACACACCACACAGAGTACATAGTGGAGTGGGGGGGGCTAACTGTATTTGATTGAACTTCATTTCTGTTTTTCAAAAATGCAAGTTCATTTCTGAACTTCTGAACATACATATATATATATATATATACATATATATATATATATATATATATATATATATATATATATATATATATATATATAAACTGGGACAAATCCTGTGGTTTTGTTGTGTAACGGTATGATGTTAGCAGCCAGCAAACATTTTTCATCAAACAATTTGATGAACATCTCATTAAAGGGTACCTATTATGGCATTTAAAATGTTCCTAATATTGTTCTGGGAGTCCCCAACAACAGTTTTACAAGCATGCAATGACAAAAAACACTTTTGTTGTCTTATAATATGCATTTATTTTTACCTGATTTGCTCACCGACTCCCATATGAATCGTTTAGCGAGTCATTTTTCCAAACCCCGCCTTTGCGTGACGCTAATCTGTGGTGATATGTTAGACACCCAGCCGACGGGGTGTCATTGGTTGTTGCGCTAGATCTTACCCAGATACAACAGTGCTATTTTCTGATTGGCTAACAACACCAGACGAACAACACCAGAGGAGACCAGGGGCCTGTTTCAGAAAGGAGGTTAAGTGAAAACTCTGAGTATGTTAACCCTGAAATGAGGGAAACTCTGGGTTTTACGTTTAGAAAGGGAGGTAAGTCAAACCTGAGAAAGCAGAGTAAGTCAAGCCCGTTTCTGAAAGAGAGGTAACTTATACTCAGAGTCAGTTACCATGGTAACTTACTCTGTGAACCTAACCTGGTCGGGAGCAGGTTTTCTTCCGTAAACCCAGAGTTTCTTGCGGTCTCCTCCCCTTTTTTAAAGGGAAGCGGTGTTTAAACACCAACAATAATACTAAAATGTATTTGCACATTCTTTAAGGAATTTATATTGTTTGTCCATGGTTTAATTGACTAAATCTATTTTGAGCACTTTGCCAAAAAATAAAAGGATTAAAACGTTTGCTAAACATTTATTTGATTACCACCGTTTTTGATAATATATTTGTATTAAATCATTAAAAAAAAAAATCGGAATAGACATTTCATAGAACTCAATTATTTTTGAACATATTAATAAGTTATTAATGATAAAAAAATAAGTTGTTAATCTAATTCATAATCAATTATTGAAATTAGTTGATTAGATATGTTTTATTGAACAAATGTTTAATTTATTTAACTGTCATTTTAACTGATGATAATAATAACCGTAATTTAATAATGCAGTTGATATATTTAATAATTGTTTAATACCATAAACCGTGATATTTTCTGAGACGGTTATCATACTGTGAAACTCTCATAGTTACAACCTACATGGGAGAGTCCCCCCCACGGTTAAACAAGTTACTCAGCATCTTTTACTCACATTTTAAATTAGCTACTTTTTACTTTTACTTGAGTAGATTTTTAGACTGTTGTACTTAAGTAAAATTTTATTGAAGTAATAGTGCCTACTTTAGGTTGAATAACATTCTTCCAGTTTCACCTCTGATATTATAACACTAAGTTACTCTAAAATATTTATGAATTACTAACTACAAATGACATCTTCAACATTGCAATTAGATTAATGTAATAATTACTATCTTTAGAAAGTATTGGTCTACATACTAATTACTAAATCCTATATCAACCTCAACCACTTGAACAGTACAAGGAGAGACAAGAAACTGCACTTTTAATGCTTTCAAATTAACAATATACAATTGCATGAATTATTCTTGAATTGATCAAAGTGTGTAGAGGGAGAAGGTTACATAAAAAATATACCTTTTAAAAATGTATGTTAAATCCACTATTGTTTTATACTGAATTGGTCTATAGTCTATACAGTAGCCTATTTAATGTAATTGCATCATATTTTATTTTAAATTACAGAATAATTAAGAGTAATTCCTTTAATTAATTTACAATATTTAGATTACTTGGTAATTAATTACACCCAACACCTCTTTTTGTCTGGCGCTGTTGCCATGGTGACTCATAATATCTGCGCTCCATTGATAATGGCTTTTTATAGTTGTGGTGCACGCGCTTAACTCAGAGTCAGTCAACTCAGAGTTGATTGAACCAACTCATTTCAGCTGTTCTGTAACCGAAAACTCAGAGTTTCCCATCTCAGGGTAAGTCAACTCAGAATTCAAGTTTTAACTCAGAGTTGGTTGAACCTCCTTATTGAAACAGGCCCCAGGGTTGCCAGGTCTGCACAACAAAACCAGCCCAATTGCTCATCAAACTAACCCAATCACGGCCAAAAATATTCAAATAGCGTTCCCGGGTGTTTCCTCAATAACAATCATGTTCCAGTGGATAAAACAATCGCGTCAACCAGCGTGCACTACACAAACAACCCGCGGAAACAGTGCAGGCATACGGACCTGGCAACACTGGAGGAGACGCGCTTGAATCCTGCCGGTTCCACAGTGAGTGAGTTTTGGGCATGCGGCATATTAAATATATTACAAATAGTTTTTCAGCGTGAGAAATACAATGTGTGGCCGGAGAGCGTGACAAAAGACCGAAATGAGTGACTGTCACGCTCAATGCGTGATGCGTGACACTCGAGAGCCCTGTGACAACTCCATTAACAACGACAAACACTTCACATATTTCAATACAATTGACATTGAAGACCTAAGTTAGCTGCTAGAAGCTGCGCTGTGCCTGTGCGTACACAACACACAAAATAATTATAGAACATGATACAAACATAAAAGCAACAGCCTACTTACAGATTGTGATTCGGAGAAGGAAGCTGATCCAAATAAACTCGGTACTGAACCTCCCTCCTTCAGTATCAGCCGGCTCGCAAATTCATACTTTATAGCATTTAGGTTTGTGAAGCAAATCATCTTCAAAATGACGCGAACACAGAACAAGTTCGGGCTATAATACTTCTGTGGTATAGTTATGAACTGTAGCCACTGTCTTCAAATGCTCCTCACTGGGCAGATGAAAAAAGTTTGCTTTTGCGTGGCACTTCAAAACACAGCAGCGTCTCGTCGACATGATGTTTTCCCTGGTGTCTCCTAATGCAATGAGTGGGCGTATCTTATTCAAATAACTTGTACAAGTGACGTACGAAAGTTAGAGAAAATGCATCGTTCGTCTATCGATTCATATCAACGACTCAGAGTCGACTCTTACTTTTGAGAGATAATAACTTTGTATACGGTGAACTTTCATATTTAAAACTTTGCAGGATGTTTTCGTTCACTTAGATCTATGTTACACACTACATGAAAGGTAATTTTCAAAATTCCATGATAGGTACCCTTTAAGAAAAGGATTATCAAGGGTTAATGTTAACCAATTATTATGATAATTTGTCTTCTGGGAGTTACTCTAGCAGTATATAGAGGATGCACCTTCCTCCTCATCTTCATCAGGTCAAAAAATAGATGGACAGAGTGGCTCAATATACAATGTACTAAAGGTATGACTGAAGATCAAGACTTAGTTGCCAGAGCACATCTCTAATTAATATTTGCATAATCACATTGACAAATGAATGTAAATCAATTTACAGAGCATTAATTGCAGGTACAGTGTCAAGGGGTTAAGTGACTGGCTGAAGGGCATAATATTATTCACAGTGTAAATATGATTGAATTTCCTGCACTTATTAACCTTAACCTGCATTTAATAATGCAACCCAGGCCCTTAACCATCTGATTGCAAGTGTAATTTACTCCAAAAGTGGGGCTAGAGCAACAAAAACAACAAAAACCCAGCATGGACAATCTATTAGACTTTTAATCAGTCATTAAATTATTGTTTTTGTTTGAAAACATTTGCCCTCACGTTGCCTTTCGTGTTCATTCAGACATGTATTTGGAAGTCATAATTATAACATGACATGCATTCACATGAATTCCGTTGGAATTAAACAGGCTCACTGAAATTTAATTTGAATTGCTATTTTTGCAAGTTGCATGTTTTTATGAGTGAGTCACTGAATCATCCAAGCGAATGATTTGTTCAAAAACACATTTCAGACAGGAATTAAAGTGAGTCACTGAATCATTCAATTCGTTTAAAAACACTGGGCCTGTCCAAATAGTCTTTGCTCTTGACCACTTGTCTGTTTTTGAATCCGTGTTTTTGAACTAATCATGTTTTTTAAATCACCGATTCATTCAAGGAACAGAACAAATGAGAGTCTTCATGAGTGATTCATTGAATCATTCACTCAATTTGTTCAAAAACACTGATTCATACAGGAATGAAAGTGACTGACTGTTCTTTAGTTTTATGAAATCAGTCTGTAAGACTAGTAATCTTCCCCTTTCGCTATATCATGCCAGGTTTAAAGACATTGATGTCAAACCATTTGTTCTTGAATGTTTTGTAACATAAGCACGATATTCCAGATATGTGGAATGCTTCAAGTTCTCACATAAAGCTATTATGTAGCTTCAGAAGACTTACAATAGCAGAGTCGTCGACTAAAGTAGTTTTATTATCTGAACTGTCATTATATGAGGACTCTTCAAAATATTGAAGTTTTTGCTCCACGGAAGTATCATCTCACATGGTATATTCACATGAGAGAGGCTAGATAGTTCTCTTTTTGGGCTTAACTTTAAGTTCTGCATTCTAATCATTTGTGAAAGACAGACTCCATACCCTCAAACAGACTGTGTTTTCACACTACAGTGAATCTGCTAAATAAGTCCCAGTGTGTCTTGTTAGCAGTGCAGCACACCTGGAGACATTACCACAGTGATGAGGGGTTAGCGTAGCACTGCAGAGCCTCAAATGCGGTGACCTCATTACAATACTTATGATAAAACCTCACGTTTTTCACAACCGCTAATACTATGTGGTCTTTTTATGTCATTAATTGAATGCAATATTTGTTTTGTTTTTATTATGCAAGTTGCACTTTAATTATTCAAAATGTAGTCCCTATATGGTACTTATGAGTAATAGTAGAAAACCACCTATTTAAAAGCGCATATTTTAAAGGTGCTTAGAAAGGGACTAAAATAAATTGTGGCACGAGGTCAACTGTTCCCTGGTGGTCCTATAAAGTGAGTGTGAAAAGCAGTGTGTTACTGTCTTAATGCCAATGAAAAGTGTGTGATAAGGTGTTGTTAATGAAGTGGAACAATTCCATATGTATTTTGAACTCAACCCTTTGGCAAAGCCACCTTTCTGACTGGAGCTTTTCACTCTGTCTGTTACGTAAGTGTTTTGTGTTTGCAAATAGTATTTTTTTTTTTTTTTTTTGCAATACCTTTCCCCCTCAGGCACTGCAGATGACAGGGTCTTCTAATTGGCCATAGGCAGTGCTAGAATAAATGACATTGCGCCCATGAGGTCTCGAGGTCTCTGGAAGCTGCATACATGCAGTTGTGCCGGAATCCTCAGCTCTGACTCAACTGCCATTCTGATCAATCAAGCAATGCCACAGGGTTAGCTAGACACCGTTTATGTTCAGTAACTCTACCACAATTCATACCACATGAGGAATCCCATTCAATTTCCTCAGGCAACTCATAATTTGTCTTCTTTTTTCTTTAAATAACATTCTTCTCTACTACTTAATTTCAAATAGATTTCTCAAACAGGTTTGCCATTGTCCACAAATGGTTCCGCAACAGACTCATGCCATTGGTTGTTGCTGTACTATATATATATATATATACACACAAGTAGGGATGCACCAAATGTTCGGCAACCGAAATGATTCGGCCGAAAATAGCAAAAAAAAAAGCACTTTCGGTGTTCGGCCGAATAAGTAAAAAGACCGAATAAATTTGACCGAACAATGACGTTTTTGATCAAATAGTAACCAGCGTAGAGTGAGAGGCCCCAGCTTTATAAATGCAGCCAACATGCGCCCCCTTTGAGCAGATAACAAAAGAGAAGCTCATCTGATGCGTCTGTGGCAGACGTTGTAGCCTACCCTTAAAGCGTCTTTTAACCCTCTGTAGTTGACAAACGTGCCACCGCGTTTTGCTGGAATTTTTTCACATAGCAGCAAAATAGACTTAAATACTCCGTCATTTATGGTCACTTAAATGCAGACTTAAGAAATATGAAAAAATAAACTGTTAAATGACTACTTGTGTCCACTTACAATCGAAACAAAACTGTGCTTTTGTAAAATAAAGAAAATAAACACGGTGTGCTTTCTGCCTCTGTCTCCATTAACTTTTTTTTTCTGGAGCACGTCTCTAAACTTAAACAAAACTCAGCCAATACTAGTCACTGAGCAAAATGATGTCCAAAAGACGTCTTTTTCAAGTCTTTGTCACAAAAGTCGGACGTTGAAAAGAAGTCCACTGAGGAGCCAGAATAAAAGTTTTTATGACGTCTTTTTTTGACGTGTTCTGCACGTCCAATATAGACGTTCATGGACCCTTCGTACAAGGTTAAAAACTAGTTCAAATGTGGCCATTGTGGACATATTTTTACATCATTTATGGTCTCATTTAGACATAATTACTTTGACTTGCTGTCAGATGATCTTAGTGAGAATTAGCAGAGGTTTAGATGTTGATATGTTTCATTTGAAGTGTCACCATTGTGGCGATCAGTGTTTGCTTTAGTTGGGCTCTTGGTCCCCTTTATTTTTACTTTAGCTTTTCTTTGGCTGTTGTATCTCTGTGTTTGTAAAACACAGTTAATGTTGCAAAGTAAGCCACGAAGAAGTAAGAGCAGATGATATCAGCTTCATGATGATGATGAAATCATCACAAAACGAGCATTTAATGTTGTCAGATACTTTGGCATTTCTAGTTGCCTATCTTGTGAAATTGCAATATTGGCACCAATAGCATTTATATTATCACTTATTTAGAGGTGGATACAAATTATGTGCATACAATGTTTCAGAGCAAAAATCATAATTGTCTCACACGGACATCAATATTTTGCATATGATTCACAACAATGGTGACAATAAAAAAAATCGTCATGCTGCAATGCATGATGGGTCGTTTTCATAGTAGTTTCATAGTTTCATTGATTCCCAATAATTTTTGTTTTGATTGTCACCGTTGTTGTGATTCATATCCAAAATCTTGATATCTGTGTGTGACCTCATGATGCACATGCTTTTTATACAAAAAAAAATATATATATTCTATTGGCAGCAATATTGCAGTTCCACAAGGTTGGTGTTTATGAATACCAATTATGAACAATTTCTAACTCAACAATTGATGCTTGTTTAATGATGATTATGTCATCATCATCATTGAGCTGATAACACATGATCTTTCTTTTTCTTGGCTTTCTCTGCCACAACAATTGTGTTTTACAAACACACAGTTACAGCAGCCAAGGAAAAGCTAAAGTAAAATAAAGGGGACCAAGAGCCCAACTAAAGCAAACACTGATCGCCACAATGGTGACACTTCAAATGAAACATCAACATCTAAACCTCTGCTAATTCTCACTAAGATCATCTGACAGCAATAGTCAAAGTAATTATGTCTAAATGAGACCATAAATGATGTAAAAATATGTCCACAATGGCCACATTTGAACTAGTTTTTAACCTTGTACGAAGGGTCCATGAACGTCTATATCGGACGTGCAGAACACGTCAAAAAAAGACGTCATAAAAACTTTCATTCTGGCTCCTCAGTGGACTTCTTTTCAACGTCCGACTTTTGTGACAAAGACTTGAAAAAGACGTCTTTTGGACATCATTTTGCTCAGTGGGTAGTCACACAGGCAAAGGCATGTATCTTTATAATAATTTAATTGTCTACTTTTAAACGATCCAATTCAAAACGAAAACAAATATTTTCTGTTTATGTAATCTGTATGAAAAGAGAGAGATGTCAGTTGTTCTCATGGCAACTCCTTATTTGCTAATCGCCACGGAGAGCGCGCGCTGTATTGAAACCCAAGTGATCCAGGCAATCCATGCAAACCTGTCAACGCCCACGATAAAGTTTATGTAAGTAAACCGCAAAAGTAAGCTTATGTCTAGGACAGTTATTCATTTGTTGTGGGTTCATCCACTTTTTTTTTTTTTTTGCACTTTTCAATGCACTTTTTTAGTTACATTCTTTCAGCAGTCAGTTATAGGCCTAACAGGCTTACTCAGGCTAACATCTTCTCATCTGGCAAAACACCTGTGTGTCATATTTTTCACAACTCTTAGTTTTACTCTGAGATTTACCCATGGTGATTACGCTGTGTTTGTGGTGTTCTTTTGGGGTGCCTACAGTCAAACCAAATTTTTTTTTTTTTTTTTTTTTACTAGTGAGTGCAGGACACTATAGTTCATTGGTGTATATATATAGGTGTATATATATATATATATATATATATATATATATATATATATATATATATATATATATATATATATATATATATATATATATATATATATATATATATATATATATATATATATATAATATATATATATATATATACATATATATATATATATATATATATATATATATATATATATATATATATATATATATATATATATATATATATATATATATATATATATATAATCAGTTTGTCTTAGATGAACGTAAACATTTGAGAAATAAAACGCATCTGTAACAGTATATTGGATCAGTACATTAGTGACTGCAGCCTAATAAACCTGCTGCTGTCTGATTGATTGTTTGATTAAGTTTAATCGTTTTTTTTTTTTTTGTCGTTTGCTTAATTGTTTAATTGCCGTTTGCTTAATTTTTGTCGTTTGCTTAATTGTTTGATTAAGATTAAAAACAGAGTACAATCACTCATACAAATGTTATTCAGTCAAGAGCAATAAGGATTAATCTACATATCATGACTGGTTAAAAAAAAAAAAAAATTATTGCTGGTAATTGTTCTCAAGTCACCGTCCATTGGCAGGTGTGGCAAAAGGTTAGTTTTAGGCCTTGTCAATTAAGTAACAGCATCCATGAAAGCTAAAAAAACCAATAACTCTTATTTTTATAAATGAGACAAAAACAGAGATGAACAGCAGTGTTTAACCTACTATTTTCACACACAAAAAAATATGTAAAATATCTTGAAGAGACTCCAATGAATCGATTAATCATTTTAACTGCTTGATTCACAAATCAATCAAAAAGCCAAGAACTCAATATGAACTCAAACATTTCATCAAACGATCTGCTGAGCTATGTTATACACATTCATTTCTACAGCTTGCCCTCTTCAGACAGGTTTTCCCTGAGGAGGTCATGTAGATTTGTCTTTCACAGACATACTTTGTAATTTTGCTCCCATTTGAATCAAAAACATAACCTTAGTAAAAAACTATATGAACTAAATTACCTATTGTTGTTGTTTTGGCAAACTCCCCTGAGAGGTCCTCTGACAATCTAACACTGGCGATATATAGAGCATACTGTGGTTGCTGTATATATTATTCTCAATTTATTTTGACCTAAAATTTATTTTGAACTAAACCTAGTGAACGTTTTATTGTGCTGTCTGGTGAATCTTTATTGTGGATTTTGACCTTTTTCCAACATTTTGTAAAATAATAGATGGTGGTGCAAGTACACCTATATAGCAGCATCAGATATGATTTCCACATTTCCTTCAATTATACACATATATAAATATACAAGTCTTATTTATTTTACTTAACAGACGTCTTGTTATTAAATAGTGACATCATGAAAAATTATCCTGTCCAAATATTGCCTTGGATTGGGCTGTGTGAAGATCGCTTCCAAATGATCCTGTCCAAACGCTCTTCCTTTCTTCCTCTCTCTCACCCACTTCAATCAGGGTACCATCCATCTCTCTTAAGCAGCCATAAGGCCTTATTGTCGCTTACTCTGTGTCTCTTGCTCCATTTTCCCCCTCTCTGCCCCTTTCTGAGCTGATATTGTTTGATGTGGTGTGATAAATCATAGTATTCCACAATCGGGTGTAAAGTGATTCGAGTCACAATCAGAAGGTGTGTAATCAATAATGTGTGCCACACACTGTCTCACGGGGGTCAGCCGTGCAGCTAGAGAGAGCTGAAAACTTCATTGCTGAAGTCTGCACTTAGACTAGCAGTCATCGCAGCGCAAACACATCACCGGATAACCACAATCAATTTTTGTGTAGTACTCCTGCGTTCAATATAACCACCATTACATCATTTTATTTTCAGCTTATACTGTAAGTTACAATAATAATTTAAATAAAAAAAATAATCAGAATTATGACTGTCAGTTTAACAAATTTAGTAACCAATGTAAAAAAAATAATATGATAAATCATGCAAAACAATAGACTTCTAATGCCACATTTGTAAATTCAAATATATACATAGCTTACATATTGGTGGATAATTAACTAAAGCTAATTTGATTAATTAATCATTATGCTGATGATATTTAGCTCTATATTTCTTCACGCCCTGACGAAACCAATTCACAAAATTATCGGAATGCATAGCTGATATAAAAAACTGGATGACTAGTAATTTCCTACTATTAATTCTGAAAAATCAGATATTCTAATTATTGGACAAAAAAAAAACCTTCCTCACATACTAACCTGGAATACTGTCTAACACTTGATGGCTGCTCTGTCAAGTCTTCATCGTCGGTTAGGAACCTGGGTGTGTTCTTTGATACCAATCTCTCATTTGAAAGTCACGTGTCTAGTATCTGTAAAACCGCATTTTTATATCTTGCAAATATATCTAAATTATGTCATATGCTCGCTCAATTAAAATTGCAGAGCAATTAATGCGTTAATGACATCAAGGCTAGATTATTGTAATGCTCTACTGGGCGGTTGCCCTGCACGCTTAATAAACAAACTACAGCTTGTCCAAAATGCAGCCGTTACCAGAACCAGGAAGTATGACCATATTAGCCTGGTTCTGTCAACATTGTATTTAAACATTGTATACATTTTAAAATATCACTGATTACTTACAAAGCACTAAATGGTTTAGCTCATCAGTACTTGAGCGAGCTCTTAACGCATTATAGTCCTTCACGTCTATTGCAATCTCAAAATTCTGGCCAGTTTATAATAGAATATCAAAATCGACTGCTTGCGGTAAATCCTTTTCCTATTTAGCACCAAAACTCTGGAACAATCTTCCTAACATTGTCCGGGAAGCAGACACACTCTGTCAGTTCAAATCAGCCAGAACTAGGAACACTTCACATGAATCCTAATGTACTTATAAGAAGGATGGCGTCTACGCTAATATTAGTCTCTCTGTTTATCATGAGGTTTACCGCAGTCCGCCGGATCCAGGCCGTATCCAGATCTGATGAAGGACCTGCGCCTGGACACGACAACAACGCGGTACTGAAGTGTCAACTAGTCTCTCCCCTGTGAAGACTCCTTCCCTTCCCTTTACCCCTGTACAGTGAAAACGTTGTCGGGATAATTACGGTTCACGTGGCTATGCGGAAGCGATTAAAAAATTTCGGTATTATAAGTTTTAAGGCTTGTACCTTGGAACCTATTTCATGGTTTGCGTTCTCGAGCCACCAGGCACTGTTTTGTGCAAATGACCGGCCGGATTGCATTAAGGGTTTTCTGTTAAAAGGTGTCGTCTTAGGGGCCCCTAAGTTAATAACTAATGATAGTTGCGACGGAAGTGAATCAATCAAAAATAACTTTAGTTATAGCTGCTGTAAAGCCAAAACAATCTGTTACTTTAATTTCCTATTATCACTGTAAAGCTGCTTTGAAACAATCTATATTGTTAAAAGCGCTATATAAATTAAGGTGACTTGACATTATATCATGTAATGTATTCAATTAAATGCTGTAAATTCATTTCACATTGAAGTAACTAATATGTTTAACTTTTTTTAAAAGTGCAGTAAGCGATTTCTGAGAAACGCTGTTGAAAGTGGATCAGACTGAGCAGCACAACACACTTGTAGCCAATCAGCAGCAGGGGGCGTGTCCACTCATGATGAGGGAGGAGAGAGAGTGAGCCAATCAGCAGCAGGGGGCGTGTCCACTCATGATGAGGGAGGAGAGAGAGTGAGCCAATCAGCAGAAGGGGGCGTGTCCACTCATGATGAGGGAGGAGAGTAGTCTCGCGTAGCCAGACCTTCAGACTGACGGCTGAAGGTCTGGAATTCATAGCAGCTTTCTTTGGCCAAGGCCCGCCCATGAGGCCGTTTGACCGACATGTCAAATAACCAATTACAGTTCGTTTCGTTCAGCGTCACGTTTCGGGGCGTGGAAATGTCACCACAACAACAGACCAGCGTGCAACAAGTCAGTCAGCATAGACAATCAAAGAAGGAGAAGAAAACAAGCAGTAAGTCATTGCTTATTACGTTTACTGATTACTACGTTTACTACGTTTAGCTGATCTTGATAAATGCTCATTGTCCCTCATGTAAACACAACCGTTTTTCTTCCGCATTCACACGTCTGAGCTTTGTTTCCCGGCGGACTGAATAAACGCGACACTCGCGCCCCCCGGAAATCCGATAAAATTCAACCAATCAGATGACGACTTCGACATTGCTGAAGTGTTTCCAGTTAAGTGTACCATATGCATCAGACGTTTAGCCAACGTTTCGTGGGCGTGACGTCTGAGGCTGAGACTAGGAGGAGAGAGAGCGAGCAAGTGGGAGATTTGAACTAAAGAAAGACCGTAGAAAGAGAGATGGCTGAGAGACATGAAAAAAAGGATATATCAGAGGAATATCACTGGGGAAAGAAGGGTTATGATCAGCAAGAGCTTTAGCACCCACATTAATATTAGAAAAGTTTTTTAGCGCTGGAGAGACTGAAGCGGGAAGGCCTGCAAACGGACGCAGAGGTTGCATTGTTTCTGCTCCATACGTGAGTAACACTGGTTTTGAGTGTGTGCTGCTGGCGACTAACACCAAACTCTTGCTTCTGTTGTGTAGATGTTAATTTTTTGGGGGGGTGCAGCAATGAAGGGAGAGATGTGTTTGTTTGGGTTGTTTTCAAATATCAACAGTGTTCAGTGATGTAGAGACTCTGGAGCTTTCATTAATTCTCTTTTATTGAGTCACGAACTCGCAACAAATTTAAAAGGACAGTAACTTTAACAAACATTCCTAAAAGGCCATGTGGTCAGCCTGGGGGACTCCTATCTCCCAAATAGGCGCCAATGAGTCTAGGGAACAGATGGACTTTGGACTTTTATGTTGACAAATGGTTTAGAGCAAACCCCGAACAAGGGGTTTTCTCACTTGAGACAACAAACAGGCCTTCTTCTCCCCACCCCGGACGGAAACGAGGGGGGGGGAAAGCGCAGAACATACGTTGCTTTGTCTGTTTCCCGCCGAGAGCAATACACATTCACGCACATACACCTACGCACATACTTACACACGCAGGAAACTCTAAACGTAGGACTTTTACATCCTAAGTCATTACTAAAACATCTTCAGTGTGTTAAAGTACATGTAGACGAACTGTTTTCATGAATGTAAAATACTTATAAGTGCCTGAAAATACGCTTTGAGATGTAATTCTGCACGTGTATGTTTTTAACGTATGATGCTTGATACGGTTGTGACCCTTTTAATCTGATCTATCCATTAAGCTGTATATCAATATCGTGAAATGTATAATCACATGTATAATCCCATTTCCCAAAGCAAGCTTAATTTCTTCTTGATCATAAAGTTGCAAATTGACTCCGAACAACACCCACTCAGGGGGCGTACGCGCTCCTCGAGATGGGCCATTATCATTGGCCGGCGCGCCTTACCCAGGCGTGCCCAGCTCATCTTTAAATTCTCCAACACAGAGACAATCGCTCTCTCTGTCCGTGTGTTCCTGTTCCTGTGTATTCTTTGTAATCTTCGTATTTTATTTTAATGTTCCTGTTTTATTGTAACTTCGTTTTATTTTGCGCATAGCCAGTCCGCTCTTAGTGTTCTCGTCTCCCGACTGAGACCTCCACGTGCGTTTCGTAAGTCTTCCAGCACTCCGGTGAAAAGACTCCCTTCACGCATACCGAACTAAGTCAGGACGTTAGAATCTCCCGCGAACCAACCACGCTGGGACCCAAAGAAACCCGACCTCCATCTCCGGGACGCCGCACGTTGCTTCCGCACACCAAAACGTACAGGTCTGAATGCAAAAACTTGTTCAATACAAAATTTAGACGTTGTAAAGTATATCTCCTGTGGCTGTCTCTAAAGGGTTTACTCTAAACTGTGCTAGCAATTGTATTTTCCTTGTGTTTTTCTTTTCTTATTGTTTTATTTCATTTTGTTTAATCTATCCTGTTACATGTAGTGTAGTTCATTCATTAAACCTCATTTTATACTTTATTGACTCTGTGGTTGTTGCTCGTATAACAAAGCCTCTTTAATATAAAAGATCCTAGCTACAATCTGATAATCGTTTAAGTGCACAAAACATTGTCAGTTAATTTAAGCTAAAATAGACCATAAGTCATTTGTATCCTCTAGCCTGAATACACGGCGGACGTGTGAATGAGCGAGGAGGGGTCAAATGCTTTGGTATTGTTGAAGATCAGCCATTCCTCTGTGTAGGATGTATATTAATAATTAACCATAATTCGTTGTGTTTAATTGTTATATACTTACCCTGAACAGACGGGTACGCTGTACACCCCTTCGTGGGGAATTTATTAACGTAAGGACCCGGTTCAAACTGTATTCAATAATTTGTTGATCATAGATTAATAGTTATTGAATATCTATCCCCAAACTTAAAATTGATAAAGAGCTTATGGACCGGAAACTTTACATATTTTTGGTGGAGAATGCGGGCAATATTTTAAGCTTTGTTGTGTGAGCAATTAATGCAGTGGCAATATTGTGTATTTTGCTGTGTTTTGATTAAGAAACGCGAGCGCGCCGCGCGCCGCGCATGTTGCAAGCTAAAAGCCAAGTTTCAGCTGAGCACATTACAAACTGCTAAATTCACCTAAGCGTGTAATCGTTGTAATTGCTAAAATGAATTACAGTTCGTAATACTGATATTCACGGTTAAAGTATTGAATGTAAACTGTAGTTCGCAACAAAAGAGATATTACCTCTGTAAAGACGTTTACATGTTAAGATATTTTCTTTGATCAGCCTGTTTTCAAAACGAGAATCTTTTGAGCAGTGCGATAGAGGAATTGAACACAGCGATGCTCCTGTATTCAACCTAGAAGGCCTGATATATATATAATCGTTAGATTAACGAAAACTCCTGGTTTCAACTTTGGCTGAGCTAACCAAACGTTAAACCAAAACATTTTAAATCATTAAAGTGCTAAATGATAAATGTATTGAGAGTTAAACCACAGACGTCAATTCCTGTTGGTATTGTTATGTAAGTGCAGTGAATTAAATCTGCTTTACTAAACCCGTGGAACATAGCACTGTAAATCCGCCTGAACCTAAATTATATGCAGTATAAGATTTTGCGCGTGCCCTAAAAAGGTACAATTGAAGCGTGTGGTTGTGATTCTGTTGCTGAACACTAGAGCGCAGCCTTGCGCCTCAGTCTCAAATCACCGCCACACCCTCTTCTTCGATGTGAGCGTAATAGCGCCACCGTATGGACGCTCTCAGATAAAGTCACGCTCTCCTGAATTTTTCCTTTCTAAGTCAGTTGTAGTTCCTCACAGGAAGTGACTCACGGGGAACGCCCCCTTGTGGCCTTCAACGCTGAGTCAGCTCTTTGTAATTCTCGATTTCTGTTTGAGATTCCAGCCTATTTTCAGTTGGGTTGTTCTAAGGCTGTCACTGATTACCTTACAGCAGTCGTGATTAGCATTAGAAGTAATCCATCCGTTAATTTTCAGAGTCTCATTCAGATTGGTCTAAAGAAAAACTTTGAAGGTAAAACTGAATTAAATTCTCACTTCACTTTATGAATTAGGTTACGAATAATTCTACTTGATTTCGTTTTCTGTCCGGATAAGGTTATTGATTGTCCCTCAGATAAATCAATAAATCTTATTAAATTCTTTACCTTTTTCCTTCTCGATAAATTAATGAGTTTGATAATTTGTTTTAATAAATTGATAACTCTTATTAATCGTCTTTCCAAAAAAAAATTAATTAATAATTTTTTTTTTAATTAATTTTTATTTTTTATTTTTTTTATTTAATTTTTTATTTTTATTTTTTTTAAAAAAAAAATAATTTTTCTCTTCCAAAAAAAAAAAATATATAATTTTTTTTTTATTATTAATTTTTTTTTTCTCTCTCTCTTTCTCGCACTCAACCCTGCCGTCTTTTAAGTGATATTTCTATCACGACGGTACCCACACTATCTTAGGTGTTATTCAACATCACCGTCTATGCTTATTTGAATTGAATTCAAACCAGTTGACTTACAATTTCAATTAAGTTGTTTCCCTAGCCGGCTAACCACTGGAAAGTACCCCCTCTTGTGGCCCAAAACCGCCACTACAGCCTACTTACTCCTGTGTTTTATCCTGCCTTACTCACTGACCCTTCTCCGTAGGTTATTCTGACAACTAACAGTGTCACAATTCCCTCTCTGCTTCTCTCTCTCCCATTAGGTAACAAGGTTTTGTACTTCCTACACATACAGATACTCAATTTTGTTTTAGACAAAGTGAGCTTTGAAGTAATTCTAGAGTCACCTTTCTCTATCACATTTGTTATCTACAGGTAGATTTCTCTTGCGCTGGTGTGATCTGACCGTCATATCTGGTTGGTGTCCCGTGGGCGGGGTCGTCTGACCGGCGTAACCAACGCTTGCTGTGGGTGAGTCGCGGACCTCCCTGTCTCCCATTGGTGCGGCACGCAATAAGACATCAGCAATTTGGGGCTCCCAAAAAGGAGAGGCTCACCACGCGATAAGACACAAGGCAATTTCGGACCTAGTACACAAACCGGGGCCTAATAGGGGGCCACTCGAAAGAGGGTTCTGGGGAAAAGTCCCCTTTGCAGTGTCGTAAGCAGGTGACCTCCCGGGCGTGCCAGTTGTGTTAAAGTCTATGTTGTTTGAGAGGGCGCATGGTGGTTGATGCACAGGAGAGGCCGTGAACATCTCGGTTAAGTGCTTGGAGCGACGGAAAGATTGTCCTCGACGCTGGCTCCCGCTAGTGTGATTTCAGGTCACCCCAGACAAGCTAAATTAAGGTAAAGCAAAGACATCCACTTAGTATAAACCACAAGAATATTAGATATCCTCCCGTGACATTTAAGAGTGTCCACCCCTTTTTCTCAGAAAACCACACATAGTCGGCTCAAGCCCTCTTAGTTCCCGTAACCATTTCTGTACTATCGTTTACTCTGTCTTAACAGATCCATTAATTCCTATTGTCTAAATCTCACTTTAAGTTTTTCTTGCTATTCTTCTGTTACTTATCTCTGTTCTGTGTGAACTGTGCCTTCCAGGTCACCAGAGACAGAGCCTACAGAGACACCCCAGGAGAGCTAAATAACAGACTGACAGCCGAGCCGTTAGCACCAACCGTGACCTACTAGGCTCCGGTCCTGTCAAAATCTTTATTTAGGCCCTGCGCTGACCTAAACAATTTGTCCCTACCTAACTGTCTGCATCAGTTAGTCAAAGTACCGTAAACGGCATCGCCGTATTAAGGGTATAAGCGCATAAATTGTAGAACAAATTTGCATTTGGTCTGTTTGTGTTTGTGTGTGTTGTGCTCCTCTCGCCTGCAGTAAGCCAGCATGTCCCGGTCTCCCAGCCCCGCAGCCCACTGGGACAGCCTTGAGACATGGCTGAAGGCCATGACAGCCACCGTCCTGCCCGAGGATACCGGCGACTCCGAGCCCCGGAACCAGGCGCAGCTGGACACCGACCTGGACCTGCTGATGAGACACGACCCAACGCAAAGCTACAACCACAAAGAATGGGCCCGAATCGTGGGAAACCTGGCCCACACACTCGTCGCACAAGCCCGCCTTCACGAGAGACACGCCATCGACCTGGAACGGGAGACGGCAACTCTGCGGCTCCAAGCGGAGGAGGCCCGGCGCGACCAAGCAAAGACCCAAAGTCGGCTAGACCAGCTACTACTCGAGAACGAGGAGCAGGACGAGGAGGAAACGGACCCAGAGTCACGGAAGGAAGTAGAAGAACTTCAAACTGCTCTGGAAAACCTTCGTCTAGACACCGACCAAAAGGAACTGAAAGAGAGAAAAGCCAGAGAAACACTCACCGAAAAACTGCAACAAGGTGAAGCTCTCCTTGAGAGAGCAAACAATGAACTAAAAGAAAGAGACGCCAAAGCCAAAGCCTGTGAGAAACACTTAAAGGCGGCCAGAGCTGAAATTAATGAACTTATCCAGCAAAAAGAACTTTATAAAGATGAGCTCGACGCTGTCCACCGTGAGTTAAAACACTCTTATAAACTTCAGAGTGACCGGGAAAGGGAGACACACACTACCAAGTTCTCCCTGACCGGTCAGTCTGCACACTTCAGCCAAGAACACAGAACGGTGAAAGGAGACGGACATCCACCGTCCCAGACATCAATGGACAGCCTGCAAGAGCCCTCGCCCTCAGGAAAAGGAGGTGCGTCACAGCCAACCCTTGCCATTTACCACGGCATGGCCTTTAAAGAACTTGACAAGCTTGCTAGGAACATTCCTACTTTCACGCCAAATCCTGCTGGAGGCCACGATGTGCACGCCTACTTGAAAGACATTGACTTCCACTTATACACTGTTCCCCATGTTACCCCGTGGGACAGATTATACCTGCTTCGGATTACTTCGAATCGGGACGTACGCAGTTTTCTGGATCGCCAACCAGATACCGTCAAAGCGGATTACCAACAGCTGCGACAGGCGTTCATCAGGGAATTCTCTGATCCAGACACCGATCAAGGACTCATCACCGCGATGAGCCTCAAGCAGGCAAGACTGGAAACGCCGCAGGCCTTTTACACTCGCCTCCGACAAGCATACTTCGGGGCACGGAATGATCCCGGGATGGAGGAGGACTTTAACTTCAGAACTTTGTTTCTCCGCAACCTGCATCCCACTGTGAGCCATCAATTAGGGGTCCTGGCCTGTCCTCGCACAATGTCTACCCAGCAACTGAGGGACCTCGCCCACAAAGCGTTTATCAAGCAGAAAATTGTTTCTGAAAAGACTGTAAAAACTCCCTCTATCTGCCCTATCACTGATCAGCATTCAGAGCTGTCACTAGAGGGCTCCACACGACACCACCCTAACAGACTTTCTAATAACGAGCCAAGACCGTTTCAGGCCAGCAGAGGGCGACGCAGCTACGAGGGTGCTCGTCCTAAGCATCAGGGCGAGCGCCCTGAAAGATCATACAGCAGCCCACGGCACCCCCACACCCAAAAAGGGGGGGCCACCTGGGAAACCAGCCGACGGCCCAGACAGAGCCGGACTCCAGCGACAAGAACATCCAGTCCAGACAGCCCGCAGCGAACTCCCTCTCGGCAGGCCTCTAGCAGATCCAAGCCCAAATCCAAGCCTGCTGCAAAAGAAAACAGTGAGTCCACGTCAGAGACCGCAGAGATCCTGAAGATCCTAAAAGGGCTTCTTCAAAAGAAAACTGACAAAGAGGACAAGCCAGACTCTGCGTGACTAAGGGTAAGGATTAAAACCCTTCCTGACAGCCCTCCTACTGAACCAAGCACCACGAACACTGTTCTCCTGACACAGACCACAGAACCAACTGTCATAACACCAAGTGACAGTGACACCCACTCACTGCTGTCAACAACCGCACATCCAGAAGCGGACAATCCAACACAGCATACCAGGGAGAAAACCCCAGAGATACCAGAAAGTGCTGTTTTGGTCGTGTGTCTCCCCAACGAATCCCAAGACACTGACCCTAACTGTTTATCGATCGCCACACAAGCCCCCACATTAAAGCTCCTAGGGAACCTGGTCGAAAAAGGACTAGCACGCAAACTTTATCTCTCTATCACATTGGAAAATGTGGTGAGGCTCGAAGCTCTGGTCGACACCGGATCGGACCTCACTTTGATATCAGCTGAACTCTTTGAAAGACTCAGTTTTGAAGCTAACAGACAGAACAGAACTCTGAAATCTCAGAATTGTGAGCTGAATGTGCGATCTTACAGCCAAACTGACATCCGGCTTGAACAAATAGCTCCCCTTCACTTAACCCTTGGTCACATGAGCTTGATACACCCCGTGTACATTTCACAGATGAACACGTTTCCCCTTCTCATCGGCAAAGATCTACTAGATCGCTTCGAGCCCCTGCTGGACTTCAGACAACTGAAGATTTGGGCTCAAGTGCGAGAACCTCTCCCCTGTCAGCCACCCAGGTCAACTGAGCCAGACTGTCAGGTCACGGGAACTGTCACCGCCAGCCATGGGAACACAGGCTCTGCACCTGAGCGAGATTCAAGTTCGTTACTCTGCACTTTTCAACTCCCCAAAGACTCTGAGTCCTTCTGCCCCAAGGTCACCACCGACCTGCAGCTGAATGGTGTAACCACTACTGACATTGTACTCGCCCTATGGGCCGACAATTGTGCTATCAGCCTGTCACTTTTCAACGAGCTAATTAAAGTCACACCAGACCTTCCTTCTGCAAGCAAACGCACACGTTTCCCTTTGAACTCATGCCCATCAAACCTGGTGACTGCAAAAGGTATCTGTGCTTTGAACTTGAACTGGAACCATCGGTGCCTGACTCATTACTTCTTGATCCTTCCGGACCTGCCCCACGATGTTTACATTGGAGCAGACATTCTGATTCGCCTCCAGGCGCATGTGGATTTTATTAATGAGGTACTTTGGGCCCCACTGACTTTACAGACAGCTGTTGTTACTACACGCACTGACAATCTTCTGTCAGGCCAAACCATCCCAGAGGTTTGCACTCTAATCAGCGAACAGGCAACTGTAGTACCTGCGTACACCAAAGGGGTCGCTGTTCGGCTCAACATACGACGTGGCCAAACCCTAAACAACACACTGGGTTTCTTTCAACCTTCACCCGAATGCGTTGAACTTGGACTCAAACTTGAAGCCACACCCCTCACTGAATTGTCATCTCGTGCAGTCTACATCCTTTTCAACAACTGCATAGCAGTGGACATTGCAATTCCAAAAGCCTATCGGCTAGGATGGCTCGTGAGCTATGATTTTCCTGATTTTGAACTGACTTTACCTGTCATTGGGCCTATTCCAGCTTCAATGATACCAGAAGGATGCACAGGCGACACACTGCACACAGCACCCTTCAAAATCATCTCCATCGCCTCAGTCATGCTGATGGACAAAGATCAAGTCTGCAGAACGGAACTGACGGAGGACCAACACCTTGCCGTGTACACAGTTTCCAAACAGCCTATCTGCCAGATTGAAACACCTGCTGCACCCACGCCTGCAAACACCACGAGCGGTTCACCCACAGAGGAGCCATATCCAGGATTTGAGTCTCAAGTTCAGCAAATTCTAAAAGACGCCGACGCAATCAAAGAGGATGCAGATCGACAAAGACTCAGACAAGTCCTTTACAAATTCAAAGCGTCATTTGCCAAAGACTCTCTAGACTGTGGTCTCACTCACCTTCACACTGTGCGCATTCCAACGCACCCTGACGCTCCTCCCACCTTTGTCAGACAGTACAAGATCCCCATTGCATCACATGAACCGGTGCAAGAAATTATTGACTCTATGCTTCAAAAAGGTGTAATTCGCCCATGCAATAGCACCTATTCTGCTCCTATCTGGCCGGTAATTAAACCGAACGGCCGGTGGCGCCCCACGATCGACTACCGCAAGTTGAATCAACAGGTACCACTGTCACGATGGCCTATGACCCAATTGCAGCAGGAGATAGCCAGAATCAGAGGAGCCACAATCTTCTCTACGCTCGACCTAGCTTCAGGTTTCTGGACCCTGCCGGTACATCCAGAAGACCAGCACAAGCTAGCTTTCACGTTCGGTAACAGACAATTTACTTTCACCAGGTGCCCTTTCGGCTATGCCAACTCACCCGCTGAGTTTAACATCTTCCTGAACAAAGCATGCCCCGATGCGAGAATGAGAGGAAATCTCATCTATGTGGACGACGTGCTGATGAAGAGCACAACAGTTACCGAGCACCTGGCAGAAATAGACTATGTTTTGAACCAGTTAACAGCTGCAGGCGCCAAGATCGCCCTCCACAAAGGTCAATGGTGTCGAACCAAGGTCAACTACGTGGGACTGCTGATCGGGTCGCAAGGCATCGAACCACAGTCCAGCCGCATACAAGCTGTTCAAAACATCAAACCACCCACCAACCTTTCAGAACTGCGAAGCTTTCTGGGAGTGTGTAACTACTCACGGCAGTTCATAGAAAGCTACTCAGACATTGCAAAGCCACTAACTGCCCTGCTGAAAAAAGACTGCCCTTTTGTCTGGACACCCGTCCAGGACAATGCCATGAATGAGCTGAAACGTCATCTGTGCACAGCTCCATGTCTGGCCTACCCTGACCCACAAAAAGAATTCTACTTAGAAGCGGGATTCTCCAACCACTGTCTCAGCGCTGGTCTGTACCAACGACACGATCAAGACAAAAGAGTTGTAGCGTATGCCAGCAAGACACTCCTTCCACCAGAGACTAAATTCTCAGACTGTGAAAAAGCGCTGCTTTGCACTGTATGGGCCATACAACGGTTCTCCAACTACATTGGAGCTCAGAAAGTTATCATAGAGACTTGTCATCAGCCTGTCATGTTCCTCAACAGCCAACGCATCCGCGATGGCGTGGTCACCAATTCCCGCATCGCCACGTGGTTAATGGCCCTCCAAGGGCGCAATGTCGAAGCACGGTATGCCCAGAACCACAAATCTGCGCTAGGCAACAGCCTGGCTGCCTGCCAGAACTGCACTGATAACGCACCACCTGTAACGGCTAATGTGGAAGAACCACAACAGCAGACATGTCACAGATACTTCGATGACAACACGTGCCAAGGTATGCCCACAGCTTACGTCGATGGATGTTCCTACAACCAAGAGGGCATCCGCCAAGCTGGTGCGGGTGTGTTATGGGTAAATGATCTGCCATGCCCACCACAACACTTCAAGCTGGGGCCTCAGTCATCACAATATGCTGAGGTGGCAGCGATTCTCATAACTATGCAAATCGCAGCGACACATAACATCAAAGAATTCCTTATCTGCACAGACTCGAACTATGCCAGACTAAGTTTCACATGCCACCTTCCAGGGTGGAAACAAAATGGCTTTAAGACGTCAAACAGCAAGCCTGTCAAACACCAACACTTGTTTCAGGCATGTGACGACCTGACTAGACAACATGACATGATTGTCTACTGGAAGAAGGTGAAAGGCCACTCCAAGCAACCGGGCCTCGACAAGGACCTAAATGACCAAACCGATGCCCTTGCCAAGACTGGCGCAGTGCACGGTAACATATGGTCACCTCCAGCCCAACCACCAGCCTTTGATGTGGCAGTGCTAACCCGCAGCAAACGAACTTTTCCTGCCGCACTGCCTGCTTCCCAGCCTCTCACTCTGACTCCGCAAATGTCAAACAACGACATAGCAGACATGCAAGCCTCTGACACGTCCATAAAGACTTTTCTAAACCACCTCTCTGACCCCTCCAACCACCCACTCACACCGTCTGATCTCACTGACGACCCGTGCCTCAGGCGGCTGCATACATCAAGCACTTGCTGCGTGTCATTCACAACATTCTGTGGTATGCACCTGAGGACAACACGGCGCCAAGGCTTGTGATCCCTCAGTGCTAAGGGGTGGTGATGCTAATGTACGCTCATGATGCGCCATGTGCTGGACACCACGGTACCCGTGCCACCTATAAGACACTGAAGCAAGTAGCGTATTGGCCCCGCATGCAAGAACACGTGGCGGAATATGTCAAAGAATGTCTAATTTGCTGTCAGTTCCAACCTGCAAATCCGAATCACAGAGCTCCACTGCAACGCAGAAGAGTCACATTCCCCTGGTCAGACCTCCAAATCGACTGGGTAGGACCTCTGCCAAGGTCAACAAGGGGCAACAAGTACTTCCTCACAGTCGTGTGCCAGTTCACAAAATGGGTAGAATGTCTTCCAGCAGCCAATGACACCGCCCAGACCACGGCATACCTTCTGATGAATCACATCTTCTCCAGATTCGGATTGCCAATGAGTGTCAACTCAGACAGAGGTACCCACTTTACAGCTGAGATTATGCAGCAGATCTGGAAACTCCTGGGGGTCCACGTTCAACTACATATCAGTTTTTCACCGATCTCATCTGGCCAAGTTGAACGTTCTAACAGGACTGTGGTCAGTATGCTGAGAAAGTATGTGGCCGCCAACCAGAAGGACTGGGATGTGAAACTCCCGCTGGTGTTAATGGCCCTCAGAGCCACTCCCCAGGACTCAACTCAGGTGTCTCCCTTTGAACTAATGACTGGACGACAGATGACACTGCCACTGCACCTGTTGTATCAGCCAGGGGACTCCAGTCTCATCACAGCCTGCACCACTCATCAGTACCTCGATGAGCTGCACCAGCATTTGAAATCAACCTTTGCTTTCGCCCAACAACAGCTTCAAAAGAGCGCAGAGAGCCAGAAAGCCAACTATGACCGGAAAGCGTCACACCAGGAACTAGCCGTGGGTGACAGAGTCTGGTATTACAGCTTCGCACAGCCACCACGCACAGCCTCCCAGCGGCTGTCAAAGAAATTCCTGCCCCACTGGACAGGACCTCATGAAATTGTTGACAAACTGTCCCCAGTGGCGTACCGAATCCAATTGAGCCGGGAACAGAAAGACCCAGTGCTCAAATGGGTTCACCGCAACCAAATTAAGAGACATTCTGCTGCTGGCAGAAAAAGGCGGGGAGGGGCCAATGCAAACTAACCTGCTTACCATCCTAGGAGCGAAACGACTGTCCTGCCACGCCAAGGACAACTCTCGCTGACACACTGCTTCTCTCTCTCTCTCCACATCTCCCCTTTCACCTCTAATAGGATGCTGCTATGGTTTGCAATCTTCTGCCTTCAGTCGACCAGAGGACAACCGCCACCTGACGTCATCACACCCGGCCCGTCGACAGGCATCGTGCTGAGAGAGCAACCAGGCCTCCTGATCACCAACTGTCGGACCCACACCCAGAAGGTGTAAGTTCGACTCGACCCCCGCAACGTGTACAGAGCACATTACCCCAGCGCAGTAGCCCAGTACAGCTGGGCCGGAGCCCGATGGACAGAGGATGCCATCGCCCACGCCGAGGCCGACGTCAGACACATGCTAAACCAACTTGAAAAGATGACCGTCACCCAAGCGGAATTAGGCGGACACAACCGCCGCCCCAAACGGTTCCTTGGAGCCCTCCTGGGAGCCGCAGCTGCAGTGGGAACTCTGTTCAACATTGGTATGTCAAGCGTCAACGCTTTTAACCTAGCCACCGTGAGACGACATGTGGCTGAAATTCAAACAGAGATTCCACAGCTAAAAGAGCAGCTCACCGTGCAAAGTGCTTCCCTGCAGACCATCGAAAGGACCTTAAAGGGAACTGTGGTCATTCTCAACACCCACAGCGTCATGCTGAACCAGACTGTGAATTCCATGAAACAGCTGTTCACTGTTTTTCAAAATGACTTTGCCCAAACTCAGCTGGTCACCGCCCTGATGACGGACATGTTGCGGGAGGTGAGCTCCTCCATTGACAGCCTAGTCATGGGTAGGATCCCACCCTACCTCATACCTCTGAGCCTTGTCCAGAACGTGCTGGCTTCCGCCATCACCACGCCAGCTGATCCGCTCCAAGTACACCTGGCCTACTCTCTGGGCAGCGCCATCCCACTTATGTCGACCCAGAGCAGAGAGAAATGGGATTCCTCCTGAACTTACCCATCATCGAGTCAAGCCGAATCTACAGACTCAAAGACATTGTCAACGTCGGGTTTTGGAAAGGTAACACGCACATCAAGATCCGCACTCCAGAGGTGGTAGCCTACCACGACAGCGATCCTCAGCTGTACCTGGCTCCAAACCTGCACATGTGCACCTTGACGAAAGACATTCATTATCTGTGCCCTAGCAAACCCTTCCTTAGAGATAACACTGATGGAATTTGCAGACTGCAAACCATGTCCAGCGACAACCGCTGCCCTGCCGAAGCTAAGCCTCGCATACAAGTGGAAGAAACCCGAGCAGAGATCATCGGGGACCGGTGGCTTGTCAACACTCCGGTACTCACTGCAACTCTCACCTATGACCAACATGACACCGCTACCCGTGTCAGCCTACTCAACCAGAGCATGTGGATTCAAGTACCTAAAGGTGCCATCCTCCACGTAGACGATCTGGCATTGTATCATCTTCCGAGCCACGAGTACGAAACAGAATTGGAAATTCCCTCCTTCTTCAAGGACCACAATTTCACCCTGAGTCCAGAGCTGGAACTGGAAATTGAGACAGGGGGGTCACAGCTAATTGACATTGCTCCTCTTGACTCCGCCCTACAAGCTTTGTCTCGACAGCCCACTTTGACTGCTTCACCTGTTGCCCGAGCCTGGACCGCAGCCGACACTGCGCTCTGCCTCTCTATGGTAGTCAGTCACATCCTAACATTGGGCTTGGCTTTCATCCTGTACAGGAGACTCAACGAGACACGAGCATCTACCGTCAGGCTCTCCAAAGCCGTGTCCGGAGGCTTCCGAAGAAACCCCCGAAAGGAGGATAACACGCAAGAAGCCGCCGGTAACCTCATTGAGCTAAGCCCTCAGCCCTGATAATCACCTGTTATCCGAATTCATGATTCACCTTCCATCCTCCCATGCAATGATTGTCGGCAGACGATCTCTCCCCAGGGACATCATCTCCCGAAAGGGGGGAAAACTGTAGAGACTCTGGAGCTTTCATTAATTCTCTTTTATTGAGTCACGAACTCGCAACAAATTTAAAAGGACAGTAACTTTAACAAACATTCCTAAAAGGCCATGTGGTCAGCCTGGGGGACTCCTATCTCCCAAATAGGCGCCAATGAGTCTAGGGAACAGATGGACTTTGGACTTTTATGTTGACAAATGGTTTAGAGCAAACCCCGAACAAGGGGTTTTCTCACTTGAGACAACAAACAGGCCTTCTTCTCCCCACCCGGACGGAAACGAGGGGGGGGGAAAGCGCAGAACATACGTTGCTTTGTCTGTTTCCCGCCGAGAGCAATACACATTCACGCACATACACCTACGCACATACTTACACACGCAGGAAACTCTAAACGTAGGACTTTTACATCCTAAGTCATTACTAAAACATCTTCAGTGTGTTAAAGTACATGTAGACGAACTGTAAATGTGCAAACTTGTATTACGAATGTTTTCATGAATGTAAAATACTTATAAGTGCCTGAAAATACGCTTTGAGATGTAATTCTGCACGTGTATGTTTTTAACGTATGATGCTTGATACGGTTGTCACCCTTTTAATCTGATCTATC
This sequence comes from Chrosomus eos, assembly GCA_036326025.1. Classification (NCBI taxonomy): domain Eukaryota; kingdom Metazoa; phylum Chordata; class Actinopteri; order Cypriniformes; family Leuciscidae; genus Chrosomus; species Chrosomus eos. Next base: position 13,763,370 of record CM070818.1, on the reverse strand, counting down.
CATTAAGCTGTATATCAATATCGTGAAATGTATAATCACATGTATAATCCCATTTCCCAAAGCAAGCTTAATTTCTTCTTGATCATAAAGTTGCAAATTGACTCCGAACAACACCCACTCAGGGGGCGTACGCGCTCCTCGAGATGGGCCATTATCATTGGCCGGCGCGCCTTACCCAGGCGTGCCCAGCTCATCTTTAAATTCTCCAACACAGAGACAATCGCTCTCTCTGTCCGTGTGTTCCTGTTCCTGTGTATTCTTTGTAATCTTCGTATTTTATTTTAATGTTCCTGTTTTATTGTAACTTCGTTTTATTTTGCGCATAGCCAGTCCGCTCTTAGTGTTCTCGTCTCCCGACTGAGACCTCCACGTGCGTTTCGTAAGTCTTCCAGCACTCCGGTGAAAAGACTCCCTTCACGCATACCGAACTAAGTCAGGACGTTTGAATCTCCCGCGAACCAACCACGCTGGGACCCAAAGAAACCCGACCTCCATCTCCGGGACGCCGCACGTTGCTTCCGCACACCAAAACGTACAGGTCTGAATGCAAAAACTTGTTCAATACAAAATTTAGACGTTGTAAAGTATATCTCCTGTGGCTGTCTCTAAAGGGTTTACTCTAAACTGTGCTAGCAATTGTATTTTCCTTGTGTTTTTCTTTTCTTATTGTTTTATTTCATTTTGTTTAATCTATCCTGTTACATGTAGTGTAGTTCATTCATTAAACCTCATTTTATACTTTATTGACTCTGTGGTTGTTGCTCGTATAACAAAGCCTCTTTAATATAAAAGATCCTAGCTACAATCTGATAATCGTTTAAGTGCACAAAACATTGTCAGTTAATTTAAGCTAAAATAGACCATAAGTCATTTGTATCCTCTAGCCTGAATACACGGCGGACGTGTGAATGAGCGAGGAGGGGTCAAATGCTTTGGTATTGTTGAAGATCAGCCATTCCTCTGTGCAGGATGTATATTAATAATTAACCATAATTCGTTGTGTTTAATTGTTATATACTTACCCTGAACAGACGGGTACGCTGTACACCCCTTCGTGGGGAATTTATTAACGTAAGGACCCGGTTCAAACTGTATTCAATAATTTGTTGATCATAGATTAATAGTTATTGAATATCTATCCCCAAACTTAAAATTGATAAAGAGCTTATGGACCGGAAACTTTACAGTGATGATTCATAAAAATAGCTTTAATGACATCAAAATGTAAAAGCCTCAATAGACTTTTTTGGGTCTTACTGTTAATGATTAATCAGTGTACATTACTGCAAATAAAAAACTTTTAAAATCCTACATTACAATCTCCTTCCTATGAAAATACTTTTTTATGACACTTATAACTGTATAGGCCACACAGACTGGATATTGTTAATTAATTGACAAATTGCTATTTGGAAATTGCTAAGCCTTTTTTAGTTAACAACCATTTAAAAGTGGTATTTCTCTGCAATACTATATCAAATATAATAATATAATTTAAAAAGAAGACTTAACATTTACCTTTAACCTCCACATTCCAGTCAAAAAGAATCCTTGTCTGAGTTATTTCAAGATGGCCGTTCTTCCACAAACCACTGAAAAATCATATTCAGGTCTGGCTGTATTCTGGTATAAAACAATTTCCACAATCCAATGAATTCCCAAAAAGAATAAAAAATATTGGCTAAGAAAACTGTCATAACATTGAAGAGCGGATATTACATTCTATGACTTGTTTACTCAAATATTATCTGATGTCATGCTGGTTCAGAGTGCTGCCATACAGTGCCATAGTGTGCATTTTGTAACACTAAAGTAAAGTCAAGTCACATTTATTTATAGTGATTTTTTTACAATACACCTCGTTTCAAAACAGCGTTACAGAAAATCATATTTAATAATATCGAAATATCTTCGTGCCATAGCAAATCTTAACTGCTTGATTGCTTGTATGTGGATAAAGTTGTAGATACTTTATATAAAGAGCTGGGTGATAATAGTTACATTTTACAATGAGATAAAAAAAAAAATCAGGCAGTTGATATTTGCTTCACTTCAACCTATGGAAATGATAAACATTTGTAATTATGATTCACAGTGTTATGTTAAACTGTCACTTTATTAGTATGGTTCTGGTGGCACTTGAAGCTTAGCCTGGCTCCGCCCTCCTACGCACTTCCGCTCAATTTCATTTTCCTTCAGTACTCCGTCTGGGATCGTGCCGTAGACTTTGGTTTCCAGAAATCAATTTTTTGTAGGACCAATCAGCGAATAGAGGGAGTGGCTGAGAACGATGACGTTGATGTATCGCGCGCGTCAGTTTGAGTTCAGTAATGGCAGCGGAGAAAGACGTGAGAAAAGCTATTCGGTCTGTTGTTGGAAAACTGCCGAATATGCAGAATTTAAAGCCGGAGCAAGAACAATGTTTGCTAAGTTTTGCTGCTGGCCATGATGTTGTGGCCCTCCTCCCCACGGGATTCGGGAAAAGTTTGATTTTCCAGCTCACTCCGCTAGTGGTGAATGAGTTAGCTAAGGCGAACGATAGGGATGCAAAGCCGATAGTTGTTGTCGTCTCCCCTCTTGTTGCACTAATGGAGGACCAAGTGAAGGAGGCAGAAAAGTTAGGAGTTCGTGCTGGGCAGCTCGGCGTGCACGATGACCGTGACATTTTGGACGGACGATTTAGCCTGGTGTTCGGAAGCCCCGAGTCCTAGCTGCTAAACTGTTGTTGAAGATGCACTCAGGAGTCATGTCAGTATCACAAGAATCACTAAATTTACTGTTCAGAATTTGAGCTAAATAGGACACTTTGAGCCCCTTTGTGTACTCGTGCAGGACCATGGTTGGTGTGTCAGTTTTACATGTTGTAAATCATAAAAATCTGTTGTATTTGTTTTTAATAAAAATGTACAAACACATACTTTGAAGACCATAATTAATTAAGGTAATTAAGAAACAATAAGTCATATGAAAAATGGTTGTTTATTACACATCTGCAGATAGAGACAGATCATTCACTGTAGGCCTACAGCATTTGCGGCAGATCCGAAGCGACCGCAGCGGTGTATTTTTAATGATTAGACCCAGCTTCGACCGTTGAATGAATACATCACTGTCCTTAGTGTCAAATATACATTTCGAATTAATAATTGTTCCTAGATGAAAAAAACCTGCAGCTCTCGTTGACAGACATCCTATTGTAAACATAATCCTCTGATCATTCCGACTTGTTTCTGACCGGTTTCGGCGCATGACATACGTCAGGACCACACGTTAGCGATTGGCTATGACAGATCCTGAGTGACTCTGGGCAGATCCAATAGTTTTGAACTTGAACAGAGAACCCGCCTACAAGGAAGTAAACGTTTCTCAATGGAGCGAGGCCAGACTCTCTGTACAAATGAAATGTACGAGAGTCTGGTTGAACCAGGCTACTTGAAGCTCTCAGTCTTGATAAACACTAACAAGACAACAAGAATTGTTGAGAAGACAATAGTTTTTTTTAGAAATGTGATGTTACATTAGAGTTTATTATATGTAACCCCGATGTTCTGTCAGCTGTCATGTACTTGCGCACGATTGGAGACGAGGAAAGCAAAACATGCAATAAATGTTGTGGGTGAGCGTGGTTGCTCAAAGCATTGTCAGCTACTCATCTGTATGACTTCATGCTACACAGTCTGCCACCTCTTTGGCGAGATCCATCAAAATAAAGCACCAGCACCTCTTTTGACATCTAGAAATGAAGGTAATGTTCTGTCTGTGCCTCCCTTGGAAACACATGGCATGGTATTACGGGTGATTTGTCATTGTTGGCAGGTGTTTTATGCAGCACTCAGTGGACCCGTAGAGCACCATGTTCTCTGACACACGCCAGGCAGCGACTCAACGCTCAACTTGTTCTCCGTCTCTTGTTCTGTGCCAAAGCATTTCAGGCCCCGTTAGGCGAAATTCTCTCAGTGCAGTGGCCCTGGAAAATGGTGCCCTGGAGATGGGACTGTGTCTGCGGTAGCTTGATCCTTCACGTTTCTGCTGTCTCTTTTGGAGTGAAGAATTCATCTAAATCTTACAAGTGATTCTTGATCTGTTGACAAACCAGGGCAGTGGAAAATTTGTGTTTCTCTAAAGTTGCAAAAATAAAATATAATTCAGAAGTCATTACATGTCACAGCACTTGTATATTTTTGCCCTGTTGTTGATTTGACTGCTTCGGTTCTCCTTATAGGATAAAAGCATCTGCTAAATGTAAATGTAGAAACCAAACATGTAAATAATTGTTCAAGATAATATTAATTTGTAGTTAGATTTCTGAGGATTTTCTGTGCAATAACAATTTCACACATTGTGTTTGATGGTCAATGTCAAATTTGTGTCCCGAGGCAAGACCATAAAACATCACGGTGCATAATTTAAATACATTATGCATATTATAATATTTATTCAAAATGAGCGTCACAATTACTTTGAAATCCAACCGAAGGACAAAAAAAAAAAAAAAAACAGACAGACATGTTTGACTTTACTCAAAGTCTTGACCTTTTAAATTATTAAAAAAAATAACATGCAATGTATTCACAATTTTGTCTTTGATGTGCATTTGAATTATGCCACCATCTTTCCGTGGACAAAAAATATATATTCAGAGCCTTTTTGCTTAATGAGGTTTCATAAATGTTGACCTAAACTTTGACCCAAAGCCCTAGTGCTTCCAATTACCAAGTGTTCGCTTCTGGTTTAGATTGTTGAAAATGATGCGTGATGCGACTAATGAGCCATTTGGAGTTTGTCTTTAAAGAAAGTATGAATAAAAAAGCATCGCTGCTGAATAATATGAATGAGATAACAATTCACTGCCAACCAATCGCTGCCGATCTCAACATTTTAATATGGTAATCTGTTCTATTTCGGCAAGATGCACTTCTGAATACAGTTTAAAGCCACGAGAGGCTAAAACATGCTAAGCTGCAACAGTTTAATGAAATGGAAATCGTATTCATATTTCATTGTGTTGAACTACGTGAGGAGCAGAATACATTTGGTGACCTCTTTAAAGGCAGAATTTTAGATCCTTCACTGACCTTTGATGTCTTATTAGTAAAGCCTCAGATTCTCTCTCTGATTTACACAATGACATCTTACATCTTTTCAAAGGATAGAGAAATTATAATGCAACAGAGACCATAATACAACAGGAGAGTATCCGACCTGGGGGGGGGGGGGGGGGGTGTCCTCAAATCTGTTTGTTTCTTGTTGTACGTATAAGAGACTCTACCTTCGTATTGAGCAAAAAACAAAAAGAAAAGCCTACAGTGACCTAATTTCTCATCTTTATTCCGTCTAATTTGTGAACTATGTGTGACACCCAAAGATTGTGTAGATTTCTGGTATTGTGACCTACTTTGACATTTGTTGAAAATATCACTGGACTGTGGACTCGTGGGTATTTTCATGCATCTTTGCATATTACATAATAGATGATGCATCATCACACATTCACACACAAAAATGTAATCAGACACCATGAGACAATGGAAAACATGAAATGGAAACATAATGTGACATTCATGAGTGAAACAAAATATTCACTGAGAGGAAAAAAAAAATGGAAGGACCATTCCACTGGGAACTGACTGTGAAAAGAGGCGTTTTTTTTCCCTGAATTTCTTAATATTGAAGACAGATGTGACAGATATCAAGCTTCTCAGGAAAAGTAAAAAACATATGACTCAAATTGCACTATTGTGCAAAAAATTGGATCAGTTATTTTACAACTACTGTATGGAAGTGTTAAAAGTTAGAATTGAAGTTTACCCCGCTATAGCAATCTTTGGGGTACCATAGATTTGGTCTCAGTTTAATTCCAAACAACTTGCTATTTTACCTTTTACCTCCTTGTTAGCTAGGTGATTTCCACTGGAAATCTAATAAGCCTCTAACCTCCCATTGGATAGTGAATACAATGTTTTATTGTGTTTAAAAAAAAAAAAAAAAAATTCTAGCTTACTTCAAGTATTTTAACATACCTTCTGTTTATGCTTATGTATTAAGTATATACATACAGTCAAAAGTTTGGAGAGGAGATGGGGGTACAGTATGCGGTGAGCAGGGCGAGGCCCGTGAGAGAGCGGCTCGAGGCCGGTGGCGTGATTACTAATGAGCGACACCACCGCGACGCACCGGTCTCGTATGAAGGAGGAGCGACGACAGTGAAGTGCGAGAGAGGTCAGATCTGGACTATTTTATTTGATGTTTATGTTTTATTTTATTTTATGTGACAGCAGTCGCCCGTGAGGGGCTGTTGTCTTTTACTTTCGTTTTGTATTTGTTTATTTATTTTATTATTAGACTGTTAAATGTTTTCCGGTTCCCGCCTCCTCCCCATAACATCTAACCTTGTTACAAGCATATTAGAATGATTTCTGAAGGATAATGTGACACTGAACACTAGACTAACTATGCTGAAAATGCAGCTTTGCATCACAGAAATAATATTTTAAAGTATATTCAATGTATATAGAAAACCGTAATTTTAAATATTTTAAAATTGTAATAATATTTCAGAATTTTACTGGGTTTTTTATCAATTAAATTCAGGCTTGATGAGCATTAGACTTTTCAGAAACATTAAAAATAGTAATGTTTCCAAACTTTTGACTGGTACTGTATGCATGTATACAAATGTACTTTATATTTTAAATGCATCATCCTTTAAAAGAAAAGAAAGTTTATGCATTGAAATGCATCATCCTATAAAGAAAAGTAGGTAACACTTTATTTGAAGGGGTGTGCATAAGACTGACATGACACTGTCATAAACATGACATAACACCTGTCATGAACATGAAGGAGTCTTTATGAATGTTTATGACTGTTGTCATTAAGTGTCATTCGGTAAATTCTGACACTTTTAATGCAAAGTTGACATTGTTTAAAATGTCTTTGTTATGACAACTTGACATTAACAAAGACAAAAAAATGTCTTTGTTATGACAACTGCATTGACATTTAACCGACATAGACAAAAAATGTCTTGTATTATGACAACTTGACATTAATACAAAGACGGAAATGTCTTTGTTATGACAACTTAATATTAACCAAGAAATCATAACCTGTCAACCTGTCACAAATATGTCATAACAGGTCTAATTATCAAACTTCAAGCATTTTGCAGTGTAATAACCCTTAATGACATCTTTATAACTAGTACAATGTGTTCCACTTTACTTGAGGACAAGTAAAATATTCATGACACAGTTATAATGGTGTCATGACGGCCAAAGTTGTCACAGGTTGACAGGTTATGATTTCTCGGTTAATGTCAAGTTGTCATAACAAAGACATTTCCGTCTTTGTTAATTTCAAGTTGTCATAATCAAGACATTTTTGTCTTGGGTAATGTCAAGTTGTCATAACAAAGACATTTTAAACAATGTCAACTTTGCATTGAAAGTGTCATAATTTACCGAATGACACTTAATGACAACAGTCATAAACATTCATAAAGACTCCTTCATGTTTATGACAGGTGTTATGTCATGTTTATGACAGTGTCATGTCAGTCTTATGCACACCCCTTCAAATAAAGTGTTACCGAAAAGGGTATAAATATACACTTCTAAAATATGGCCTTTTGTTCCCCATCCGGAAATATTTTCTTTAAAACCTTCAAGCTGTGCAGGGATAATTGACAGAAGTGCATTAGTGAGGGGAAGTAAACATGTTAAATGGGTTTTTTCTATTTACTTGGAACCAATCACATTTTCTTCACATTCACTGTGGAAAAAATGTTTTAGTGTAAAATTTGTTTCAGCTTCAGTGTGTAACACTGTGACATTACTCTAGTTGAGAATCCCAGCATTGGATCATCTAATGACATGTTTGGGACGGGACTGTTTGTTTCTACCAGATTGGAGGAGTCTTCAGGAAACCTGTCTGACAATTCCGTTTGGTGACGCAGAAATATATATTATATTTCATTAAGTTTTGGCAGGAATGAAAACAAGACAGAGGGATACAAGTATAGTGCATTACATTAATCAGCGGAACAATGTATGTTATTAAACAGTTAAACACCTTTATACAGTCTATCCCTCACAGCATCGTTTTCATCTGCGTTAAAATCAATATGGCGTCTAAAATAATTCAGTGTTTCACATGGTCTCAGCATTGGGGTTTGAGTTGAAATTAATATTGTATCATTCTAGACAGCAACAAGACCAACACAGCAACAACATTACAACAACATTACAGCAATATTATTAATACTAAAGGTCTGAAGTGAAGTCAATATCAGAAAACTGAGACAAAAGATGTCATTTGCATTAGTATGAAACGAGAAATGTGTGTGTTTTTACCCCTAAAGCAGTTCAGCTCAAACCCTGCCCCACAGACCATTTCATTGGTCAACTAATACACGCACTGACCTATCAAGAAAAGTTCAGTCTTCATTGATTCCGTTCAGGCGTCAGTCAGACTTCAAAATCTCTATACTAGGGTGTAGGCTAAGGGCTAGTATACCAGAAGTGGAGGAAAATGGACGCGATCCACGGAGTAAGAGAATAAATGTCATCTTGTGCATTTGAATGTCAGATTTGGAAAGTCAGAGTTCAGATGCAAAAAAAAGGTGGTCTTCATTTCTACAGAATACCTGGGTCGAAGACGCACTTTGAAGGGAAACACGGACGTCTATGCTTGCAAGCCATTAAACGGACCGACTGGACTGATGAAACCTGCGACGATTACCCTAGCATTAAAACATGATTTAATGTCTACATAATATTCACATATGCAGTTTATAGGGAGCAAAATGTATTACCCCTATACAGTTACAGCATGAGATTATATTTAAACATAGCCTATACATAAATTACATTTAAACCTATAACATTTTTAGCTCACAATTCTGACTTTTTCCTCAATTGCGAGTTTATAAATCACAATTCTGAGGGGTAAAAAAAACTTCTACTGCAGAACTGTCGTTTTCTGCCACCATGTCAGTCTCCGCCCACAAAACTCATCAACACTGTTTGTAAATGAAACAAATAGACCATTTGGGTAGTGTTGTGTAGGCAATCAGCACTGTGATTGACACGACCAATAAGATCTTCAGAACCAGCTGCAGGGCCTCAGAGTGAAACGAGAGACATGAAAGAGCGATTACACGGACGAGCAGGTATTCGATTCCCCCGGACGAGTCGATTCAAGTCGCTTTAGATAAAAGCATCTGATAAATGAAGAAAAAAATGCTGCAATTGACCTATCAGTATATATAGAGTATTCCAGAGAGCTGTGTAATATCCTAAGTCATATCTTAGTCTTAAGGCGTATGCATGTCAACTTAGAGACATGTTATCTATTGAAATGTAAATGACACTTAAGGAATGCCAAAAATATTCTCTTGATGCTCCAGGAGTATCGCGTGCATCATACTGAATAATTGAACAATGTGGCTGTTAAGAATGAAATATTTATGCTTTATCTGGGGTGGCTATTGTGATGTTCACATCGGAACAGAGAATTGTTTAAGAATGAATGTGATTGTTCACTTTTTACAGTGTAGTTCAGCAACGTTACAGTTGGATCAACCTAAAAAAATTACTTCAATTGGTAACACCTAAAAAAATTAAGTTTTCTCAACTTAAATTATCACGTTTAATTTTTAAAAAATTAAAAAATTAAAAAATTAATTTTTTAGGTGTTACCAATTGAAGTAATTTTTTTAGGTTGATCCAACTGTTCACTTTTTACAGTGTATTGCCTGAATTCTGATGGTGGTTCAAAACGGCAGTCAAACTGAACTTGAGTATTTGAACACCGCTTGTTGAGCACTAGGCATGCAGCATGCCGAATGGGGCGGAAAAAAGTGGGTGGTATGATTAGATGAACACAAACTGAGACACAAAATGAGTCACATGGTCATAGATTTTGTTCAGTAACTCGATAAAATGAAGCTGTGATGCGATGAGCTCATGTAACCACCTCCACTTTGAATGAACCCATTTGCCTCTACCCGTTTGTTCTCAATTATGACTGCCATAAACTTACAAAACTGTCAGTCCCAATTATTTCTTGAAATAGTTTTGGAACAATTCAAAAAAAAAAAATATGTTAGATGAACATTCAACTAAAACATTTCAGGTCCGATAAAAGGTTCCATAAATAATGTTGAGATAATATTTTGAAAACATTTAAACCAGATAACTTTGGACAAACACTATTAACGTTGTAAGATGTTTGTTCATGACTTTGAGAGAACCATGCAGAAAGTTAGCTAAAGTTAGGTTAGAACATTCCCTGTTAGTTGGGTAAAATCCCATTGAAACAGCATTCATGCAGACTTATTTAATTAATGTAATAAGCCTTCTCTCCAGAATGCAATTATTATGCTTTTTTATATAAAATGTGAGGCTGTAGCCCTATACTGGTTAAAGAATCCTGAATGATCTAGGCTTGCTAGAATTCCTAGATGAATTTTGGAACCAATTCTAAAGAAATCTAATAGGATCAAATAAGGATCTTCTAAGAATCCACAAAGAATAAAATAAAATCCTACTGTATAAAGCTGAGGCTCCTATTTTTTCAGTTGTGAATTATTACAGAGCTATATTTTTGCCTTGACACTAAATGTGAAATAAATGGGTTCAACCTCCCCAGGAGGATTGGAAATGTGCAGCCATGAGGTGTCAACTAAAGTCAATTGAATTTGGTTGTACAGAAGCCAAAGACGGAAAGATTCTATAAAGATGCATTGATAGGATAGACCATGACAATACAAAAGATCTTGCACAGATGCACACTGGACACCCTCAGTTCCATACCTAAGATGCCATGTTATTTTACAGTCCCCATACTTATGAAAACAACACTGATTGATCTGTAACTATTTGAAACATGAAACCCCTGCATATGTTCTTTTGATTTTCAGTGCTAATTTTTAGCAATTCATTTAAACATGATAAAATGTGTTAAATGCAGTAATGTTGGATGTTACTTTAAGTGAATGCCCTATACACTGCATATGATTGCCAAGCCTACTGTATCATATTTGATATGCTAATTTCTAAGGTGTCTTTTTGCTGTGAATGTTTTACTGAGTTTTGTAAAGTTAACTCAAGTATAACTTTTATATTGCTAGGAATATTTCAAGATGAACACTTTCGCAACTTAGTTTTGCTTGAATATCCATGCATAAATGTTTTAAAAATTAACATGTTAAAATGTGAGTATTAAATATAATACATCAGGCTTTATCTCTCATAATCATGGTGTTGGCTCCCACAATAAAAAATGTCTTGGTCATTAGCGTAAACTCGGTTCCCTGATGGATTCCATACCGAGAAAAGAGATGCTCTGCACTGGGGAGAGCTTGCTTATTTTACAGTTGACCTGAAGCCCCAACCGGCTGAGGTGACTGAGCACCAGGTCCCTGTGTGCACACAAATCTTGATAGTGAGCTAGAATCAGCCAGTCATCGAAATCATTGAGAATGTGAATGCCCACCTCCCTCAGCGAGTCTTTCGTAAAGACACGTGGAGACAGGGACAGCAGGGAGGACATTGTCCTGATATGCCCTCGAAGGCAAGTCAAAGAAATGGCCTGTGTTGAGGCAAAATCAAGACATGAAAGTGTGCATCCTTTAGGTCTATCGCAGCAAACCAATCCCATTGGCGAACGCATGATAAAATGCACTTCTGCGTCAACATCCTGAACGAGAGCCTGTGCAAGGCCCGATTCAGGACTCTGATCTAGGACTGGTCGCATCCCATCGCCTGAAGTTCGGGGTGTAAAACCCGTTCTTCATCTTGGCTGGATGGACAGGCTCGGTTGCATCCTTCACCAAGAGGACAGCATTTCCGCACACAGGACAGGGTCGTCTTTGCTTGTCAACAAGGTAAAGAGGATGCTGTAAAACCTGGGCGGGCGCCTGGCGAACTGAATCCCATAGCGGAGTCTGAATGTCCTGATGAGACACTCTCAGAAAAAGAAAGGCCTTTTTTCGCCTTTCTTCGCTTTTGGCTTGCTTAATTGGGGACATTCAATTTTATATTTAACAATATTATTGCAACATTATTTTTCTGTTATCTCTGTAAAGCTGCTTTGAAACAATTTGTATTGTAAAAAGCGCTATATAAATAAAGGTGACTTGACCGTGACGGGCTGGGAAGCGATAAACAAGCCCCTAAACTCCATGCAAGGGGTATCAAGGGCACAATAGTCTTTGACATACCCACGGTGGGGCAGCGAAGTGGAGCAACGCCGTCCAGTCGGGAGGCTGTGCATCCCAAACTTGTGGCTGATAATGTGGTGAAACGCATGCCTTGCTCCGTGGAATCCCATAGGAACTGGTCGGCGGCGAGTGAAGAGGCTTTGCATCTTCAGAACTCGTGCTGACATGTAAGGGATTGAGAGAATGCTGCGTCCGGGCACGAGGAGATTAGAGACTCGTGTCCAACATGTCCAGGATGGCAGCTGTGTGACCCAGGGAAAGTGGAAACTGCTCTTTCTTTGAAAATTTGGATATCGCTGGCTACTGCCTCAGTCTGCTTCTTTACAGCCAAGAACTGCAGTACAAAGTCAACAGCGTCACCGAAGAGGCCTCCTTGGGAGATGGGGGCATCGAAAAAGGTCAACCAATTACCAAGCAATGCTTCATTTTGTGCAGTCTGTGGTGAAAAAAGGTCGCATTTGCAATTAAAAATAAAAGCAAAAAATGGTCAGGTCAAAGTGTCTAAATGATTTTTGGTCCCAAATTTTAATACATTTTACTGGTAGTCCACTGTATGAAGAATCTTTGGGTATAGTCACAGTTTACTTTATTTTATCCTCACTTACATAAATGAACTATAGTGTCCTGCACCCACTAGTAAAACAAAAATATCACAAATTATATTTGGTGTCTGAATAATTTTTGGTTTGAAAATATATCAGCAGCTGCACCAAATTGCAAAGATTCGCTAAACTGTTCCAATTAAAAATATAAATATTTTCTTAATATTTCATATTTGTGTATCCACATCTATATAAAGCAGATGAACCATGACATCCTTCCTTTTTTGCTTGTTTTGTTCCTTTTTAAGATTTACTCGAAGATGTGCTATCTGCAAGCCCTCTCTAAGCCACATGCCAGCACGTGTGACCCGTCATCTCTTTTTGGCACATTTCTCAGGTTAAACTGTCAGCCCGGAGCACTCTATGGGCATGACTGCCATCTTTAAGTCTGGCTGGCGCCCATGGCACCTCGCTGCAGGTAGAGCTGCAGGGGCAGTGCCAGGGCGTGGAGGCATGATGAATAACAGATGTTTACTGATTGGCTGTGCCATTTGTCATACACCTACCTCGCCTCAGCCGGAGAGAGCTCCACAATATGTCACTGTCGCTGGGCGGACGCCCCCAATGCATCACCCCATCTCAGCAATGCTCAGCTCTCCAGATCATTCTGCTTTTATAGCCATATTTCTCTTTCCAGCACTAAATAAAAGAAAACTGGACAGCTCATGTTTTTCTTTCTTCTTTCCTCAGTATGTTCTTAGCTCAGGGGTAAGGTCAAATGGACAGTTTTTTTGTTTATGCAAGTAGCATAGGCTGGGACTGCATTAGCAAAGCTGTCATATGTTAAAACAGTGAGAACGCCTTTAAAGGGGACCTATTATGCCTTTTTATGAAGTCTTGGTTTAGTTTTTGGGGTCTAGGTTTTCATGCTTGAATGTTAAAAAAAAACAAAAAAATTTAACATAATTTGACATTGCTGCAGCATTGTCCCAGTCTGTCAGTAACGCTCCGTTTAGTTCATGTTTATATTAAGCCCCTCCGTCTGAAAAACGCAAAGTGCCCTGATTGGTCAGCTGAAGCAGCGTGTTGTGATTGGTCAACCTCAGCACGAGTTTCAAAACACTACTAAATTGCAACTCAACCAGGCCCCAATATGTTTGTTTTTACAACAAAAAGTGGATTATGTGATTTCGATCTCAATGATTAGTGGTGTTATTAATAGTGCTATATTATAATTTCTTATATATTTAAAGGTTCATATCATTAACATTATTACTGAAGTGGGATCAGTGTCAGATTCATTAGTCGTGTACACTGACGTCAATCCGCTCATTTATTTACTCTTTGCGGTGCCCAAACCAGCGATTGACTCGTTGGTGCCTCTTCCTGCAATCAAACACCCTGTAAATCAGACACATCAAAGATACCGACAATGTGGTGGCAGACTCATTGTCTAGAGCTCCATACTCTTCCTAATGGTTTTCTAACAATGTTTTGTCTTGCTCTCCTCTACTCTTAAATTGCTTCTACGGGGCCCGTAGTTGCTGATGACATTGGGAGTAATATTAAATGGTTGGTGTTTTACAGTATGGAGCGTTATTGGGTGAAGGATTATGTTGGGTTTCATAAATGGAAACCTTTTTCTATGGGGAGGGTGTTATGAACCCAGTATGGGTTAGGTTTGTTGGTTGTTTTTCCTTTGTTTGGTTCGGCAGGTTGGATGGAGTGAGTGAGGTCATTGACGACTGAGGAGTTACACCTGATGCCAGCTGATGCCAGCAATTAAAGCAGTTCCCTTCAGCTTTGACAGAGCGCGCTCTCCCATCCCCGTGCCGTTTTGCTTACCCGTTTCAATAGTTTGCAATTGTCTCATCTTATTTCTTTTTATTCTTCTTACTTTTATTAAAGTTATTCCTTTTGAGCATTATCCAACGTGTTGTCTCCTTTGTCGCGGCTTGCGAGCCGGCCGTGACACAATGAATTAGGTTAGGTATGATAAAATAATGTAAAATCAGCTTACAACATGTTCTAATCAATGATTATATAGTATATACTTTAAATTACATAAATTAATTTTAAAGTATTATGAAAAATTTATTTCCCGGTTGCGGTGTCTTTTTTTCTGTATCACTCCGAAGTCTTTTGCATTTTTCAACAGGTGAATCTCCAGTTGTCACTGGTGATTGTTGTTTGAACCTTTCTGGATCAACTCTGGATTAACATGAGATTGAGTGAAACTGAGTGTTTCCTTTAATTATATCAAGTGCTGTGAGAAAAGGCTATAAATCTCCACCTCCAACATCCTCACAAGCAACATATCCTACTAGCCTAGACATCTTTATGTGTACAGATGTGACGTAATGACGTAATGACATGCTCGAATTTCCCGCGGAAATCCACCAGTACCACTGGAAATAAAAACATTACTATAAGCTTTGTTACGGACTGCAGCTTTAAGCTAAGCTAAAATTTAAATAAAATAAAAGGTAAATATAAATACTTAAAAAATATAAAAAGAATGACAAAAGTACATATTAAAAGCTCAAATTAAAAATTAAAAGCTGAAAATATAAAATTAAAAAGGGCATTTGGCCGTCCGAGACAAATTTTGGAAATCCTAAACGACTCCTCTGATCCTAGGCTAAAATCTGAAGTCTTTGATCATTAGTTTGACATGTTGTTCACCGACAGCCAATTAAATGACCGTTGTGATCGAATTTTACCTCCGACAGAATTCTGGCAGTGTCAGAAGATTTGACTCACAGTCCTGCAATGTGACTTCTCTTAGGACAAGAGTCAAATTGTCTGTTTTTCAAGACTAGCCATGACCAAAATGAACGTTAGAGATTTCCTTGTAGCCATCATTTCAATCCCGCATGTATGCAGGTCACTGTCACCGAACGTGTCATTGATTGATGATGTAAAACTCTAAACTCTAGTTTTCTTGTGTGCGTCCGTCTTTAGCTTGTCACTGTCGTACAGTCTGACATCAATGAAAACTGAGATCTTACAGTGTGACATGGAGGATTACATGTTCATACAGTCTGACAAGCAACAATCGCAAAGGAGGATAATAAATCGCACAGTGTGCACCCAGCTTTAGGTGCATTTCCCTCCGATTTTAGGGATAAGTAATGGTCACATTATGTTTAGTAATGAGCTGCTTAATCGAAAACAAGAATAGTGTGTTTTAAATGGCAAATGTGAAGACAAACCAGGGAAATCAATTGTTAATAAAAGAAAAGAACAAACAATGAAAAAAAACCCTGCTAAAACCTGAGAAAGCTTTTCCAAGGCAAGTCTGAGATCAGAGGAAAATAAAATAAATCATAAAGGGAAAGCCTGTAGAAGGCTTTGGTTTTTTGAAGTTTTGATCTTTTGATCTTCTAGTATTACTTCAGTGTTTCAGCCATAGATTGTAAAAGCAGATCTCTGGCCGTCGTCTGACATGACGTGATGAATATGCTGATTGTCTGGCGTTGACTCTTCACACTTTCCTCTACAAGAGTAACCTGGTTGACATTGTGATGCAGAGCCCATTTTAATGTATTATGTATTATGTACTTATGTATTTGTACGGCGAGCTGCTGCATATTCAACCTCGGCCTTGACAGAGGAAAAGTCCTTAATTTACTCACTCCAGATACTGTATCAGTAAACACACTTCTGACCTCCCTGAGCAATTGCGATCAGAAAGAACACAGACTTTTTTTTTTTTCTCATGGTTATATCTGCGATTTCTCCACTGCATTATAATCTCTCTCTCAGCCATGAATAATTGAAGAGAACATGTTTTCTTGTTCCATGTCTTATTCTGTGCCTCATATACAGGGATTATTCATGCTTGAATCTTTAATGCTGTGATACTTGAATGGAGTGGTGCTTTTGTCTCTATCTGATCAGCTTACATCAAACAAAAGGCTGCAGGATTACGCGCTTCGCATTTCTTAGAGACGGCTCGAATGAATGTTATTAGCACTCAATTGCAGACATTTGTGATGATAGCAAAGTTAATGTACTTCAACTGCTTTTTCTAAGGATGTATTAAGTATGTTTCCCTGTCAAGTTACAGACTTTTACTTGATTGGGGTTATTTCACTATGTTTTTTGTGTGGTGCTTGCTAAGGGTAAATGGTCAGACAATTTTCACCTGGCAACTCCCATAAACTTACACTAAAGGAATGTCATAAGACATATTTAGGGACAGAATATTGTAAAATATTTTGGACTATTTTTCCTGAGCCAGGCAGGAGTTATAAACCTGTAGAAATCTATCTATTAAATGTTAACATTCTCAATCAGAAGACAAGGGGAAAATATTAACTGAAGTCTATTTCATACGTTTACAAGCCCTAAAAAAGGATCTATGGCAAAATATTCAATATAATATAAGCAATATAGGAATCGCTTGAAAAAAATATTTAGATAAAAAAAATATCTAAAAAGTGCTTTTAAAGGGTACCTATTATGGCATTTAAAATGTTCCTAATAATGTTCTGGGAGTCCCCAACAACAGTTTTACATGCATGCAATGACAAAAAACACGTTTGTTGTCTTATAATATGCATTTATTTTTACCTGATTTGCTCACCGACTCCCAAATGATTCGTTTGACGACTCATTTGTCCAAACCCCTCCTTTGCGTGACGCTAATCGGCGGTGATTGGTCAGATGACACAGTCAGTTATATTTTGCGTTAGCCCAAAGCTTAAACATATTGATAAAGCACTGCAGTACTACAATACGCTTCACATAATTTCAAAAAAACAAAAAAATGACATTGGAGACCTAGAAGCTGCTGAGCGTAACTCTCACTCTCTCACACACACACGCACGCACACGCACGCACACACACACACACACACACACACACACACACACACACACACACACACACACACACACACACACACACACACACACACACACACACACACACACACACACACACACACACATAAAAGCAACAATTATTAATAGTACTTACAGGTTGTGATTCGGAGGAGGAAGCTGATCCAAATAAACTTGGTATTGAACGTTCCTTCAGTATCAGGCGACTCGCGAATCCACACTTGTGTTTGTGAAGCGATCTACATTAAAATGACGCGAACACAGCTCAAGGTGGCTATACTTGTGTGGTATAGTTGTAAATATAAACTCTAGCCACTGAGTCTTCACATGCTTGTCCCTGGGCAGTGAAAAAAAAGTTCGCTTTTGATTCGCACTTCAGAACAGAGTCTCGTCGACATGTTGTTGTCAGGTTTCTCTGTCTGCTCGGCGCGCGCACTGAGTGGGCGTGTCGAATTCAAATAACTTGTACAAGTGACGTACGAAAGTTAGAGAAAATGCATTGTTTGTCTATCGATTCATATCAGCGACTTAGAGTCGACTCTTACTTTTGAGAGACAATAACTTTGTATACGGTGAACTTTCATATTTAAAACTTTGCAGGATGTTTTTGTTCACTTAGATCTATGTTACACACTACATGAAAGGTAATTTTCAAAATTCCATGATAGGTACCCTTTAAGAACCAGAAGGTGCAGTTTCAATGTCTACCAGCGGGGGCTAGCTAGTCATCGCTAACCAGCCAACCCTTAACCCTAAAGACCAAAGTATATTTCGAAAACAAAGTATAATTCGAAAAAGTATAATTTGAAAGGCCATACGAAAGGCTCTATTCAAAGAATATTCCATTTGAATATTGATAGCGTGCAAGAATGCAGTGGACATATGCACTCTAGACAGTTATCTTGGTCTAGTGTCTGCTCTATTTTTCTCCAGAAGTTACGACCGATAAAAAGGTCTTTGTATTCTATTAAACTAAAGTTGCGGCCATCTCATGACACCATCACACAAGTGCTTGTGTCTGTTACGGGCATCTGTTGTTGTGGCAGTCTCTGGCATTTTTTTGTCAAATTCATTGAGAATGGGTGAGCTGTACGTACAAAGTATTGGTTATAAAAATCGGGCAAAGTATACTATTCCGGTGATGAAATTTGCACCTTGCGTACTCGTAAAAACCGAAGGATACTTTTGGTTCTCAACCTTTTTGACTCCAAGGCCTTCATATTGTCCACAACAACATTCAAAGACCCAAGATTTTCCAATCTTTCATGCTTTATCGGATTATACCTTATTTTCAACATTTCGCCCTGTCTTGTGTCCACAAAACTTTCAAAGTATACTCCGCCACAAATAAGCATGGATGTACTCGTTCTTTGACTACTGCACAGTACATCACAACTGTGCGTATTACCCCATATTACCCCCTTCTCTCTCAACATTCACCTAGTTAATGGGTTGCACCCTCCAGATGACAAAAATGATCAATTATCACAGTGCAGACTGTCGAGGGATGCAGAAAGTCAAGGTGTACTTGGGGCATTCCGCTCCGTCATGCACACAGTTAAGCGCGAGTCTTTCAAAGTATACTCCTTTTTTCAAGGCGCGTTCGGCCTTAGTTTCAAGAGCTCAATTCACTCGCACATGCTCTGTTTCCACGCATACTGTACGCGCGGCCTCAAAAATTGGACTGCATGCTGACGGGGTGTGTGGACATCCACAGACCCTCCTGCTGACGAAAATTACATCACATGGACAGTGGAAGCGGAAGGCCAAAGCATACTTTGGGCTTGATGCTGTATTCATGTGCTATCGGAATAATCATAAAAACGAGTTTCCTAGTTAAAAATTGGACATGAATGCCCCCTCAGGTCGTATTTACCACAGGAACTTGGGTATCAAAATTACCCCCAAGTTTCCCAGAGTTTGTACTTGACTCAAGTAGCTTTCCAGCAACGCCTGCTCGAGCTGGATTTTTCTGCAGTAATGGTTCTTCTGGTGGAGAGGGATTTATTTTACTCTTCTCACTGTTTAATAACTGATTGGATACAGTGATATACAAGACGTGATTGTTAAGTGCTGTATGTGGGTTTGAGATAACAGCATCCACAGGGGGTGAACTGCTCAACCGCACTCATTCAGGCCACCGCCTGAAGAGGAAAGCACATTAAACATGTCTCATTAGGATCTCTGCTGCCATTTTGTGCCACTTTATGAACTCACCTGTTTGGTGGTTTCAATGCAGTATTTGCCTCAAGATACAGGGGGAAAAAATATTTTATTTTAGAACACCATTTAAAAACAGTTTAGTTAAATGATGGGGAATGTGACTGCGAGACCAAAATAGTATGAATGAAGGATAATATTTGTGTTACAAGATGCTGATTTAATTTAGCTAAAATGTAGATGTGAATGCAAGATAGTTAATGTTAATTATTCAGTGCTTGAAAAATCATGCTTATTCAAGGACTGATGGATAAGAGCACCTTTTATGACCCATGTTTTTCTTCTCCTCCAACAGTTCAAAGGCTGCAATAAAGAATGAATTTCCATAATTTCCAACAACATTGTGATATAATACATTTTTTTATACAATTGTTTGTAATTAGATGGAATACTTAATTTTAATGAAAAATATTATGACAATTTACATGTGCATAATATAAAAAGTGGGGCAATTTAAATTAATACAATAAATAATAATTAATAAAAAAATGTAATATGGAATTAATCACTACCCCAAACTAGTACACTTTTTAAAAAGTTGGACTACCAAACAAAAATAATCTTAATGTTGCCTTTGCAGAGTGAGATGCAATGCATAAAGAATATTCAACCCTCCCATTGCACTAAAAACATATATACTTTTATAATATATTTTTAGACTAAACCCATATTGTATCTGATCAGTAACTTCTCATTAATGAGTTAACAAATAGGTGGCAGGAGGGAGAAATGTGGACTTCTTTTTCGAACCCTCTTTTTCAATTTTAGACTATTTGGTCTATGAACTTTTACTCTACAAACACATTAATTTATTTTTGTCATTTTACTTTAATTTCAGAATTATTGCATGTTTGCATGAACAAGCATGCAGTCCCAGTGGGAAAAGAGGATAAATGTATTTTAAAGAAGTAATTTGAGACAAATAGATGTAATAAAAAAAAATCATCATAATTTAATGTGTAAAGCCACAGTTCACTTGTTCACAGTTCACTAAAATGCCCCCATATGCAAAAGGTGTACTGTAACAGTTTGATTTAAATCTCTTCCATTACATATTTATAAAAAATAAAAAAGTGATGTGTAATTTGACAGTTAACACATATCCAAAGTTTCATTTTCTTACTAAAAGCTATAAATATATATGTTCATCCCTCTTCCAAATCAAAATGGACCCAAATGCATTAGGAGGTTCAAAATGCTGCGTTTTACTCTATCTATTGCACGTTTTACTCTTCTGTCATCTACTCGGAAGTAAGAACTTCTGCATAGTGACTTAACTGACCATGTTAATACCCATCTTTATAAATGTAATACAATTGTGTTCTTTATACTGCATTGATATGAAATGCATATTTGGCCAAATGTAATAAGAATTTAAAAAAAAAAAAATCAACAAGCCCTTAGGAAACAAAAAGGTAAACAATATTTTGTCTCCTCTGAGGACAGCTGAGAAACTTGGAACGAGATTAAAGATTAATCTTCTCTTTCCCTGCTGAAGCTGCTTTGGCAACAATTCAGAGGTAGCGGCACTAAAGCTTGTTCTATGTACAGAATGAAGAGGAACTCATTTGTAGTCGCTATATATACACTGTTGTGGCATCCAGAGAACTAAAGATCAACCCCCTGCTACATTATAAAACCTATTAGATGAAATGGTGACTACTGAGCATGTTTGACATTAAAATAGACTGAATGAATGTAAGAAAGTTCAATTTACTTTGTATGCTATGAACAAAATTGTCACCTAAGCTGTTTGCAAAGGTTAGCAAATCATAACTAAGTCATTTACATGTATACGTACTTCCTGCACAAAAGGAAGTAGGTTTGTAACAAATTTGCATAATGCCAGCCTATTGTGTTCATTGGCTGCCTGTGAACGTCGTTTACTTTGACCCGTCCTCAAACACTAGTTGAGACTGGAAGAGTTTGTTTTGCAATGCCGACATGTCAAGACGACGCTGTTTTTTGAGCTGCCAAGGAAAATCCACTTTGAATGCACTTCCATATATACAGGATGAGGACTCGGACTCAAATTGATATGGTAAAACTGATGCCATCATTCGTATGATTGTGTATCAAGTGCTGAGGAAGATTCAGAGCCTAAATTCAAATCCGGTAATGGGCATTTCCAACGTTTTCAACATGCACTAAGCGGTAAACCAATCACAACAGACTGGACCGTCTGACCAATCAGAGCAGAGTAGGCTCTCGGAAAGGAGGGGTTTAGAGAAACTGAATCCTTGATTGAACCATTTCAGACCACTGTGGGAAAAGAGGTGATGTGCAATGTATATTATGAGAAAATGTAAGTCACCTTGACCTTGGATGCGTGTAAACCTATATTGTAGTCCTCCAAAACAAAATTAGGAACCTTAAAAATAGCAAAGGGGCACTTTGAAATATAAAACTCAGACATAAAAATATGTCTATAGTCTAAATGAACAAACAAACCATTTAAATATTTATTGTGAAAATGATTTGTTCACCCTTCTTATTTGTTTCATCTTTAACAAACACTCTCCCGCATGTGAAAGAAAACAAGTCTTCCCATCAGTGGCCAGTGTTTGCCAGCTCAGGCTTTAGATCCTGTGCCGATTCTGCAGAAATGGCCAGAGAGAAGCGAGAGATGAAAGACTCAAACAAGAAGAGGCAGTCAAATATTTATGAAAGCACACATTCTTCTCACAGACAAGAGAGAGAGCGAGTGTGAGGTGCTGTCAAGGTGTTTGATCGATGTAATGGAGTCCGTTTAAGAAGCAGTGGGTGCGTGGCTGATTCCCTGGAGCAGAGAGAGCGAGTTTGATATGATAATGCACCTCGTGCCAGTTCTGTGCGCCATATGCCCATCCTTTCATTGGGGAGATCGGTGCAGATGGTCGGGCTCGTTGCTAATAAGGGGAATAGAGCAGGATGGGAAAAGAGGAGAAGGGATGCCTGGTGCAACACTAATGACAAGCCCAATGACAACACCTTCAGTCTAGAACAGCAGGGTCAACTTGTCCAGGCTTCTTCCAAAAAAAAAAAGGAAGAACAAAGAAATTGGTGTTGTTGACTACAGACTGAATTCCTCCTTGATTCTTGAACAATTCGCAGACGCACTCGAAGTCTGACAAAACCATTTGTGTTGTTTGTAGAGGGAGTGACTGGAAAGTGTCATTTGTGGTATTGTGCCTTGTTTTACTTGTTTAGCATTTTTGTATGGGAATTATGTAGAATACAAATGAAAATAAAGGTTTATGTGTATATCTAAATGTTTATTGAACTGTTGAGCAACAGCAAGTTTACTAAACAGGTAGACACTATTAGGGGTGTGAACCTACACTGGTCTCATGGTTAGGTTCGATTACGATTATCGACAATTCGATATCGCGATGTATTACGATGCACTGCATCCACAATTTTCAATTTTACTTCAAAAGTGATGTGTGCGTGCGCAGTGACAGAAACAGTGACATTCCATTTTAAGTTTCAAGGGAGTAAAGCCTGTTTATGCCATTAAGAAATTGAAAATTTCTTTAAAACAAAATTGATTTGACAGAATTTCATTTAAAAAGCAGCACTCATTCATCAGTGTATGTTACCCTAGAGATGCGCGCATCAACCGTCACCGAGTCCGCTGTTGAAGACGATCATCCATTTATAATCATGCGTAACACAGAATAATTGTAATTTGACCATTGGGTGCGGATACTTAAATCAGAGAACATTATTGGGGTGGGTGAATGATTTTGTTTTTGGCTGTGGATTCGGGTGATGCTGGAGCTCATCCGCTTACTCTAAAGCATTCAGACTCTGCAGGCGTTAACAGCTCGGATGAAACGGCTAATGTGGTTTAAGTTAGTGGTATTACCTCCTGCATATTCTATTTGTGCGTGACATGAGCGAACACAGCGCGTGTCTTCTCCAGGTCATGCTTACCAGGGTGTTCATAAGCCGAAATGTGCCCAGATGTAGACTTTAAAAGTAGTTGGAGCATTTTTAATTACTCGCACTCGCCTCTCTCTGTCATTGCATGCTACCGCAACAAATTACAGAAAAAGCGCCAGTACATTATAACCGGTTATGGTCTATTACTGAACCGATACCGAATCGTCCTCGTCTGCATCGCGATGCATCGTAGAAACGATTATTTTTGACACCCCTAGACACTATAGATCTAACCTTATATTTCATGTAATTGTACAGTAAAAGAGTTACATTTACAATTTTTTGAAGTTAAAAAAAAAAAAATGTTTACATTGAACATTTACAATGAAAAGCCATAAACTGACATTCCCAGAGTGACAGCTTACATTTGATGGTTTTTAATTTTAATAATTATGTCGCTAAGTTTTTTGTTACAGCTTGTCAGTAAGCAGCCACTGTAATGATTGGCTAATATCTTTCCATAATCCATTACCGGCAAAGCATTATGAAATCATTTATTTGCCATTTGTGGAGCAGCTGCTATCAGATCCAATACTTCATCTTTCAAAAAAAAGTTTCTTTGTGAACTCTTCATTACACTGTGCCTCTTTTGGCACAATCCTACAAGTTTGAAAATCCACTTGTTTCTGACTCTGGGATTTTTCTTTAGTCTGTACAAAGATGCACACAAGCGGTTTAAACAACGCATCAAAGCGAATGTTTTTTACTCTATCATTTCTCCTGTTGTCGACAGACTCGTGGAGTATTTCAGAAACTGAACGCACATCTGTATACTGTATCCAGTGCAGAGTAGAGTAGACAGCGACAGTGGTCATAATTGTTCTGTTTTTGGAGCTTGATGAAATAAATGCTTTGCTTATAATGAGGATGACGATTTAAGCTATGAAGCTTGCAGTCATTTACTGCAAGTTGTTATTACTACATTATTTTTTACCATGATGATGTTTTTTATTTGTGTGTATGACACTGACTGTGCACATTTATTTATTAGCATTTACCTCAACTTGTGGAAAATCTATTTGTGTGGAAAAGCTATTGAGCAGTGAATGACTGCTTGGCTGGTTTTCAAACCAAAGAAAGGATTGTAGGAAGGTCTACACGGCATTACATCCATTTGAAACTGAACGGCGACTGCATCAATAAACAATAAATATTTTCTTTATGAGAAAGAGATTCAGTATAAAATTCCTTTGTGAGGTCAGAACACAGGAAATTACTGATGGACAGTTTAAAGCCTTAGGGTATCTGTCCCTTTCATCTCTGTCTCTGCCGATATTTCCATGCTTGTTTTCTCACTGTCAGTGGCCATCTGCTGTGCCAAAGTGTAAGCAGTGTTAAGTGATGGCAGAGTGGCAGAGCTGTGGGGAACCATGGGTAAAGGTTCTTTCTCTCGGACTGGCATACAGTACATGTCAACAACACAATGTGCTGCCTTTAATACCTGGATAATATGTGTGAAGAGCAAGAGAGTATTCACCCAAAAATGATAAGATACAAATATGCCTTCTCCTCTGAAACAGTGGTTGTTAAGGCATGCATCACTATGACTACTGCTCATGGATCAAGCATTAAAACTTTGGCTTATAACTCATTCTGTTCATTCTAGCCATGAATGATGCCTCAAATCAATGAGCTTACAGAGGAGAGGTGTGCGATTACTTTTCTATCTGACTTCTGAGGCTGATAAAACAGGAGAAACAATCCCATACACTGATGGCAGGTTCAGACTCCGAACCCCTTGAGGTCCCAGTCATATCTAGACATGTCAGAAAACAAGTGGATATAGACAAACGGATGCAGTATCTCTTTACAGCGTTTCAGTGTTTAAAATTCTTACACTGTCATGTAACAGTATGCAGATCAGAATCACAATGCCTCAAGAGCGCACTAGTGAACATATTTAGTATCTTCTGAAAATACAAACCCTGCTATAATTTGAATTCAAAATCCAACAAATTATTATTATAATTTCAATTTCAGAAAAAGAGACAATGGTCATGCGATAACTGTTTTGTATTACAATTTTTATGAAATGTGATGTTTAAATATGCAAATGATAATCTATGTAAATTATTTACAAAATGAAAATATTTAATTACAGAACAGAAATCTGACCATTGGATAAAGCCAGGTTCATAATTCTCATTTGATGATATTTTAAAAGTTAAAAGATTTTTAAAGAGGAGGGAATTTTGGATATATATTTGTATCACATCATAATTATGAAAATACAGACAAAGAGATAAAGTGTAATAAAGTCAACATTTGAATGTGAGTTTTTGGTGTTTTCTATAAAGTCTGAAAGCTCAATTCATAGTGTGCTAACAGCTAACTTAAGTTTTATGGGAGCAGATATTTTTTTATACATATTGATTGAAACAAAATAGCCCAAAATCTCAAAAGCAATGGTTTTGCATGCACTTTAAAATAATGTTCATACAACCCAATTACATGCTAAATTTTCAAGTAGAAAAACTGAAATAGTATTTTCTTGTAAAATTTCAATCTGTTTTTTATTTAAAACTTTCAAAAAACTTACAATACATTTTTTTTACAGTGTGAAGTGTCTTGCCTTAATTTTTTCAGACACCGCATTTACACTGAGAACTATCTAACACCAATTAACTTCAAAACAATACCTTCAACTCAAAAGTTAGTAGAAAACATGCTTTGCATTGCCATAAATACCCATCACCAGAGTTAGAGAAAGTTACTTTTAAAAGTAATGCGTTTAAATATCGTGTTACTCCCTAAAAAGAAATTAACTCCGTTAGCTGGTTACTTTTTATGGAAAAGTAATGTGTTATGATATTTTTGCATTACTTTCTCTCACCTCGGCTAGGCTTGCTTGCTTGTTTGTTTGTTTTTTAAGAATACAAAAATGTAAATGGACAGGCCCTTTCACACCAAAAGTGAAATGAATAATAAGTCAGCTTGCAAAGACAATGGTTAATAAAGTGACAAGTTGTATTATCTAACATATTTAATTATTGCGGGTTTGCATAATATTCTGAGTTTGCATTTCATTGTCATTCATTTTGAGCAATACTCTGTTTCTGTGTAAGTGAGATGAGTGCTCACATTTAGTCTAGATCTACAATAACCATCATGTTTGCACACGCGCACACACACACACCTCTGGACTTTACATTTTTCTCAACATGGGGACAAGAGAGCTGTCAGTCAATATTACCAGGAAAACAAAGTATCTCACGTTACTTATTTGAAAAAGTAAATCACATATTTTGTTGTAAATTTAAAAGAAATGCATTATTTATTGAAAAAAGTAATCTGACTAACTCATCATTACTTATCCATTATCCCCAACACTTCCCATCAGCAACAAAGGCTAAGTCCTGACAATATAAA
Organism: Chrosomus eos; assembly: GCA_036326025.1. Taxonomy (NCBI): domain Eukaryota; kingdom Metazoa; phylum Chordata; class Actinopteri; order Cypriniformes; family Leuciscidae; genus Chrosomus; species Chrosomus eos. Next base: position 13,736,235 of record CM070818.1, on the reverse strand, counting down.
TTTACCATTTTTATTTCATTTTAAACCTGAATTGCACGGTGCAGGGCTGGGCAGAATCAATTTGATCATGCAAAGATGTTATTAAGCTCTCCACAAACACTCTTGTGTTAGCGCTCTGCTTGGAAATGCAGCCAACAGCAACTGGCACCGCAGGGTTCTAATGCGCACAAGTCAGATATCAAATGTATGAGCTGAAAACCTTGGTGTAATGCTTCCAGCTACAGATTCTACAATAAAACTGCATTTCTAGTTTCTGAATAGAGCAAAAACCAACCAGCATCCCTGTGGTGCAGAATGGTATACATGTAGAAGCACTACACCTCTATTGTGTGCAATCCGATGCAAGAAAAGTGAAGAGATTGATTTGATAACATCATTTTTAAAAATGTATACTGTACTTCTTACAATCCTAGAGATATTCTCAATGCACCAAACCGACTTCCATACAAAAAAAATATTCTTTTTAAAGCTTATGCTCTTATGATTTCCAAAGCTGCATTTATTTAATCATAATGTTTCAAAATTACACTTTAAAATAGCCATCTTCTGTTTTAATTCCTATAAATAATTTATTCATTTGATGGCAAAGCTGAATTCTCAGTATCATTAGTCTTCAGTGTCACATGAATCATGATCCTGCAGAAATAATTCTATGATGTTTTGCCATTCAAGAAACATTTCTGATTATTATCAATGCTGAAAACAGTTGCGCTGCTGAATATTTTTGTAGATTTCTTTATGTAAAAGTCTTCACGGTCACATTTAATCAATTTAAATGCATCCATGTTGAATAAAAGATTGAATGTATACAAAAAGGAATATTTAAAATAATTTAAAATCACAATTGGCTAAATCACAATTTAACATACGAAAACGTCTCTGGTTACTTACGTAACCTATGTTCTCTGAATAGGGAACGAGACGCTGCGGAAAGCGCAGTGGGATATTCTCTGAATGTGCCGATTGTCTGAAGCCTTATAGAATCACGCCAATTCATTGGCTGATGGCGTCCGCGCAATATGGCTCCGCCCCGACGCTCTTACGTCGCATCATACGTATTCGCGCGCGCGCCATCTGCTCCTCAGATTTCTCTGCCGAAAAGAAACTGTCAGCAGCGCGAGGAGCTTGGCCGCTAACGCAGCGTCTCGTTCCCTATTCAGAGAACATAGGTTACGTAAGTAACCAGAGACGTTCTCTTTCATAGGTTCTCTCAACGCTGCGGAAAGCGCAGTGGGAACGGACTACCAAACTCGCCAAGCTAGAGCGCTTTTATGACTGGTAGATAAAAGAGACAACGACCGAAACGAGTTCAAACAGAAAGAACCTGGGAACCCGGGGTCATGTCAAGATCCAAGCTATAGAACCTTACAAAAGTATGCGGAGAGGACCAGCCTGCCGCAACACAAATATCCTCCAAAAGTGCTCCTCTGAAAAGAGCTTGAGAAGATGCTACACTTCTGGTGGAATGTGCTCTAATGTTAAGAGGTGAAGGCAAGCCACGCACCCCATAAGCCAACGAGATAGCCTCTGTGACCCAGTGAGAAATCCTCTGCTTCGATGCAGCAAGCCCACGGCGGCTAGCACCGAAACAAACCAGAAGCTGGTTAGATTTCCTCCAACCGCCTGAGCGGTCTACATATATCTTAAGAGAACGAACTGGGCAGAGCAAGTTAAGCTCCCTATCTTCCTCAGATGAAAATGGAGGAGGGTGGAAAGCATTAAGGTTAACTACCTGAGAGCGGAAACTTGAGGAAAGAACCTTGGGGACATACCCTGGTCTCGGCCTCAAGGAAACTTTGACCAGGCCAGGGGCAAAGTCCAAGCAGGACTCGCTAACAGAAAGAGCTTGTAAGTCTCCCACCCGCTTTAACGAGGACAAAGCTAACAAAAGAGAAACCTTAAGAGTCAGAATCCTATCCGGAGCTGACTCCAAGGGCTCAAAGGGGGCTTTCGTCAAACCCTCTAGGACAACAGAAAGATCCCATGAGGGGACTCTAGGGGAGCGAGCCGGTTTCAGGCGCTTCACCCCACGCATAAAGGCAGAAACTAACCTTAACTTGCCTAGGGGAATCTCATCCGATTCCCTATGCGCTGCAACAGCCGCGACATAAACCCTGAGAGTGGTAGCGGCTGCTCCAGCCGCAAACTTCTCCTGCAGGAATTCCAGTACTGAACCAGCAGGGCAGTTAACTGGGCTCTTATCATGTGCTAAACACCAAGTCTCAAAAACCTTCCATTTGGAAGAATATAATCTCCTTGTAGAAGGAGCTCTAGCACTCGCAATAGTCTCCTTAACGTCAGTTGGGAGACCGGAACTTAATGCTAACGGCCTCTGATCGGCCAAACATACAGCTTCCACATGTCTGGGCGAGGATGCCATATCCTGCCCTGTAGCTGGGACAGCAGATCTTCCCTGACCGGGATCCTCCAGGGGGGAGACTCCAGTAGAGGAACTAGCTCCGAAAACCATGGCTGAGATGGCCAGAACGGAGCTACCAGGAGGAGGCGGACTCCGCTCTCTCTCACTCTGGCCAAGACCGCCGGGATCAGTTTGATGGGCGGGAAGGCATAGAGTTTCTGCGTTGGCCAAGGGTAAGCGAACGCATCTATCCCCAATGGGGCCGGGGGACTCAGGGAGAACCAAAGAGGGCATTGGGATGACTCTTGAGATGCAAAGAGGTCCACCTCCGCCTCTCCAAAAACCTTCCAGATTAGAGCCATCGTCTGGCGGTTCAACATCCATTCTCCCGATCGGAGTTTCTGTCTCGACAGAAAGTCTGCTGCGAGGTTCAGAACCCCTGGGACATGAACCGCTCTTAGAGATAGGAATCTGCTCTGAGACCACAGGAGAAGGTGACGCGCATGCCTGTCTAGGGTGCGCGACCGAGAACCTCCCTGCCGGTTCACATGAGACACCACTGCCATATTGTCCGTTCTGACAATGACATGGTGACCCTCCAGAAGAGGGAGGAAATGAAGCAGAGCCAGAAAAACGGCCCTTAACTCCAGGCAGTTTATGTGCCAGGAGAGAGCCTCTCCGGTCCAGACCCCACACGCTGGTCTGCCCTCGAAAACCGCTCCCCAGCCGGTGAGAGAGGCATCCGTCGTAATCATCTGGCGACGAGATACCGCACCCATGCTGACCCCTTTCCGAAGAAAAAGAGGGTCCCGCCAAACTGACAGGGCTCGAAAGCAACTGCGCGATACCTTCAGTAGGCGAAGGGTTGACCCGGAGGGTCGAACCCCTGAGAGTTTCACCCACCACATGAAGGGTCTCATGTGGAGTAGGCCCAGCGGTAGCACGGAGGAGGCCGCAGCCATAAGGCCCAGCATCCTGCGGCAGGTGCCCACAGACACATGATGGCCTAGTGAAAAACGAGCCAAGCATGTCGTCAAGCTGGAAATCCGTGCAGGGGCCAAACGGGCCTGCATGAGAACGGAATCCATGTTCCACCCCCAAGAAAACGGTGCTTTGAGCCGGAGCAAGAACACTCTTCTCCGAGTTCAACCTCAAACCGAGAGACTGGATATGACTCAGAACGACGTCTCTGTGGTGGGCCACTAGCTCCCTGGATTGGGCTAAAATGAGCCAATCGTCCAGGTAATTTAGAACACGGATGCCCTGGAGCCGCAATGGGGCCAGAGCTGCATCCATGCACTTTGTGAATGTCCTTGGAGCTAGAGATAGGCCGAAGGGAAGGACCCTGTACTGGAACGCCCTTTCTCCAACGGCGAACCTGAGGAATTGCCTGTGTCGCTGTACAACCTGGATGTGAAAATAAGCATCCTTTAGGTCTATCGTCACGAACCAATCCCCTGGCCGAATCTGAGATATGATAGCTTTCAGCGTCAACATCTTGAATTTCCCTTTGTAAAGGGCGAAGTTCAGCCGGCGGAGGTCCAGTATGGGACGCAAACCGCCGCCCTTCTTCGGGACCAGGAAGTAACGGCTGTAAAAGCCCCGCTCGGTTTCCCCTGGAGTAATCTCCTCTATTGCTCCTTTGAGAAGGAGTGAAGAGATTTCCTGCTGCAGTACAGAAGCCTGAGCGGCGCTGTCTACTACAGTAGGAAACACCCCGTTGAAACAGGGGGGATTGCGGCAAAACTGAAGAGTGTAGCCGAACCGAATTGTGCGAAGAACCCAGGACGATACCCCTGGTAAGCGTTCCCACTCTGGAAGGAAATGTGATAGAGGAGGAGGGATGTTGTAATGCAGACGACATACCTGAGTAAGGGTGCCGTGTTGACGCTCCTGGGGTAAAGAGGTTGACTGTGCAGGAGGGCCATCGGCGTCCTGGCACGTGATGGGAGGCATCGAGATTGGGGTCATGGTGACCAGGTCCGCCTGCTTCGGAGGAAAACGGAAAGTGCCTCCGAGGATGCGGCCGGTAGTTATAGAGAGCGTGGGGGGTGAGGGGAGAAAGCCGAAAGCGTCTCCTTCCTCCCGCACCAGACTGAGTAGAGAAGGTGAAATATGGCCTGCACTTCGAGACACTCTGAGTGGCGAAGGTGACAGGGCAAGGAAAGGAGAGCTGGGAGGTGGGCAGAAACGCTTGCGCGGTCTGACCCAACCCTGAGGAACCAGAGGAGCTCTCCTTTTTCTGACCGGAGGGTCAGGAACGGCTCTGCGCCGCCGGAGCAGTCGGTTTGTCGGACCGCTTCAACTGGAGGCGCTTGTGAGGCCGTTGACGGGGAAACGGGCGACCGCGGGCTCCCCAAACCGTGGCAGGTGGGGGATGCCCTGGTTCGCTTCTTCTGGAAGAGAACTCCGGTCTATGAGAGGGACGTTCTCTGGGTCGCACCGGGGGGGGAGCAGAAGGTTCCCTAGCCCTCCTGGGCATGAACTGTCTGAACGCGGCCGATTGGGATTTGGAGGAGCGGAATTTCTCAACCACTGTGTTGACCGCCTCACCAAACAACCCTGTTTGAGAAATGGGGGCGTCCAAGAGGAAAACCTTCTCTTTATCACGGATCTCCGTGAGATTAAGCCACAAGTGGCGCTCCACCGCAACAGAACCAGCCATAGAGCGACCTATAGCACGTGCGGTATGCTTGGTGGCTCTTAAGGCTAAATCCGTAGCCTTACGAAGCTCCTTGACCGCTTCAGGGGTCACACCGTCACCCTCGTCCATTTCCTTCAGGACGTCCGCCTGGTAGGCCTGAAGAATGGCCATAGTGTGCAGGGTCATGCCTGCCTGCCCAGCCGCCATGTAGGATTTCCCAATCAGAGAGGAAGTAGTCCTACATGCTTTAGAAGGGAGAAGGGGGCGCGACTTCCAGGACGGCGCAGACGACGGAGCAAGATGGTCGGCTAAAGTTTCCTCAATCGCCGGAATGGCGGAATAGCCCTGTTCCACAGAACCTACCAGGTTGGTGAAATCAGCAGCAGCCGCATTAGTGAGGCGCGAAGAGAAAGGCTGCTTCCAGGATCTGGAGATCTCATGATGCAGATCACTGAAAAATGGCAGCTTCCTCCGTTGAGGCCTAGAATTAGGGCCACTGAGAAGCCTTTCGTCGAGTTTCGACGACTGAGACTCACGTGGCTCGTCGGGCCAATCAATAGTGAGCTTCTCCGTAGCGCGCGAAAGCACGTCAACGAGCTCCGCGTAGGCCGCAGTAGGCCGCGCTTCCTGGCCGCTCGGCGGAATAACCTCGTCGGCGAGAGTAGGCCCGAAATCCTCGGAGTCGGAAGCCTCGGTAAAAAGTATATCCTCCAGCCCGAAAGAAACCGCGTCGCGTGCTCCCGGGCTGGGGCGCAAATAATCGTGTGAAAATTCGACTGGCATGTCTCGCGCGTGCCGAGGGGAGGGAGGGAGAGAAAGAGCGGGGCTCGTCTGCTCGAACTCCGCATCCTCAAGCTCTACATCCGAACCCCAGGTCGCGGATCCTCGAGAGGCCTCGGGAGCGCGACAGGGGGAGACGAATGATTCCCTCTCAAAGACCGCGAGCCGCAATTTGAGGGTTTTGAGCAACAAATTTTCACAGAATTTGCATTTAGACGATCCTATAACTGCCCACGCGCATGTGAAAAACCCAAACATTTAACGCACTTACTGTGTGGGTCGTCGTTAGCGATGTAACGAGCACATGGCGGAGTACAGCGTCTGTAATCCATGGCAGCTTCACCGTAAGGAGAAACAGAGTTCCGCTTGAACAGTCGCAGAAGCGCCGAGAATAATCCAAATGTAATTGTAGCTCAGAAAAATCACGAGCGAAGGGCAAACGTGACCGCTTCGTTCTGAAGGCAGAGAAATCTGAGGAGCAGATGGCGCGCGCGCGAATACGTATGATGCGACGTAAGAGCGTCGGGGCGGAGCCATATTGCGCGGACGCCATCAGCCAATGAATTGGCGTGATTCTATAAGGCTTCAGACAATCGGCACATTCAGAGAATATCCCACTGCGCTTTCCGCAGCGTTGAGAGAACCTATGAAAGAGAACATACAATGTCAAATTTTATTTTACATCTTGTGACAATTTTAACTGTTAATATTAACAATCATTATTCCATCTAGCGTTTTGTATTTTTGGGTAAATACAAATTCTCTCTTTTGTTTGCATTATCCTTTCGAGATATTTAATCTCGCTAATTGCATTATATACAAATGCAAAGCTCATCAAAAGGTTTTGTAGTTTATATAATATATATATCTTTTTTTAATTATTAATATTACATTAACATGGTCCAATATTAGAGCAACACTGGGGATGGTTGGTTTGTTTCCCTGAAAGTTTTTAGATTTTTCCATTGCCAGTTTTTCAACATGAATAAGAGATGTGAAAGAATAAGACACTCGTATTTGCAAGTTACAAACAGTGAACATTACACTGTCATAATATGCCAGAGCTCACTCTGTGATTTGAGACTAGGCCTAACCCTTGACCTCAGATTTGTGCAAGAAGCAAAATGTATTATAGTAAGCCAAAAAAGAAGCCAATGAATATTCAGAAACGTAATATGAAACTATAACACTTCATGAGCTTTATCTATTTCCTACTACTTAAAGGGTTTTCAGATGGTAAGTGTTTAAAATTCAAAAAAAAATTTATGTTTATTTAGTTATGAGATACAGTGGAAGTGATATTCAAACATTCATGCCTGTACAGATGTAAAAAAATTGCTCATACTTCATATGAGGTTTGTAGTTGTATAATGGCTCCAAGCAGACCATACGTACATGAAAGCATTTTCATTTAATCTATGAACATCACTTTTGACAATATAGCCTAAATGAACCTCTGCTGGGTGTGCTGAATGAAACGCTTGGGTCATTAGCTCTATATCATTAGAGAGCTTCTGGGAAAATTGTTTGCTTCTCAATAACTACAGTACCTTAGTGTATCACCACATGTACAACACATAAATGCTCTAAATATGTAAACAATCCATTTTTAGCATTGATTTTTTTTGATGATATATCCTATGTCTCATTAATTGCATTCATTAGCTTGAAATTGTCACAGTAGCCATGATTCAAATGCTTCAAAGAGCAGCTGAAGTCAAGAGCACCTCGTGGCATCAGAAAAGCGCAAAAATATGACAGATGTCAGAGAAGTTGCCTGGGCAACAGGAATTTTTGTTCCATGATTGATTCCCCGCAGTCACTAGCTAGACATTACAAATGAGTCAGAGAAATGAGTCCCCTGGAATTATTAATGCTGACAAATCTATTGACTGCGGCTCAGCTGAGAAGAATGAAGATGAGGAACTGTAAAAACAGCCTATCCGTGTGAAAGGCTCTGCTCCATTTTGAGGTGGCCACATGGTGCATTTTATTCGGGAAATCCACGTATAAATAATGTTAGACAAGATTTCAGGTACATCAAAGGATTTTCAATCAGGATTCAGACCGTACCATAGTACTGAGACAGCTCTCAGAGTCACAAATGATTTGCTCTTATCATCTGATAGTGGTTGTATCTCTCTATTAGTGTTACTCGATCTTAGTGCTGCATTTGACACTCGACCACAACATTCTTTTAAATAGACTAAAAAACTCGGTTAGGAACGGGGTGTGCTCTTTGATACAATCTTTCATTTGAAAGTCACGTGTCTAGTATAAGTATCTGTAAAATTGCATTTTTCCATCTTAAACTATACATCTAAATTACATAATATGCACTCAATGACAAATGCGGAACAGTTAGTTCATGCGTTCATGACATCAAGGCTAGATTATTGTAATGCTCTACTCTGGTGGTTGCCCTGCACGCTTAATAAACAAACTACAGCTAGTTCAAAATGCAGCCGCTAGAGTTCTTACCAGAAGCAGGAAGTATGACCATATTAGCCCGGTTCTGTCAACACTTCATTGGCTGCCTATTAAAGATCGTGTACATTTTAAAATATTGCAGATTACTTACAAAGCACTAAATGGTTTAGCTCTCCAGTACTTTAGCGAGCTTTTAACGCATTATAGTCCTTCACGTCTGTTGCGATCTCAAAATTCTGGCCAGTGGATAATACCTAGAATATCAAAATCGACTGCTGGTGGTAGATCCTTTTCCTATTTAGCACCAAAACTTTGGAACAATCTTCCTAACACGGTCCGGGAAGCAGACAGTCTGTCAGTTCAAATCTAGATTAAAAACATCTCTTTGTCTTAGCATATACATAACACATTATACACTGTTAGGCTGCATAGTTTAGATCAGCCGAACCCGGGAACACTTCCCATGAATCCTGATGTACATCATAAGAAGTATGGCGTCTACGCTAATATTAGTCTCTCTGTTTATCCCAAGGTTTACGGCAGTCCGCTGGATTCAGGCCATATCCAGATCTGAGGAAGGACCATCGCATGGACACGACGACAAAGCATCCCTGAAGTGCCAGCCTCATCAACACTGTGAAGGCCTCAAAGACACCTCAACATACTCATCTCCACACCGGCGTGATGACTCCGACCCCCAACCAGATTGAACTGGATAAATATTGTGAAAGTTCTGATCCAATCTGACTTCTGACCTATAATGCTGCCTGAGTCATAATCATACACTAGCTATGTTTCCATCCACACGTTTTTATCTGCATTAAGTGATATCAAACGAAAAATGCCTTATGGAAACAGTAAAATTCAATTGAATTTCATGAATATCGACTCAAATGAAATACGATCCGTCTCATCGGATTTTATCTTGATCGATATACGGCTTATGCGATAAACGCGGATGGAAACATTATTATGGTGCGATCCATTTTGCCTAGTAAATCTTTGTTCGCAAATGTTGGCTTGAATGTTGTGCAATTCGGTGAGAAAATGAATGGAAACACCTTAACATGTCTCAAATCAATTCGATATACCAATTTGATCGCAAAACAGCATGTGACGTCATTACGCACAGGTTTTTATCCGCTTTAAAGCCGTTTGATGGAAACACACTTTCACCAGCTTTATTCGCATGAGGTTTTTTACCGAACTTCAGATAATTCGATTGACAAGTGGATGGAAACATGGCTAGTGTTTGTTCGTTGGCCAGAGGAGAACTGGCCCCCTGACTGAGCCTGGGTTCTCCCAAGGTTTTTTTTTCTCCATTCTGCCACCTGAGTTTTGGTTCCTTGCCACTGTCGCCTTTTTCGCCTTTGCCCCCCATTGGCTTTTGGCTCGCTTATTTGGGGTCATTTAATTTTAACAATATCATTACATTATTTTACTGTTATCTCTGTAAAGCTGAAACAATCTGTGTTGTAAAAAGCACAATATAAATAAAGGTGACTTGGATTGACTATTTATTAATATATTAAATTAGCTTTTATTTTATATTTTCAATTTTTTTTTTTTTTTTTAGTTAAAGTTTTATTTATTTATTTATTTTAAATATTCATATTCATCTTTAATTTAGTTTAATTTCACTTTTAGTTTTAGAAATTTAAGTACTTGAATTTTTTTTTGTTGTCTAATGTTTTTCATAATTATGTTTCTTTTATTCAAGCCATCTCAAACTAAATATTCCGCTCCTCACACTGTTCTCAAGTCAAAGCAAAATTACTTTTGAAAAAAAAGCTTTTCTTACAGGGATAATTTCACCAAGCGACGCAAGGCAATTCAGCTCCAAACAAATATCGACGTACAATACATCTTAGCTCCATAATAGAAATAACCTGAATTCACTGATATAATGGGAAGAAAAGTGAAGGCTTTCTGTTGCCAGTGGGAAGCAGAGAAATTGAGTTTGGTAGTAATGAGCGAGTTAGTAAATGAGTCATTTCACTGGCGGTGGAGGAAATGATTTCATAGAGCTAGAAAGTAGATTGACTGAAATAGTATCAGAACCCACTCAATATACAACACGCTGCAGCTCTATTGAGAGTTTCACTCTACACTGTTTAAACAGCTTATAAAGTAATTGCTTAACTAAACCCATTTAATTATAATATTCGGCAAAGGTTTTGACAGGGTTTGTGTTTCTCGTGGGAATTGATATCGCTTGATTAGAAATGGCAAGTGGATTTGAGGCAAAACATGCTGTTCTAGCAGTTAAGAAAATAAAAATCAATGATCAGCAAAGGACAAAAAAAAAGAGAGAACCCTGTTTTTCTAGTCACTAATAATAATAATAATGATATTTGTTTTTCCTTTTATAATTTACTTTATAAAAATTAAATCAATAAATCTTAATATTGTAATACTACTGTAATATTAAAAATAGTATTTAATAATTGACTTAAGCATTTAACAATAATACCAATAATAATAAAATTATTTTTATTTTATTATTTAAATAAAAATGAAATCAATAAATATTAAAATTGCTATAAAATAGTATTTAAATATTTGCATATAATAATAATAACTTTATTTGCAGAACAATAAAAAAAAATTCTTATCATTTACTTTGCTTTTCAACGTTCACAAATCATGAGCTCTTATTTTGGTGGGAAACTCAAGTGAGACCAAAGTGTCCCAAACTCACACCGCTTGAAGAGATGGAGTAATGCTGCCTTCACGTGCTATCAGCAGTCGTGCTGTAGTCGCGATTACAAGCTTGTCATGTTCAAATGCTTTGTTGTTGAAAAAGAACAGCAATCACGAAGGACACCAGGTTCATTCCTGCCTATTTATTTGGAAAATCATACTGATATTACATACATGATATTTAGCGTTCCATTCATAGACAACCATATAAACATTAATGACTAGATAGTCAGCATGCTGCCATTTCTGTAATTTCAGTCAAATACATGTCCAGTTTTTACTAGGAAACTTATATTTACAATAATTCCGGCATGTAAAGGCAGCATATGTGGAGCCACATTTACTGCAAACCGATCAAGCCGGTCCAAGACACTGAAAACAAAAACGGATCATGCGCTACTTGTGTAAAAGAACCCAGTGATGAGCTTCACACTGAAACATGCAGCGTGTCAGAATAAATATTCATAATTAAATCTCTTTTTGAGCCACTCAGTGTCATTTCACTCTCTAGCAATGGCAAGGAGACACATGGCAACGTCCTGCTACATCACCCAAGCGCTTTGGTGGGAGAAAGGCATCTTCACAAGACTCAAAATGAAAAAGCACTCAACCCCAAAACTGAATCACCACATTTATCCTGTAGGCTAAAATAAGCACTGTACACTGCTGTCGAACTTTGTGTGTGATCCTACACTCAGGCTTTGAAGAGTGGAGTTTGGAGAGGTGTTTGTCTTTGACTTTTAATGACAGTGATTAGGCACACAAGTCAAGGATATGAGCATGACGGAAATTCTGAGAAACACTTAGACCTTACCACCCACCGCGATGAACTCAATTAAGTCTGAACCAACTCGTTTCGGTTTATGCAAATTGGACCTGGAAAGTTTTAATAAATGCAGGTTCATGCGAGCTCCATTGCCCCAAGGACACTTGCTCCAAAGGCCACACTTGAGTGAAAAGTTAGAGAACGACACCGCTTGAGGAGAAGGAGAATGGATCCGCAATTCATTCAAGTAGCCCCCACTGTCTTGTATTAGGAAAATTGATTTATCCTCATTATAGACTAAATTGTATTAAAATACATTGGACGAAATGACAAATCTGTTTATATTACAAATTAAAAATCACACTCTGTAGAAACCAGGGCATGTATATGATATTAAATGTTATGGAAAAATAATACATTCCTGTCCTCAAATCTGAAGTTTTTTTAAGTATTTTTTCCCACTTGTTAAAAGTTTTTTAAAAAGAGATGCGTTTTTCAGATAAATCTAACAGTATTCAGACAGAAATTGAATAAATAAAATCTAACAATTAATTACTACATTTATCTTTGTTAAAGCTACAAAAGTAATTTTCTCTTTCTGTTTTGTTTGATCACCAGTGGTGACACAAACAGCTGAAGGTACATTAGGCTGTTCATTTAAGACGAATACACAGACCTAATATAGATGACATGCATTCATTCTCGCAATCTGTTTTCTGTGAGCACACAGCACATGAACGGCGAATTCAGTTCCCTTTCACGTGCGCGACGAGACGGACATTTTGACTTCATTTTGCGTGCACGTGAAAGAGAACTGAATTCGGCGTTCACATGCTGTGTGGTCACAGAAAACAGATTGCGAGTCCTCTTGCGCTTGATGCCTGAATCGATTTAAAAACCCATGCAAATTATAAAATTTCACTATGATGGTTAAACATGCATTCTGAACCAGGGTGCAGCTGTCCCGTACGTATCATGGATCAACTACGATCCCTATAATTGACATCGCACATCCTGCGACGTGACTATCGAGATCTGCAAATCCGTGATATTGATGCGAAAACATACATACACATTAGGGCTGTTTTCGACTAAGGATTTTCATAGTCGAATCTGATTCGTTAGATTTTGCCATAGTCGACTGATAGTCGAACCTTTTTTTTTTTTTTTTTTTTTTTTTTTTTTTTAGATGGCGGCTAGATTTTTTCCATTTCAAACAAAAGAGCTAAAAAAAAATTAAAAGAAAAACATGGTGTGTAACAAATACCTTTTATTAATTTAAAGCCAGATGAACAAAACATATCACACATAGGGTCACCAGACGTCCCGTTTTTCCCGGGACATATTTCAACTCTAATTTTAGTGTCCCGACTTAGGCTATTATGAAAAAAATCATGATTTGTCCCGTATTTCATCGTTAACATATATGTATTTTTATATATTATAGGTTTCGTTGAATACGCGCAAGACAGAGGGAGGGAGAGAGAGCGAGAGACCTTGCGTGTGTGTGCTAGAGTCCGCATTAATTACACGCGCGCAGGACGGGAGAACGCGAGAGACCTTGCGTGTGTGTGCTAGTGTAGGCTACTCATTAATACGCACGCGTCTTCCCCAAAATTATAATAATAATAATATAGGGTTTATGTCTGTATTGACAAAAGAGTGGTAGAACTGTTTGTTTGTTTTTCTTATTTGTAAAGTTAACAAGCCTTACCCGTTTCAAATGAGCCATGCTGGTTGTCGTCGTGTGATATGAAAGAAGCTGCTGGCACAACTTGCAATTAACTTTCTTTGGGTCATCTTTAACCTTTTTGAAATACTCCCACACTTTTGATGATTTTTTTAGAAGCCATTGTGAGTCAATAAATCCGTAAATGCTAACAAATGTGGTCCAGACGTTACAGGCATGTAGTGTGCTGCTGCTCATTCGCTGCATACCGCGCGCCTATTTTGAAATAACGAACTTGAGCGCGCAAAAGACGCGATATGTGAACAGACCTCCTACTATTCGACTATGAGGTTCATAGTCGAATCAGACCTCTCCGAATCGAATCGTCGAATCCTCGACTATTAGAAGTCAGCCCTAATACACATATACATATATATATATATATATATATATATATATATATATATATATATATATATATATATATATATATATATATATATATATATATATATATATATATACATACTGTATATATGCACTGCTGCTGTACAATAGAGCATACATGAATTACCTGTAGCAGATCTTTACAGGTGGAGCTGGGGAAGGTGAGGTTTCTGAAACCACTGCAACTGCTACAGTAAATGCTAACTAGTATTTGAAGGTTGAGCAGCGAGCTCATTGGCTACTGATACAGCAGGAACCAATCAACTGTGTCCTATAGAGAATGATGTGATTGCAAGTAGTTTGAGTTAAGGACCTATTAGCCTGAGCCATCTAGAGTTTCATGACAGAGCTTTGTATGTTTTTTAGACTAATGACAGACAAGTGAAAACGCTTTGGATTTCCAGTTGATGCTGGTGCGTACTTCACCTTTAAAAGCTCCAAGAAAACTGTAGCATTTAATTACTTTTTTTTTTAAAAGCATTGAGTGACATCAGAATGCTTTTAGGTCAGTGCTTCTTTCATCAAATTATGATATTGTCAGTGTATTGATATTGATCAATATAGTTTCAACACATCCCATTTAAAGGGTCCATTGGGCAAATGTAAAAGTTAAAGCCTTTCTCATCCTGAAATGCAATTATAGATCTGCATTATTTTATACATTACTGGTACAGTGCTGATGACTGATAAACTAGAAATGATCTCCATCAGTGATGTAACATTCAAACAACTTCACTTCTAAAAGCAAAGATTCTCTCTCCACTTTTGATAATGCTTCTAATAATTGTATATAATTTTTCCATAAAAGTTGTCATCAATATAATTGTTTCCTTAACCAATTTTGACCTTTTTGCCTTTTAGACAAAGAAAACATTCAAAGACTTCTTTTAGACAAAGAAAATTTTTTAAAATTTACACCAGCCTATTTTTCACATTTTCTAAGAACCCAGAATCCAGCAGCCTCAAACAGAATCGAAGCAATCTAGCCCCCCCAAAAATGTAGTCTAATATATATTACACACACACACACACACACACACACACACACACACACACACACACACACACACCACACACACACACACACACACACGGTTAATGGCACCCCTGGTAAATATTATCAAAAATGGCAGTAAAAAAATACATCTACATTGTTTATCCAAAACACAATGGCCACAAAATTATTGGCACCCCAAGAATTTTTTACACGTCAAATATCTCTTAAGTATAATCCTATTAATATTTAAATTTTTTTAGCACACCAGGGTGACTAGGAACAGGGATAAAAAGTACCCATGTCTACGGTTAAATATATTGCTGGATCTTATATGTTGTGGGCCTATTTTTTTGCTGGAGGTCCTGGACATCTTGTTCAGATACATGGTATTATGCAGACTGATCTCATGAAACTGCGTATGTATGACACGCCAATTCGTATTTCCATTTTTGGCGTGCTATCAACACGCAAAATCGCTTTTCAGCGTGTTTATGAACGCCGTTGACTTAACGTTACATTACTGTATATATAAATATATGACCTACCCCAACCCCGTCCCTAAACCTACCCGTCACTGGTTAATACCATTTATGAGTCTTTCCCTACCATCCTAGTAAGAAAAATATCGCTCCCTCAGATGTATATCAAAATTTGGCTTTATTTCGCTCGGATTTTTAACGGCGTGTACATACACGCGGAATCACTCGGACATAACGGCGTAGATATACACGCATACACGCGGATAGCTGAAAATGCGTATAAATAAGACGCCACTTGACTTGAAAGTGGCGTGTATGTTTACGCAAAAGTCATGATGTCATGTTGGTATTATGGATTCTAGCAAATACCAACAGATAAAAAATCAAAACGGCCTCTGCTAGAAATCTTATAAATGGCCGAGGTTGGATCTTCCATCAGGACAACGATCCAAAACAAACATCAAAATCAAAACAAAAATGGGTAACTGAGCACAAAATGAAGCTTCTGCCATGACCGTCCCAGTTCCCTAAACTGAACCCTATAGAAAATGAGTGTGGGGTGAACTGAAGAGAAGCAGCACAAACATGAACTTGTGAATCTAAAGGATCTGGAGAGATTCTGTATGGAGGAATGGTCTCTGATCTCTTGTCAGTTGTTCTCCAAACTCATCAGGCATTATAGAGGAAAACTCAGAGCTGGTATCTTCGCAAAAGGAGATTGCAAAAAGTATTTAATATATTTTTTTACAGCCATTTTTAATCATATTTACCAGGGGTGCCATTAATTCTGACCACCACTGTATATTCACACATGACTGAGCCAGTTGTGAAAATACAGAAACATGCCTGTTGCCTTTAACCTAACTCTAAGCGGGTTGTAGCAAATATCTCTTAGACAAAAAAAAACTCATTCAATAAATCTTGATGACATCCAGTGATCCCTGAATGCATGCACTCACTCTATCCTCATGCAATATAGTCTACTTGGACTGTTTGTTACCTTAGCAACAGGTTTCACAGCATTGCAAGTAGTGTTGTTTTTGGCGGCCTGTTTTAATTTTAGTTTTAGTCTAGTCTTTGTGTCAAGCTGTCATTTTAGTTTTTATTAGTTTTAGTCACGTTCATACTCTTTTTAGTCTAGTCTAGTTTTAGTCGACGAAAACTGATGACATTTTAGTCTAGTTTTAGTCGACGAAAACTGATGACATTTTAGTCTAGTTTTAGTCAACGAATGACATAGTCTAGTTTTAGTCAATGAAAATTTTATGTTAGTCTCTTTTTAGTAATGCAATTCTATTTAACCCAGTCAATATGTATACCTAGTAGTAGACGAAACCAACATTTTCTTTTAGCCAAACCCATTTAAAAAAAATCTTATCTTATTATTATATTATTATATCATTCATATATTATTGTTCCCTTATAGACTCAAGAATGCTATTCCAGACACAGAAGACGCTCTGATATGAATTTAGAACATATTTATTTTACCAACCAAACTGCCTACACACGATGAAATTAAAGTTTTTCCAAATGTCATTTCTTCTTTTTTCTCCCAAAGACGAATCCCTTTCTCTGTGTCAGACTTAACTGCGTTTGTTGTCGTTTATGCTAACGCCTGTTTCACACATAGCCTACTCCGTTTGCGGTGTGTATTTTTTCCCGCACCCATGTTGCGCTCACACCGCACGCGGGAGCGGTGCGTGCATAACAGCAGAGCAGAGATCTACACAGTAGCCTACCTCAACAACGCGACATAATGGATGTAGGCTAGAAATATTGATTTGAAATAAAAAATAGAGAATAAATGTTGTGATTGTGGTATTACAGCCGTAGATCAGCTGCGCACTGCAAACGTAGCACATGTGAAAACACAATAGCACGAGCTGCTCCTGCATACACACCGCACCGCATACGCACTACACACGGAGATGTGTGAAACAGCCGTAACTCACGCAGCTGCATCTTCTAAATAATGCCGCGAGTGGGGCTTGAGGATGTGATGTCGCCTGCGTCTGCGCAGTGCGATCTGATGCAGCCCCTGAAGTGAAACACAGGAAACAGAAATGCTGCATACCGGTAATAACGCAAGTAAACGAGACGAAATAACGTTAAATAACATTTCGTCTCGTCTCGTTTTGGTCAACGAAAATGAAGAGACATTTTAGCATAGTTTTTATTTTGTAAACCACATTTAGTCTCGTTTTTATTCGTCAACGATATTACATTATACATTTAATTATAGTCATCGTCACATGACCAGCATTTACGTTGCGTCTCGTCTCGTTTTCGTCACGTGAAAAAGGTTCGTTGACGACGATATTTCGTCATAATTTTCGTTGACGAAAGCAACGCTAATTGCAAGCAACAGTTGGCCTGCATCACTGCCACAGAGCTAATGGCTGAAGGGAAACACACACCGGACACAGGCTGTGGAAGAGCATTTACACAGTCTGACAATGGACTTTGTCATCAATGCCTTAATGAGGTGAGTGTGCATGCTAATTGTACATTAAGCATTTCAAATGCCTAAAAGCATTCAAAATATATATTTTGCCCTACAGACATTTCAATACAAGAAAAATAAATTGTTAATTCATATTCATTCATTCCCTTTATTTCAGTCAGATTCAGTAAGAAATAAACCAAGGACAAAATATTTAACACTGGACAAAATATGGCAAACAGTACAAGTGTAAACATAACAATAATAACACAGTAAAAATAACTTTGTAAACAGTACAACAAAAAGAGACACAGACTAACGTTCAGTGGTCAATCGCACTGATTTTGCAATGACCTTGCATGACAATGCCATAAAATATGACCGTTTTAGAGCACGGAATAACGTTGACAGTGGTATATACAAGGTGAATAAGCTAATCATTGTGGAAGAGACATGATTAAGTAAAAACTTACCTTGCCAAAACTTTTGCCGATATATTCAGAGCGAGAGACTCAAGTCTTTCCAATTCCCCATGGCCAGCACGAGCGACGCTTGCTACCTGAAGTTATTTAAAGATGAACTGAACTGAAATTTGAAAAAATGTGATATAACAGATGTATTTTATTTATTATCATTGGTACAATTATTAAAGTGGCAGAATTTGTTAAAAGGATAAAACTGTACGTTGAAAATGTTGTTTTTGTTACACGGGCGCCGCCATGTTGGATTCCCCCCATGCGTTAAAAGTGCTCATTTTCGTCTGTGTATAAAGGACCTGCGGCTGTTGTCTATGCATCTTTGCGAGTCCTACCATGCCAGTGACGTCATCGAATCTGCCAGCGTAACAAGCGCAATTTTTCTTTTGCTTAAAAAGGCTATATTGATATTTTTAATTAAAAATTTTAGTGTAATTTACTTTTAATTGTCATAAACAACACGTTATCAACGTCGATTTTTTTCAGTTCAGTTCATCTTTAAGGTATTTCAACCATAGACATAATATGGCTTCAACTTTTTTACACATGTACCAACTTTTGTACTTTTTACATTAAGTGGATGTTGTTTATTATTATTATTATTCAAAAAAGGATATAGAACACAATACAGAACCCAGGAACACGACAAAAAAGGCAACTTCTTCTCAAATCCAAATTCATCCCCATGTTTTTTCAACTGTGAAACAAATTCCTTTAAAATTGAGTTCAATATTTTTTCTCTCAATATATTACTGCATAATGATGTTAGTGATGATGGGGGAATAGGTTAGTTGGAATTTGATTTATCAGATATTTGTTTTTTTCCTAAGCAAACTGCATGAAATCATCAAAAGCACTGTTTATATGCGAGTCTTACAGTGGCAATTTCTTAAATGCTTTAATCTTTTTAAAAGCAAAAGCTAACCTTGACGTGTTTGTCCAATCACTTGTGAATTTGAATGAAAACATACAATAACCTCCAGTTCAATTAACAGATTAAAAACGAGGGGGGAAAAACAACACACACCAGAAATTTTGCAATAGCTTTTAATGTGAGGAAAATATTGTCTCCTGCTTCAAGACAAGGAGATCGATGATAAATAAAGCATTACGTCTCAAACACATCTTACAAAATTAAATCACAAATTAAACCTTTTCAGAATTTTACATTTAAACATGTTACACAAAATATTTACACAATATTAGTTCTTCCTTTTTTATTTAGCAAGAAAACATATGTACCTTAATGTACAAATGAAAGCTTACGGTCAAAACAAAGATGAAAGAAATGAAACCATACTCCTGAGAAGATGCTGGGTTATATTTTAGTGCACACCATCATTTCTTTAAGGCTAAACAACTTCAATTTACATTTATGTATGAGACATGTCAATAATATACTGCCTGAATTGAATTGA
The DNA here is from genome assembly GCA_036326025.1 of Chrosomus eos. Classification (NCBI taxonomy): domain Eukaryota; kingdom Metazoa; phylum Chordata; class Actinopteri; order Cypriniformes; family Leuciscidae; genus Chrosomus; species Chrosomus eos. The sequence goes on along the minus strand of CM070818.1, from coordinate 13,716,621 downwards.
GTTTTCCCTGTCGCTTTGTTCCTGAGGACAAAAGTGTCACTGAAAGTTCTGTAAGGCCATAGGCACCGTTTTCCTTAAATTATGAAACGATAATTCCCTTTGTGCGTGTGACGAAATAATAATTCCTTCGTTGCGTCACTGTGTCTCCTCTGACATCAAGTTATGTAAATCCATAGAGGAGCTTTCGATTATAAAATGCTTCTCTGCCGCTCCCTCATGGTGGAGTTAAGTCAGCGCAGGTGAAAACTGCAAAGCAAACGGGACTTTAAGAGCATGTAACCTACTGCTTTTAAAATAATAATAATAATAATAAAAAATAACAAATGTTCTTGGACCAATAAATAACTCCTAACGAAATCAGCCCAACAGAAATTATAGCTGACCAAAAGCCTGTGTTTGTAGGATGATTATTCATGAATGATGAAATAAGTGGACACTTTGAGTGCAAAAACGGGGTGTTAAAAGTATTATTATTGACATTCAGATATGATACGGCGCATTCGATCCATAAGGGTGAACGTATAGGCTACGTACACTATCCAGTGTGGATGTTTATCTCCATTACCTGTCCAGCAGGTAGCTTTAAATATCCACCAGTATTTACAGCTCATCCTTCCTGCTAAAATCATGAAGTATTCAACGCAGAAGGATAAGAGAAACTCAAACTAGCATGAAATGCCTTGGTATGTTATACAATGACAAAAAAAATGTACTTAGGGCATTATCTTTGGAAAGCTAATGAAAAATTGATTGTCATCTTCGGGGTAACGTGTGAATGGTGTTAAAGTGCTCGGTGGCATTTCAAAGACGGGACTCCTTCGAGACCCTAAAATAGAAGACATGGGGGAAACGGAAAACCACCTCTCTCCCCTAATCCGTTTAAATGTTAAAACTGTGATTCAATTTTAAATTGTCGTTCTTGTGTGCAATAAGCCGAAATGTTTTCTCTTCCCATAAAGTTGGCCAATAAGGGAAGCTACAATTGTTTTGCTTTTTCTAAAACTAGTGGAACAATTGATTTGTAAACGAGTGCCGACAACAGACACAATCTGTGCATTTTAGCAATGTATGGAAAGATGGGATTTGTCTAATAAAAAACATTTGAAAGTCTTAGATTTGGGTCTACAAATTTGAAATTTATCTACAATTTGGGTCAATCTTACAGAAAACATGCCCATGTCACATTTATCCCCAAAATAAAATAATATTAGTGTGTAAACAAACAAAAAAACACATATATACTTTTCAGGGGGTTTTTTTTGGTGTAAAAGTCTTATTATCAATGGTGATTCTCATTACTGTAATAGTAATATTTTTACTTTATTACAGCAAAAAATGTATTTAAATAAAACTCAAATAATATATTTTTACTGTTTCTGCATTACCGTAATAAGAATTTGGGGGTAAATGTGCTCAATTGTTATTAAAATAATATAATTATTCTCAAAAACATAAAATAAAAACAATCCTAAAATAGGCTTCATTTGGTTTATTTTGGGGTGTAACATGACCAGGATATGTTATGTGTGAATTATGACAGTTTAAAAATGTAAGATGAACCATAACTGCGGTGTGCCACTTCCTACAATGATTTGAGGGAATGATTTGGACGAAAGGGATGATGGGTAAATCAGCAGAAGAAGATCTCTCCGTCCATAGGAGGCTCCGCCAGGGGCAACAGATGTGATGCTGGAGACAGAAAAACAGCAAGTTAGATCAACACTTAACCACAAAAAATACAGACATCATTCTCAGAGATTAATACAATCACTTATACAGTATGTGCAAACCCCTTCCTCCTGACGAATAATTTTACAATTTAAATGGAAATGTGTGATGTTTCGCATCAGAGACTTAGTTACCAATTCCAGTCAGAACGGATATGGAGGTTGTGGTTTGCAGGCTAACTGAATTAATTATTTTTCATTATCTCTATTGAATTAGTGCATGAGAGTTTGCTGTGTTCACCTGCATCCTGAGGCTGGCTTTTGCTCTTCTTCTTCTTTTTGTCCTTTTTGTCCTTGGATGTAGCCAGCTGTAGCAGTCGCGTAGGCATTTGGTTTTGACCCTCTAAGCTCTGAGTTTTGCTGCCCAGGGAGAAGAGGCTGCGACCCTTCTGTTTGGAGTCAATCCTGGACAAAGAGTTCTTCCTGGGGCTGGACGATAACTCGCCCTCCCAGAGCTCTCGCTCTATAGAGCTGCTGCTGCGGAGCTTTAGGGAGTCCTCCGACGTGCTGGAAGGGGTGCGCTGAAGCCGAGCCTGTGGAATAATAAATGATATGTTATTATGAGTTAAAACTCAAATCAGAACGGGATCAGAAAAGGACGAGTTCAATCACAAGCATCACAGGTCAACGTGTCAAAGCAAGAAAAAGTCATGTTTAAAACATTTTTGTATTTTTAGAAAAAATTTAGAAAAAAATAAAATAAAAATATATAAAAAATATATATATATGGCCTATAAATACAAGTTTGTCTAAATTAAAAATAATTATATTTATAATATTATTACTTTTTCCCAGCAAGAGGGACTAAATTGATCAAAAGTGACAGTTTAAATCTCTTATAATATTGCACGCTATTACTGCCTTTATGGTAATTTTGATCAAATAAATATAATTTGTGGTGGTGCGTGTGTGCAAACTTAACATTTGTTTTTACTGTGTTTTGAAAGATTTTATAGAGAATAAATGTTTTTTTAATCTTTAAATGGATAAAAAAAAATCTCAATGTTAAAATAGGGGAATGAGCATACACAATTATATATCCAATATCAGCATATACGTAATGAAACTAATATGTACTGTAATAACTGGCCGATAATAACTGATATGGTACCAGTATATTCTGCTTCTGTATTTTGTAGTATTTTCTAGGATACATGATTTTAACTCACAAATAAAAAATAAAATGCTTAGTGAACAAGACGTTAGTCAAAATTTGTCAATGTGAGAATGGTTAATTTCTGGTTAAACCATTTTTAATTCATCCAGTTTTATTCAATCATGTACATGGTAAAAAAAAAATGAATTTCTCAAAATCAACAAATATTTTTAGTTGCTCTCAACACCAGACAAAAAAAAAAAATTCAATAAAACACTGCAGAAAGAAAGATGATGGCCTTCAGATCTTTATTCGGAGTGAATTATTATAATAAATAATGAATGATTGAGTAATGTGCGGTTCAAGCCTCACCTCGTCCCGGAGATGCTCCACTCTCTCCAGTTCCCTCTGCATCTGCTCCCTCTCTCTCTCCAGCCTCCTCTGAGCGTCCCTCAGTCTCTCTAGATCCCTCTGATAATCCTCCTTCCTTCCCAGCAGCTCCTGCTGTGCATCCTCCAACTCCTTGTTCCTCCTCCGCATCTCCTCCTCCCTCACGTGCACCAGCACCTCCCGGTCCGTCAGCTCCCGTTCCTTCACATCCCACTCCTTCTCCTTGCGCCGCTTGTCTTCGGCGTGGGCGGCTTGCTGGCGCTGCAGAGCGGTGGCTTCCTGGCGGTGCCGCTCCAAGCTGCGCTGTTTCTCCTGCTCCACCAGCGAGGGGGGGCGAGAGGAGGAACGGGACGGGGCGCGCTCGCTCAGGGCCTGACGCTGGTCCTCGATGAAAGTGTCCTGCTGCAGCACCACGGCCTGTGGACAAAAATCATGAAGGAACCATTTAAAAAAACAGACATTATGTATATACACACGCTTGTGTCTGTTATATCACACTGGAATAACCTATTCATTAAAATTATTACTATATCTATACATGTAGCTGTTTTTTTACTCTCTCTTTTCTCCCCTCTATGTGTACTTGTGTGTATATGTCATTGGTCTATTACTTTGTATATGCAGCTATGTCTTATTAATAAAAAATAAATTAAAAAAAACTTGTAGCTAGTATGATACAAGTATTCAAATTTATAAATATATTAATATTCAAATTTATAAACATACATTCAAGTTTTGTACAGAAATTTTTTATACAGAATCATGTAGAACAGCATGTATATTAACGTAACAGGATATATATATATATATATATATATATATATATATATATATATATATAATATATATACATACACACACACACACACATACATACACACACACACACACACATACATACACACACATGCATTATATATATATATATATATATAATATATATAAATATAATTGTTATTTATTTTTCTGTTAAATTTAACAGGAAAAAGTTAAATCCAGTATAATTTACAAATATACATTCATATTGATTTATATGACATCTATATTAATGGAAATTCATTAAAAAGTACATGATCAGATTGTAACTGTTACATATTCATTTATTTACAGTATATTATACAGTATTATTATATTAATATTATAATATTGTTAACTATTAGGGGTGTTAAGATATTCGGACCGAACCGAAAAACCGTGTTACAGAACCCACGATTCGAATCGCGATACTCTCATGGCGAACTCTCATGGCTTGCACTAAATAAATGCAATATATTAGCCTATATATTATATTTTACTTAAGCTTAATGATATCTTGATTATTTAATGTATGTTTAAAATATCTTTCATGAAAATGACAGCAACTGTGTAAATTATTATATTTTAATAACAAATTAGAGTAAAAACACAAGTTAATGCAAAAACTGCCTTATATTCAGTTTAAATGTTCTCATACAATGTGTTGGGTGTTGATTATTATATCTAAAAAATAAATAGCATCTGAATTTAGACTAAAAGTCTAGACTCTGTTCTTAACCTTTAATGTTATAGTAATGTGTGGCTCCCTATATAGTTTTCAGCATTAGCAGATTTTTTTTAATCCTTGCGAAAATTTTAATTGTAATTAAATTAATTTAAAGACAAAGGCACTTTTTTTATTAAACCACTGTTTAAAAAAAAAGAAGCAATTTTAGCTTTCTAAACCGAACCGAGATGTCAAAACCGTGGGAAGAACCGAACAGCCAGTTTTTTTGTATTGTTACACCCCATATATTATATATATATTAGTTAAGATATCAGTTATTTCAGTTCATTCTTTTTTTGTGCACCACAGCCTATATAATACTGTTTTTGAAATACACACCTGAAGTGAGGTCAGGAGGTCATGAAGGTGAGTGACACTACTCAGGACCTGCTGTCAGGAAACACAAGTCATCATGAAAGACTGTCATTTGTTAAGTCTAAAAAAGATACATCACAAAAATACATACAACTTATTAATATATAAATGTAATTCAAGGATGTCATAGGAAACAGTTATCATCTTCTCTACATGTTATCCAAGTCCACTGATACTTGCCAGAAAGCTAAAAACAACATCCACAACCCCAAGAAGCGCTGAGGGATAACACCCTGAGCTCTAAAAGCAGCATGTTCTCGTGTCTTACCTCGCTGTTTTTCTTCAGCAGGAGCAGCAGGTTGGCATTTCCTCCCTGTGGAGCAGACAAGCAGAGACTGCAGCTTTACTGAGCCCAGCTGAGAGCGTTTAATCAGCCCAGCACTAGGCCTGAGCCAGCACACCGCTGCTCATTACGCACATTAAAGAGTCAGGCCATGCTGGACACTCATAATGGACACTTATTCATTTTTCCACCCTCCACTGAGCTCCCACTGCACTAATGACTGCCATTATATCCTGTCAGGGTTTGTAGCTAATCACAGTGCATGTGTGTGTAGTAAACACTAAATGACACTAGGGGGCAGTATGGGTAATATGATTCAGTTTATTTAGTCAGAAAGAATGCACGTTTCATTATGACGACTATTTTTGGGAAATAGTCAAACTATTATTTCAATTTGACACGTTGTCAGCAAATATGCGGCTTAACGAGTGACCATTAAAATTAACATAACTAAATAATATTCATGAATAATATAATGTGAGCATTTTTCAATCCACATTTGACGTGATTCCGAGCTACAATAAGATCTTACCAAAAGGAGTAAAAAAACTCAATATTTGAAATTTGCTGAGTATCAAAAAAAGGATCACATGCCGAGATCCTAACAATCTTCTTTTTATTACAAAGTGCAAAAAAATAAAGTGCTTAAAAATCAACAAACATTTAGGGTACGCAGGACTTCCTCTGTTTTTTTTTTTTTTTTTTTTTTTTTTTGATACACAGCAAATTCATTTGCATTTTTTTAGCACTTGATGACTATCTATTTCTTTAATTTTTTTCATGGATCTCACGAACCCCTGCAGTTCCATCATGAAGCCCAGTCTGGGAAACCCTGATGTAATATAAAATTTAATGCACTTGTTGGAATAAAGAATGGAATACATTTTTTCCTTTATATTTTTATATATTAATATGGTACAATATTTTCAATGTGATAAACGAGTTAGGTCAAAAGTAATCAGATTACATTACTTTAAACGTGTATTGTAATGGATTAAGTTACTAACTACAATTTTTGTCATGTAATTTAGAACCAGTAACAGACTAAAATTTGTCTTTGCAGAAAAAAATTATTAATTTCTGTCAATAAAAAAATTAAAATCTTACTACCCCAAACTGAACGGTTTATAGATATGAACACATTCTAGTTTAATATTCAGAATTACAACTATGTTTACAGACTCACATATTTTGAAACTCTATATGTAATCTAAATTATTTTAATATTATAAATTGATTTACAACAATATACTTAAGATTGACATATGTATATTTGAATACTGAAACTACTTTTTCAGGATTTATATTTATACATTCAGATTCATGAACATAAATTGAGATGCTGACTGGGAAAATAGTGTCAGCTTAGACAAAAGCTAATTTCTTATTGGCTGTAGGCAGCACAGGCCTTTTACCTTCTTTAGCACACTGTCAGATTCTGTCCTCCGAAGATCTTCGGCTTCCTCTTTGTCTCCATCTACAGACACACAAACACAATGAGTGTAAGCAGGATCCAATCAGCAATCAATCATGCTTTAGATAAAAAAGAACTAACAATTAACAATACTTCAGCATTTATTAATCTTAGTTAAACTATTCTCAACATTTATTATTAAGATAAAAGTTACTGTGAACATGAACATTATTAACTAACATTAACAGGTAATAAATGCTCCAAAAATATATAGCTAACTGTTATTGTTAGATATAGGAGAGCTACTATGCTTTTTTACATTTTCAGCTTGTTGTTGCTGTTTGAACATGAAAACGTTCTGCAAAGTTACAAAGCACAAAGTCACTCTAAAGGGAGTTATTCTCTATATTTCTGAACTCCCTGAAACGCCTCAACTGTAGGCTTGAGTTTTCTTCCAGGAACGAACACGTCACAATATTACTCATTTAAATAATGCCCTCCCATACGCAAAATAAAGGCCTGGTTGAGTTGTGTTAGTAGTGTGTTGAAACTCATTTTTATGGTAACGGATGTGACATTTCTCAAACATGCTCGAAGCGGCTGACCAATCACAACACACTGAACCAGCTGACCAATCAGATCACATTGCACTTTTTGGAAGGAGGGGCTTCACAGAGACAGAAACGATACTGACAGACTGGGAAGAGAGGTGCTGCATCAATGTAAAATATGTGAAAAATAAGTTTCTTGAACATTCAAACATGAAAACCTTATTCTAGTAGACCCCAAAAACACAATCAAGACTTTTATTAAAGAGGACGTATTATGCCCTTTTTTTGTTGTTGTATAAATATATTACTCATTGTTAGTTCATATTAATTAAAGCATTAACTAATGTTAACAAATGAGACCTTGAAGTGTTCCTGTTTTCTTAATTAATTTTTTTTTAAAAATCGAATCTTGTAGTAGCCTAAATTAAACAAAATTTGCAAGTAGTCATAGAAACGATTATTAATGTGACATAAAAGTTACATTTCCTGCCGAGTACATGAAATGTCTCACGTTTGCAGATGTTCATCTGGTGGCTGTCAAATCCTCCGAAGGTCTCGGCTCTGCGTGGCAGACACACGGCCCCCATGTTCCCCTGAGCGCAGGCCACCTGCTGCCCGACCGCCCCTCCCAGAGTGCTGTTCACCAGCGCCTGCAACATCTCCACTGTGCAAACACACACATGCACGTCACTAACCGCATTACATTAAGTGAGTTACTAGTCCTGGAAGAACATTAGAGGTGGAAATGAGATGCTGCCACAGCTGCCACCAAACACAAATAAGTCATAAATAACATCAGTTTTAAGACGACAGGTGGAGAACAGCTGAAGACGCTGGTTGTGTTTCTTACCCTCTCTGAGAGCGTCGATCATGATGGGTTCCCCCTTGGTTACATCCTCGCTGTTGGCCCTGAAGAGCATTTTGACCGAGGAAGACGTGTCGTCGGACGAACCGCACATTTCACGGAAAAGCTTCATCTTCTCCATCAGGAGTGATCCGATCTGTTCATCTTTCCTCTGGAGCATGTCTAAAAAGAGACGTTGTCATTTTTTATCAAATTAAAACCCTCTTTCCTGCACCATTATTTTCACTTTTGCACTGCCACAGTATGAAATGAAGGTCAAAAGAAATTATAGTGCAGATTTATTTAACTTAAATTCTAAACTGAATGTAATGAGAAAACTATGAAATAAGACAAAGAGTGTAAAATTCATGATAACTATTGTGCACGTTACTCGCTGATTGAATGCAACAACATGCATTGAAAAAAAAGATTCATAAGCAAATTACTAATCTGGATCATTTTAACAAAATGGTCAAAAACACTCACAAATCAGTCTCGAAACTATTGAGTTTTATTTAGAGTTTTATAAGTTTTCAAAATATATTGTTTTTGATGAGTAGTCCTGCCCTAAACTCCCATGTTTTCATTGATATAAATTGGCACGTCCAAATATTTATTTATTAAAAATAAATGGATTACATAAAATTAGATATTTAATAGTTGAAATAAAAAATGGAGGGGTGGATGGTTGGTGTTTTCACTAAAGAGGGACAGTGTTTTATGTAATATATTTAAATATAATTAATATATTTAAAAAAATCATGTTAATATATAAATATTTTTAATAATAAAATAAAAAAACACTATATATATATATATATATATATATATATATATATATATATATATATATATATATACTGTACACACACATGTTGTATATGTGCGTTTGCAAAAAAAAACTACATACTACTTTTATACTTTTTGGGGGTAAAATACAAAAAAATAGACAAAGCGTTATTGTAATGTAAGCTTACAGGGAGAAAGCTGCTCACCTCTCATTTCTTTAGTTTTAGTTTCGAGTAGCTTCTTGTCTTCCTCTGTTTCACTTGGGATCCCTTCATCATCGTCCTTTTCTCTGTGAACCCACAAGATGCTGTCAAATACTCTTTCATTGCCTTTGCACCTTTATGAATATACCTTTCCTCGGAAAAACCCCAAACATCCACCACTCCATTTCTTTAATTATTTAATTGAATTATGAATTATTGAATTATGACATGCTTAATTTTGTGATACATTTTAAATATATAAATAAATATTTGAATGTATCAGAATATCTGGTACTCACATTGAGTGCATGGCGTCCTGAATGAGCTGCATCCACGTGTTGCGTTCATCTCGGGAGCTGGCGTGAACCTCCACCATTTCGGGGTTTGCGATGCCGGCCGTGATGAGGAAGAGGCCGCGTTCCTCGTGGGCCACCTCACGCACGATCAGCTTCTGCAGGGAGATAGCGGTGGCTCGCTGGTCCTGTTGATGAGGAAATCAAGCGCCAGACACAGAATGAGGAGGGTGGAGTGAAGGAGAATGAACATGCAGAGAGAGAGATCAGAGAGATGGAAAGAGGGAAAGAGAGGAGGAGGGGAAAACAGCAAAAAAAAAAAGTAATTATCTAATTGAACTGAACATCAACATTCAATATACTGACATTTCACACTGGAAACAAACTACAGTCTTCCATTGGGTTGTGTTTGCTAATCTGAACAAATATCTAAACCTAAGTAGTAAACTTAATGCACCATTTGTGTTAAGGATGTCTAATAATGGCTTGAGGAGGCAAGCTTTCACGTTAAATTCCCATTCTCGGTTCAACACACTTTTTCTTAATAAATTAGGTCATATTAAACATGTATTCTTCACCAAATGCAAAGCATATGTCTATTTAGGAAGTTAGTGATGAAATTAATCCGAAATAACAATGGATGACAGTTTTGTTCTGACTGTAAAGAGTGAGAAATGTCCTAGTTTTCAAAGAAAACGGTTTGTAAAAACATCATGAACAAAGATTAAGATTAGGTAACATTAATAAATATAAAAAAATGCTGTAAAAAAAAGTGTGCTGATTGATAGGTCATAGTTAATTTTAGCGAATGCGTTAAAGGTGCCAGTTACTCTACTTTGAAATGTGCGAAATGTCTGTTTTTGTTTTGGTCTGTGTGATCCCACTAAAAAGCCTTAGCATTCATCTGTCCGGTTCCTGTTGTGTCATCAATCTGGCAACCCACGTGAGGGCAGGGGAAACCACTCTCTCCAATATTTAAAGGGTACCCATCATGGAATTTTGAAAATTACCTTTCATGTAGTGTGTAACATAGATCTAAGTGAACAAAAACATCCTGCAAAGTTTTAAATATGAAAGTTCACCGTATACAAAGTTATTGTCTCTCAAAAGTAAGAGTCGACTCTGAGTCGCTGATATGAATCGATAGACGAACGATGCACTTTCGTACGTCACTTGTACAAGTTATTTGAATTCGACACGCCCACTCAGTGCGCGCACCGAGTAGACAGAGAAACCTGACAACAACATGTCGACGAGACTCTGTTCTGAAGTGCGAATCAAAAGCAAACTTTTTTTTTCACTGCCCAGGGACAAGCATGTGAAGACTCAGTGGCTAGAGTTTATATTTACAACTATACCACACAAGTATAGCCACCTTGAGCTGTGTTCGCGTTATTTTAATGACGATCGCTTCACAAACACAAATGCTTTCTAGTGTGGATTCGCGAGTCGCCTGATACTGAAGGAACGTTCAATACCAAGTTTATTTGGATCGGCTTCATCCTCCGAATCACAACCTGTAAGTACTATTAATAATTGTTGCTTTTATTGTGTATGTGTGTGTGTGTGTGTGTGTGTGTGTGTGTGTGTCTGTGTGTGTTTGTGTGTGTGTGTGAGAGAGTGAGAGTTACGCTCAGCAGCTTCTAGGTCTCCAATGTCATTTTTTTTGTTTTTTGAAATATGTGAAATTATGTGAAGCGTATTGTAGTACTGCAGTGCTTTATCAATATGTTTAAGCTTTGGGCTAACGCAAAATATAACTGACTGCGTCATCTGACCAATCACCGCCGATTAGCGTCACGCAAAGGAGGGGTTTGGACAAATGAGTCGTCAAACGAATCATTAGGGAGTCGGTGAGCAAATCAGGTAAAAATAAATGCATATTATAAGACAACAAAAGTGTTTTTTGTCATTGCATGCATGTAAAACTGTTGTTGGGGACTCCCAGAACATTATTAGGAACATTTTAAATGCCATAATAGGTACCCTTTAAAATTTGGACTGCAGTATCCGTTTAAACCGCTAGCTGTCCATTTACATACTGCACCTTTAACTCATGTTAATACATGAGAAGGACATAAAATCCAATCACTCACCAGAGACGCAAAAACATATTTCTGATCTTTTTCTTGAAGGAACACAAAGACATCAGAGAGAAGTAGTGCGTGGACATCTAGGGATAAAAAAAAAAAACAGACAATGCTGCTGTTACAGTAGATATTCAATTTAAAAAATGGTAGCACTTTAGTTTAGGGTCCAATCTTCACCATTAGCATGCATATTACTAGGATATTGGCTGTTTATTAGTACTTGTAAAACACTTATTAATGCCATATTCTGCATGAGCATATTCTACATCCCTTAATCCTACCCAATACCTAAACTTAAACTATCCTACTAACTATTAATAAGCAGTAATTAGAAGTTTACAGAAGCAAAAGTTGTAGTTAATAGTGAGAATTGTACCCTAAACTAAAGTGTGACTAAAAAATATATAAAATTTAAAGGGGGGGTGAAATGCTATTTCATGCATAGTGAGTTTTTTACACTGTTAAAGAGTTGGACTCCCATGCTAAACATGGACAAAGTTTCAAAAATTAATTTGTACGTTTGATTGAGTATTTCTGTGACAAAAATACTCCTTCCGGTTTGTCACAAGTTTCGGAAAGTTTTTTTCGAGTATGGGTGTGTGTAAACTCAGGTGGGGCGGAAGTTTCTTATACGGGTCCTAAGTGCTCTTCTCCCGGAAGGGCGCACGTGCACCAGTAGACCAGAGCGAGAGAGCGAAAGCAGTACGCCCATCAAAGCGCTGTGCTCGGCTTTAGGGAAGTTCAGTTCTACGCCGGATTTGCAGATCGTCTAATGCCATTGCTTAAGGATGGAGCAGTCCCAGCGATAAAGGTTCATGGTCGTGCGTTGGAACCGCAGGCGGTGAGTAAAACTGCTTCAAATGTCTGTGTTGTTAGCTATCGGCGCATAAGCACCGCCCACACGGCAAGCCTCCAGCCGCTCGTTTTTTTCCCGGAAAGACTCAGTACAGCCTATCTTTCTTTTATAAATATAATAAAACTAAAGAATTTTTGGAGATACGAAGGATGCAATACTACTCTATAGGTACTCAAGATTAACATGAGATTGACTGAAACTGAGTGTTTCACCCCCCCTTTAAACAAGAAAAATGTCAAAATTAAATACATTGATTTACATTGTTGATGTCCCCGGTAAATAATTCTAATAATAATGCGTTCACACCATGTCGTAATTACCTTAATTTTGAAACGACAACACGTTGTTCTACTCTGTGGTTCACATCATCGGACTAGGAATTATGTGACTCTATGTCAACACTATCAATGCCAAAATGAATCTGTAGCAGCAGGTGGTAAAGTGGTCATGTGGTACAAGTAGGAGCTCTAACAAAATTCCCAGCTTACAAGTTGTAATTACAAGCTCTATGAGGACGTGAACGCTTTCACAAATATAAATCTCGTAATTACGGTAATTGCGACAAAGTTAATATTGAATTAAGGTGTGTTCACTTGTTCATTTAATGATTTTCTCCTAAAAAAAAGTACATTTTCTTTTAATTTATCAAATCCATTTGGAGGTGGCTTGATCACATGACCAGATTTCAGCACATCCAGTATAGTTTAAAGATATTTCAATTTTCAAAATGGAAGAATCACCAATATTTAACGGTTTCCCTTTTCACCCATTGTTGAATAAATGAGGTCTACAACGAGATATACAAAAACAACATTAAAGAGTTGTACCCTTTAGTCGTCCAGCTGCATTTTTCAGCTGCAGAGGACCATCATGGAGAAGCTTCCGACAGCGAAGCAGGTCCTCTCGGGCAAACATCTGGCCGTTCTTCATGCGCGTGATGGACTTGCTGTCCGTACGGCCGTAGATCTCTTTCAACTTTTTCTTCTTCTCATGTTCATTTACTTTATTGTCCACTGAAGCAATTATGTCTTTCACCTGCTGAAGCGCCTGCGTCAAGTCCTCGAAATCCTTCTCGTTCTCTGCACAAACACAGACACACAGGTTTATATGATATTGAATTGTAATAAATTCCTATAAACAATCAACAAGTCCATTTAGTTTCATTATAGTATTAGACTGGCAGGATAAAACCCTCTTGAGAGCTATAAGCTCCTTCTCAAATTGCCCCTGAAAGGATATTTGTTATACTTGATGCTCTAATTCATTTTAAAATCTCTTTGTTGGCAACGTGACCAAAAAGCCTTTCAGGCTGGCTGTGCAAGAGTTGGAAGTGATTTGCAGTGAATGTGGAATGTTTACACGTTGCGGCTCATGTGTGCGGCAGAGGGCCCATCCGTAAGACAAGCGTGTTTACCGAGAGTGAAATATTGGTGTGCTATTCAAACACTGACGGGCGAGTCGGTTTGGAGAACTGAGGCTTGGCTTTGCTTACTGCCAACATCTTTGGCTCAAGACCAATTTTATACTGTATGTTTGTCTCTTTTTTGTTTTGTTTTATCATCTCATCATTAGGCTTGCCGCGATAGACGGTGTTGACGGTGTTACCGGTTTTTAGCCCCATCACCGGTGACATCACTTTCCCACCGTGACACCGCGATGTCTTGACTTTTTTAAAGTAGGATATTCGTTTTTGCTATTTGTGTTTATTGTGTTAATAAACACAAGATTTGTACGCATAAACACAAGATTTGTACGCATATCCAAGTGTTTAGGCTATGCCAAAGAACGTATATTGCTATGCGGAGTGTGGAGCGTGCACTGCATGGTAGGGAGGCTCGGGCGTGAACACTTGCATTTTCCTATCAACATGGAAACAACTTAAAATACTCTATCATTTCTGGCCATACAGAAAATAATAATATATTATTCGCAACTACTTTTATTTGTCTAAACTCAAAATAACAAGACAACGTTGTGCTTTTGTAAAATAAAATAAAACAATCAGGCGCGGTTTCAAGGTCTCCGTGAACTGGAGCGTGAGAACTGAAACAAAATATCTAGCCTAGGCTAAAGCTTGAAATGTCCGCTTTAAAACGAACAAATTCGAATCGAAAGCTAATACCTTCTGATGATGTAGGCTAATCCGAATGAAAGATGCATTTCTCTCTAGAAAGATGCATCCGTTACAGCGGAGATGGAGATATGTTTAACCGACCCTGTTTAGAACACTAGTTTATTAAACACTAGTTTATTAATAATTAAAATGCCTCGTTATTTTTTCAGACACATTTATTATTAGCCTATAAATCACCTTTCTGTAGCCTATGCTGTGGTTCCAGAGACATAGGCCTATATTTTTCCCGCAGTGCTGAATGAGAAGAGCCATAGGCTATAGCCTATATGGCTCTTCTCATTCAGCACTGCGGGAAAAATATCATTTCCAGGTTCTAATTTGGCCTTAGAAAACCAGTCAAATCTAAAAAAAAATCATATTAATTTGTGAATATTTTAAATGTTTAATAAAGGGGTAAAAGTCGTAAACAAAAATCCGAAAATCCGTTAATATAGGCTAGGCTATATATATTGCGCAGCATTTGGTGTGTACAGTTCTAATTTAAATTTTGGTGTTCAACTTTGCAAATACAACAACCGTTCATTTTTTGTTTTGCAAAATTACGGGTTAAAAAAGGAAAAACGAATGGACACAAAAGTAGGCCTATATGACCGTTTGGACAGAATACGAGACATATTTATTAAATTCATAAAAAAGAAACAATAATTACAGGAATAGCCTACCTAAACCTCAAAGAAATGCCAAAATCAAGACATCGGAGCAGAAATGAGGGAGAAACACCCAGAAACTCCTGGCTATTTGCCGTTCGCAGCCCTGCCATTAATTATTGGATAACACACCACGTCTCCTTCCATTATTAATAATAGCCTACTAGTAATGTCTTGTCTAGTGGGGTGGCTGTGATATAGGCTATAAACCTCCGTTGCCATGATTTTTAGAATGACTTTTCGCGAGAGGAAAAAAAGGACGTTTTAGTCGCATAACATCGGTTAGCCTAATGGAAACGCCGTCATTTCGCAATAGTTTTTACTCAGTCTACATGTTCTTGACTGCAAGTCTGTCTTTGTCTCACCTGTCATGTTCTTTGACTACTAGACTGCAAGCAATGTTAATAAATGCCAATTTATAGTGTTTTTTAGAGTGCTGTCATTTATATAGGCTAAGGTCCTTTTTGAAGTTTTTATTTTATATTCGTCTCTTATTTATTTGGTTTTATCTTATTTAAACTTTGTGTAATTTATTTAGGCCTATTTTTTCTTATTAGTTAAAAAACGTTTATGGTTCTTATTTGTTTGGGCCCACAGTTTGCCGATTTTCACTTTTTTCAGCGCATGGGGTTATTTTTATTCATTCGTTATGCTAATAAAAGTTCTGTCTATAAATAAAGTTTTATTATCAGCGAGTTTTTTTTTTTTTTGGTCCATTCAAGCAATTGACGCTGAATTGCCAATTGACGCTTTTTTCGAAAGTGAAAGTAGCCTAAACGCGCACGCATTTAAAAGCTATTTAACCCCCCCGCCCCGCCCCCCACGGTGACACCGGGATTACCGGTGTTGTCACACGTCGATTAACCGGTGGGAAATTTTCCTCACCGCCGCAACCCTACTCATCATATCTGTGTATTTGTACATGACACTAAGCACAACAAAATCAGAGTAGTTCACAACCTTTGAAAGTGGCTGTGGGGTCTCAACCTGCAAAATAAGCTGCATATTTTTATTTTTATATTACGCTACAGTTCAAAGGTTTGAGGTCGGTAATATTTGTTTATGTTTTTTATGCTTTTATTATAAGGCTGCATTTATTTGATAAAAAACCCAGTAAAAATAGTAGTATTGTGAATTATTATAATTTAAAATTACTTTTTTCTATTTGAATATATTTTAAAATGTAATGTATTCCTGTGACCAAAGCTGAATTTTCCCCATACTTACTCAGTCATCAGTGTCACATGATCCTTCGGAAATCATTCTGATATGCTAATTTGCAGCTCAGGAAAGATTTCTTATTATTATCAGTAATCATTTCTTATTAATATAAATAGTTGATTAAAAGAAAAACATTTTTAAAATACTGTCACTTGTGATCAATTTAATGCATCCTTGCTAAATAAAAGTATTATTTTCTTTAAAAAAAAATTTGCGGAGTCCAAACTAAATTTATTGGACAACAATTGTGAATGATAGGGGTGAATTAGAGCTCCCACGAAATATGCATTTTATGTTGAAATATCCATTTAGTCCGAATTTTGCTATTGCTAAGAATTGACTGATTGATTTCTTTACTAAATCGCAGCTCATGACTGCAACGGGTCAAAGTAAATCTCACCTTTAGTGTGCTGCAGGATTCTCTGTAAAAGCACTGGGTACTTTGTTATTCGCTGAGTAACCAGCAATATGCACTCTGGGATGCCCATCCGCCGGACAACACTGCTGCTCATTTTTTTCTGGAAACAAGGCCACATTGAGGACCGTTAGGTATCTTCTTGCATTTATTGGGAAGAATGTCCAAAAAAAAATGAATTGAATAATTTACCCTGATGAATGCCTGGAAGCGTTTGTCTCTGGCATGCAGCTCCTTGTAGAAGTTGACTGCTTCACTGTGTCGACTGCAAAATTTGCCATAGATTTTCTTCATGCTTTCTGCATTAGAGCCTGAGAACTGAAGCACATCATGTAATAAATTATTACAGGAGCTAGGATATGAACAATGAATCTGCTCATAATTCATGTTGACGTATGCACATAACATGCAGGTAAACCTTTTTATAACAAAGTTTTTTATCTGTTTATATTTTAAAGAAAAAAAATTATATTATTGTTATATTTATGTGATTTGATCAATTTTTATTTTTTATTAATTCACAAACTGCAGTTTGAGGGTGTTTACATGACAACAATGTATTAAAAACGGAAACGGTTTCCTTTTTTTTTTTAAAAATGTTTTGGGTACAGACGACAACGTTGCCAAAACAATCCCCGTTCACAAGGATCATGTGTTTTTTTGTGCCTGTGCACAAATGCATTTCTTCTACATATGTAAATAATGCTTCTTCGCTGGCACTAGTATTGGTGCAGTAAATCTACACTTTGCTGGAGGAACGTTAATAAACTCAGCACCTTGAGCACCACACACACATTTCTGTAGTCCGCCATTGTTGTTTTGGTTGGCAAGTAATCAAAATCAAAGTTTTTGTGCATGCCTATAGACTAAACAGGTAATGCGCATGCGCATTACAACATTGAGAAGATAATGTATCGGTTTGAAAAGTTTGGGTTTACAGATCCCTAAAATGGTGTTGGCATGTAAATGAACGGCTAAAATAAATGAAAAACGGCCCCTGAGAAACCCTTAAATCTCCCCTTAAAGGAGTAGTTCACTTTTAAAAAAACTTTTGCTGATAATTTACTCACCCCAACATCATCCAAGATGTCCACGTCTTTCTTTCTTCAGTCGAAAAGAAATTAAGATTTTTGATGAAAACATTCCAGGATTTTCTCCATATAATGGACTTCAATGGGAACCAAACGGTTCAAGGTCCAAATGACAGTTTCAGTGCAGCTTCAAAGGGCTTTAAACGATACCAGACGATGAATAAGGGTCTAATCTAGCGAAACCATCGCTCATTTAAAAAATAAATAACAAAGTGCACTGAAACTGTCATTTGGACCTTGAACCGTTTGGTTCCCAATGAAGTCCATTATATGGAGAAAATCCTGGAATGTTTCATCAAAAACCTTAATTTCTTTTCGACTGAAGAAAGAAAGACGTGGACATCTTGGATGACATGCGGGTGAGTAGATCAAAAATGAGTTTTAAGGGATAAAATGATTGACTACAGGGGGACTTTAAGTAAAATCAAACACCCTCACCTGGTTGACCAGCACATCTCCTATTCTGTTGATTATAAAGCCGTTTGCTCCATCCAGGCTGGCTTCCTTCTTCCTCTCCAGCAGTGCACTGAAAAAGAACGAGTGGAGTTCCAGGAGCTCCTCCAGCATGGGGAACATCTTCTCCACCATCTGGACCTCCAGCTGGAGATCTGTCAGCAGGCCCTTACTGTACACATCAGACATGATCCGTAGCGTCCGCAGGTGATGCATCTCCGTCTGGATCAGCTCTGGATTGATAAAGGAAGGAGATGTTTAGATACAGACACCTGGAAAAGCAACAGTTACCAGGCTTTAGGCTTTTGGGCCAGTGAATAGAGATGTCGACTCTTTGAAAAGCAAGAGATTCCCATGTTTAAGTTGCCAATTTCTTCTAAACAATTCACTTTAATTGTAAAGTAGCATCTAAACAAATTTAAGTGTGTTATTTGTACATTTTTTTCCTATTGTTGACAAAAAGAACCAAGAGTAAATGCTTCAAGTTAGGGTCAACAACACTGCTGTTAAAATGATTGCATGTGATTTTTGATGCATTATTATGCATTTTTTTTATATTTTGAATTAGTTTTTATTTTAGTTTCAGTAAAATGTATGTGTATATATATATATATATATGTGTGTGTGTGTGTGTGTGTGTGTTGTGTGTGTGTGTGTGTGTATATATATATATGTGTGTGTGTGTGTGTGTGTGTGTGTGTGTGTGTGTGTGTGTGTGTGTGTGTGTGTGTGTGTGTGTGTGTGTATTTATACTTTTTTTTCTATTTCATCTTTAATCTTTCTTTAATGCATTGTATATTGTCTTGTTTGTATGCTGGTCTTGCTGCAAAACCAATTGCCAGGAACTCAGAAATTCAGAAACACTTCCCTGGAAATAAAATAAAAATGTTTTCAATTCTAACATGGACTTACCATAGATGACGTCTTGCCTCTTAACGATGTCCTTCTTGAGATGCTTCAGACATTTCTTATCTACAGTAATGCTCCAGGAGTCAGCCTCCAGTTCTTTAACATCCGCTTCAAACTCTCCCATCAGCCGGCTGTCAACCATCTCAGTTCCTTTAGAAACCAACAAAACGTTTATTCATACATTACTACTGTAGAAAACCTGTGCAAATAATAAAAAAACTTTAAAAAGCCATTTTATTAATAGTGAAAGTGAATAATGAAGTAAATGACTGAAGGGAAGGGGAAGAAAAAGGACAAGAGGGCAGATTACAAACTAGGCCATGAAGCCACAGCTCTGACAATTGATTGCTTGTTTTTAAAAGGATAAGGACTAATTCATGTTGAAAAGGGAACATGCTGGACAGTCATTTTTAGGTTTTAGGTTGGGCTCTCTTTTAGATGCTTTTGAAAGTGCAGGAAATTGCATCTGGTATAATACAGGAAGAAATATGTCTGCTCACCTTCATCTAGAGACTCATTGGACGCTGTGACCTTATTGGGTTTGTGGAGTGAGTCTGTGGATTGAGACAGATATCGCATACCTCTCAGAGGTATATCGTCAAACCTGCAGGAAGGGATGAGGTTGGGATGAGGGATGAGGTCAAATGTCCTACAGACAGATTCACTGGCTTTAGGTATCAGAAGCTATAGAGTCAGCAGTTAAGTTGTAGGTTGAGAACAGTGTTTGGATAACACGTTTTAATAGAACGGGGTTAGGTAATTATTATTTAATTTTTTTTAATTATTTTTTCAGTAACGGGGTAATCTAATTAATTACAACGCCGTTAACGCTACTGGACGTTAGATGCGGTGCGTTACCACGGGCGTCAATTTGGTTTGAAATGTGCTGGGAACAAAGACGCATTCGGAAGTGCATTTTCATAAGTGCTGGGTACAAACTTGTCAAACTGTGAGCCTCTCTGCTCAACACGTAAATAAATCCATCGATCCGCAAATGTTATTTGAGTTCTTAAATGGTCTGGTGGCAGATCTTTTGCCAAACGTGTCAGAGGTTACGGGTTCTAATCCGCACTCGTAGTTTTTTTTTTCTCTCATCAAAACTGAATATGTTCATCAGTGGTTACAGTCTATATCAAGCAGGGACACTGTGTGCATTTTATTTTGTGATTTCACCGGAATTAATAGAGATAGTCTCCACAATAGATGGCGATAGATTGAAGAGCGCGTCCGAGTGAAGACTGCGCGAGAAACACTGTATCCATGACACTGATAGCAGGGACAACGAGCTCAGCTTGATTTCAAAAACAACCCATTTTAGCGCTAGATCTCAATTTAACAGTGAACTAAATGAATGTTCTGCTAGTTAACTGGAGATGTTTTATTTATTTGTATTAGGTACATCCTTGCCTCAATGTTTCAAAAAGTGGTGGGTACAAAATGACTCATGACAAAATCTGACGCCTATGGCTATGTGCGTTACTACGGAGCCCCTAAAGGGACCTTGGCAAAAATAAAAAAAATAAAGACTATCGCGTGCGCACGAGATAGTATCTCGTGCGCACGCCATAGTTTCTCGTGCGCACGCGATAGTTTCTCGTGCGCACGCGATACGTTTCTCGTGCGCACGCGATAGTTTCTCGTGCGCACGCGATACATTTCTCGTGCGCACGCGATACGTTTCTCGTGCGCACACGTTACAATTTCCGGTTTGCGTTTGCGTCACTGTAATTACTATGAGGAAAACAAGAGCATGGATGTCCAAGTTTAAACTTATCCTCTAGATTAAAATAGTTGGTTACAATGCGAACAATAAATCCTTATTTTTAAGGAATTGGTTTAACAGAGAATTGGATATTAATCATCTTATGAATATGTTTGATAATTATGGAAATATTTTAACATACGAACAATTTATGCGAATCCATAGTTTCCCTGTGCATTTTAAAGAATTTAATTCTGTCATTAAAGCTATTTCCCATACTCTGATTCATCTTATCAAAAGTCATATTCAGTTTAACTCCACATTAATGATAAATCCAAAATTAATTTTAAATAGCATTGAATTGATTGATAAAAATGCAATAATATACATATTTGTACAATATATCAAATACAAAATAAAATAGCACCTGGAGGATTTTTTTAGAAGTCTATTATTGATAATATTAATTGGAAGACTGCTTGGTTAATCCCCTTTAAATATTGCATTAATAATAAAACCAAAGAAATACATTTTAAAATTTTACATACCATTTATCCTGTTAAATCATTAATTGCAAGATACTCTGATATTGACGATTTATGTTCCTTTTGTAAAATACAGCTTATGAAAACCCCAAATTCAAATTTAGAATATTGTGAAAAGGTTTTCATAGCTGTAAGCCATAATCATAAAAATTATAACAAATAAAGGCTTGAAATATCTCACTTTGCATTTAATGAGTCTATATATTAGTTTCACCTTTTAAGTTGGGGATGAATTTAAATATTTTTGCTTATGGATATAAAATTTTGGCAACAGTATAAATAAATTAACAATATATTCAAGACCTTTGAAAACATGGTTTTCATAATATACAATAATATCATTTAAAGTAAAATAGTATTTAATTTTTACTAAATTAAAGATAAATTCTGTCAATTCCTTCCCGAAATGTTGGATAATTTTGCATTCAAAAAAATGAGTCAACACCTCTTTCCCACTTTTACAAAAGGAACATAAATCGTCAATATCGGAGTATCTTGTAATTAATGATTTAACAGGAATGTATGTGCGGCGCTGGAGGGGCTAGCAGTGCTTCAGCACCCCAAGAACGACCAAAGCACCCCCATAGCACCCCCAATAATAATTTCTGAAAGCAGCATATCTCGTTATTTCAACATATGCTGGGACATTCTAATCTGCATTAAGCCAAGTGTTCTTATGGTTTTCTATGGGAGAAAAATGCTTAATGTGTAAGCTAATTAAACACGTTGCGTTTATATTCTGGGCTCATCTGATTTTTTGTAGTATAACCTACTTTATAATGATTTTGGTATCATAATGATGAATAAATGCATGCACAATTATCCGTGAACTTGATAAATGTTGCAGATATGTTTTACAATGCACAAAAAAATTCCTTTCAACGTGCAAAATTCAGAATTAAATGAATGTGCAGCAATACAATAGAGAGTCTGTAGGCCTACTGTACGTGTTGTAGCCATTAAATAAGTTTCATATTTGTTTAAATATAATGTTTTTTCCCCATGTTGATTATGAAAAGTGAACAGCATGAGTAAGATAGGATATCGGGAGACATGAAGTGGGTCATACACAGTGTTGGGGAGTAACGGAATACATGTACCGGCGTTATGTATTCAGAATACAAGGTATGAGTATCTGTATTCCATTACAGTTACAATTTAAATAGTTGGTATTTAGAATACAGTTACATTGTTGAAATCAAAGGATTACATTACGATACTTTTCTGTTTCACGAGTTTATTTACTCTCTAGCTAAATAAATTAAGGCAACTCAGCATTTCCCATGAAGCCCCAATGTGAAAACGAAAAAAATGCGCGGTTTGCGTGATCAGTCACAATGGAGTCGGAAGAGGAGCAGCGGGAGCTAGAGCCAGAGCCAGCCAGGGCAAGAATGCGTTTCTATCTTGGAAATTCAAACAGCATTTCACATTAAAGAAAGAGAAGGGAGAACGAAATATAGCCTAAATGTGCAACGCCAACCAGCTCCTTTCAGCGTCCAAAGACTCCACCTCCAACCTGAAGAAGCATCTTAAAGTAAGTTATCCTTCCCGTCCAGATCCAATGCAACCACATCTTTAAATTACTATAAGAATTATTTGAGGTTAACATTATAAAATATGTAGACCTACACCAAAAAATAAATAATTTAAAATTGAGCAATTCCAGCACATTTGCACTCAAAACTTGAAATAGAAATTCTCAGAAAATGCATTTAATACGAATATATTTAAAAAACGTCTGTTTATATTTCCATATACTCCCGTAATAAAGGAGTCCAGACATTAGAAAAATATCTGTCTACAGATGCGTTTTCTATTTAATATGGGAAATAAACATGCGTGACACAAAAACGTGACTTTAACTACTTCTGTGAATTACACTCTGCTCAAACCAAAAGTAATACTCACCGGATGAAGAAGGGTTGGCTCTCCACAGAACATAAAATATAGCTACATTTTATAAATTTTTTCGCGTTCGCATTTATGAGGAAAAAACAATGTTACGAACGTGACCACTCTGAAAGCGGCACTAAAAGACTGCATTAAAACTTTCACGCAGAGACCTCAAACAGAAAGCACAAAGCCTTTCTTTAAAGGGAATTTCGTTTTGTATTAATTGTATCTTAATTTTAATAAATGTTTCATCAACCAATTGATTTAATAAATAAGAAGTAGGCTAAATATTTCACGACATCAAGGCGCCAGCGTGTGAACTGGAGCTTGTCTCTTATGAACCGAAACTTAGCGTAAGATTATTCTTTCCTCACAGTCACAGACATGTCTACATTTAAACAGAACAATTCAAAACGAAACAAAACAGACTGCGTTCTGCTTATGTAATCCGTATGAAATGCGCATTTCTCTCTGGCGCGTTCACTAGCTTACTGCAAAGATCGCGAGTCAGCATCGTCAACTTCATCTTTGCAGGCGACAGTGACACAGACAGAAAACACTTGTTTATTAATAAACAATTAAAATATCTCCTTGCTATATTTTACATATTCATAATCAATACTTTTACCGGTTCTTTGTGACAGCTTTTAGGTGCTTTATTGGCAGCGCCATCCATATTACATTAACATTATAAATAATAAATCTTTAAATATATTTGATTGAATGCTGAATGTTGAGCTTATTCAATGTAGTAAAATTGAAACTTTATTTGTGATAATTAAAATAATTGAATATTAAATATTGAAGTTTTTCTCATTTAATAATAGTAGCTATTTATATACAATATAGACTAATTGCGCTGCTCCCCCTGTCAATGATCTAGCACCCCCTCAGCACCTGCGTTAAACATTATCTGCCCCTGATGGTATGCAAAATTTTAAAATGTATTTCTTTGGTTTTATTATTAATGAAATATTTAAAGGGGATTAACCAAGCAGTCTTCCAATTAATATTATCAATAATAGAGAAATTTCCTCTAGGCGCTATTTTATTTTGTATTTGAAATATTGTACAAATATTGCATTTTTTAATCAATCAATTCAATGCCATTTAAAATTAATTTTGGATTAATTTTTAATGTGGCGTTAAATTGAATATGACTTTGATAAGATGAATCAGAGTATGGGAAATAGCTTTAATGACAGAATTAAATTCTTTAAAATGCACATGCAGGAAAACTATGGATTCGCATAAATTGTTTGTATGTTAAAATATTTCCATAATTATCAAACATATTCATAAGATGATTAATATCCCTGTTAAACCAATTCCTTAAAAATAAGGATTTATTGTTCGCATTGTAACCAACTTTTTTAATCTAGAGGATAATTTTAAACTTGGACATCCATGCTCTTGTTTTCCTCATAGTAATGACAGTGACGCAAACGCAAACCGGAAATTGTAACGTGTGCGCACGAGAAACGTATCGCGTGCGCACGAGAAATGTATCGCGTTTTCCACGAAACAGTGGCACAAATATTTACATTTTACAGATATATCGCGTGCGCGCACAGCGCGATAGTCTTTATTTTTTTATTTTTGCCAAGGTCCCTTTAGGGGCTCCGTACGTTACTATGTATTGATTGAATAAACTGTGTAATCCGAACGCACCCCTGGCTCACACAGCTAGTGAGGAGGTGGGTTAATAACGAGGTAATCGATTATGATTGGCTAAGGCAGAGTCATGTTTGCTGTCTGTCGACGTGCAATAAATATAGAAAGTTATGTACAAACACCTGTCTGTTCTACTCATTTCAACTAAAAAATAAAAATTTTTAATAAAAAAATCCAAATTCTTTGACATATAGCAACTTTTTTTTTAACAGTAACGCAAATAGTTACTTTCCCTGGTAACAAGTTACTTTTATTATAGAGTAATTCAGTTACTTTTTGGAAAAAGTAGTGAGTAACTATAACTAATTACTTTTTTAAAGTAACGTTCCCAACACTAGTTGAGAATGGCATACTTCCATACTACCAGTGCTGGGTAGAAACTGATTATACGCATCTAATCTGCATTACATAATCAGATTGCAAATTAAAAATTGAAATTAAGTACTTGTAATTAGATTATATTACATTTTGAAATACTGATAATCAGACTATAGTTCCTTTTTTATTGATTCCATGATTACATATTACTCACACAATGGCAGTAAATTATTATTAACAAAATATTTTTTTGTTGATAGTTTTAGTAATCAATAACAACACTGATACCGTATCAAGTAGGCAGTATAGTTGCATTCTATTCTGGACATACTCAGTAACTATATTTTCAGTTGAATCCTGAGAATACTTGTTGGTGTGTGTGTGTGTGTGTTTAGTCACTAACATTGCAATATTGTTGATGGACATGCTTTTCGAGAGGTTGCTGCTGTGGAAGGGCATAATACTGGTGGGTCGTCTGGAAGGAAGAATCACAGAATGTTCCTCTGGAGAAAATATAGCAGACCACGGACGATCCCGCAGTGTGGATGCTACACACAAAAATCACAGATACACCATTGAGATCAGTTGATATGAAAAAAATCATAGAATGAAAAGAGGAAAAACCTACAAACCCACATTTTGTTCGTAGAGTGACGACAGGCATAGTGGTGGACTCTGGTATTGCAAACTGCTGTTTATGTAACAGAAAAGAAGTAACAGATTGTTTTTAACAACACAATGCAGACACTTTTCTCGATGTGTAACTGAAAGAAAAATGCACATTTTAGAATGAAAACAACTCAAACCTTCATTCTGCTTTTGGGACATATGGGGAGGCTCTCTCTACAGCTCTTGTGAACTCTCACATTGCAATCTGAAAAACAAAACATCACAAATAAAAACATTAGCAAAGTACTCATTTGCAGTTCACTTTGATAAAGATGCTATAATGTGAATGCTGTTAGTGTAAGGTATAATATATGAGTTTATGTTTTTTATATATATATATTTAGCTTTAATTTATTTTTATTTCCATCAAGTTTCAAGTATTTTAGTACTTTAACTTAAAATTAGACATAATGCCTTGGCAACTAACTGAAATAAGTTCAAGTTTAAGTTTAAAGTTTAAGTTGGAGCAATAAAGGGAGGATTGTGTTAGTTTGTGTTGATTTCAAATATCAACAGTGTTTCTAAAATGGCTTACTGCACCTTTAAGTTTTCAATCTTCCAATTCTTTGATAAAGATGCTATATTGTGGATGCTGCAAGAATACATCATTATTTGTAACCAAAGCATAAGCACAGCCTGTCCTGTTAGCAGAGATTTCACCTCTATGACCAAACATAAGGGTTTAATCATGCATGTATAACGGAAGTCGCATTTTTTTTCTATTCTGGCTTATGGTCAAAGTGGTAAAGACAGTTGGGCTTAGGGTTAGGAATTCCTTCCAGTCAGGAAACTCCACCAAGCTCACAAATGAAATCCCTGAAACGTGCCAACAAGCACTACTAATGCAGATCTTTTGTAAAGAACAAACTCTGAATATATACAATATCATTGTTTCTTATTACTTTTTAATTATTTGTAATAGATTTTTCATTATTTCTATATAGGTTTATATTATATATTTACTCCCAATGGGCTGGGCAATGAGGCTATGGAAAGATGGACTGAAAAATAGACTCAATGGGAAGTTTAAAGTTTATTTACAAGAAATATGAATGAGATTAAAATATAAAAAATAATGCAACAAAAATGTTCTCCCTGAATGAATAAGATTTCAGAATAAGTAGGTGTGCCGTTGCTTGTCATCTGTTGTTAAAATCTAAGTCATGAAAGAATAAAGGCTTTTTATATTTTTCAAAAAACGAATTACTCTAGTGCCATGGATTGTTTTTTCTTATGAATAAGATATTCTCTTCAGCAGCTCCATGAGGAAGTGAATGATGTTACCAGAATTGCTTCCTATTTTTGAGCAAAAAGTCTTTTGAAATCCATGACACAAGTTCAGACATCTTTAAATCACCCTTCAATTTTAAGTTTTTCTATTCTATCACCACACTTATTAAAGCGCCCTGTTATGCTTTTTTTAAATTACCTTTCAGCTGTTAGTAAATGCAATAGGTCTGCAAAGGTTTAAAGATGTGCACAACAAATAAAGTTAGTCTCCAAAAATGGGCGTTCGGTTTCTGATACGCTCTGTAAGCGATAGACCAATCACAACAGACTGAGGCGTCTGACCAATCAGAGCAGAGTAGGCTTTCGGAAAGGAGGAGTTTAGAGAGACTGCATCTTTGAAAGAACTGTTTTTAGACGCGTTAAGAAATGAGGTGATGTTCAATGTATATTATGAAATAATTTGTGTTTTTGACCTTGGATACACATCAACTTATTGTAGGAGACTTTCAAAACAATATTAGGAGCCTTTGAAATAGCATAACAAGGGGACTTAAGGGAACAAAAATAGTTTCTATTTATTGTATAGATTCTTGTCCTGCACATATAAGTGGTTCTGTAAAAATGTAATATGAAATCTAGTGTTGGGGAGTAACTAAATCAAATGGATGTTAAGTAGTACCTGAAACCTTAAATGATGAACTGATTCTTACTTGTGCAGTTGACAACATCTTTAGTGTTGAGGGTTTTGTTGCATTGCTGGCACAAAGCTGGATGCAGCAAACTTGACGTGCTGAACAGGTGTCCATTCACAGATTTCTTATCTCTCTCTTTTGCCTCTCTGTCTTTCTCCCGATTCTTTTCTTTGTCTTTTTCCTGTGCCAGACAAGGAATAAGAAATATTACAATAGGTGACAGCTGTAAACACTTTCAGAGCACTGTAATGGCCAGTTGTATTTACTTCAGTTTAAACCAGTTAACTTAAATTGCTCATTTTCTTTAATTGCATTTCTTCTAAGTCATTTAGTATGCCTCCCTCCCAAAACAAACAAAACAAGGTGCTTGTTAGCTAATATTTAAATTATGGGACTTATGGGATAAAATGTGGATTGAGTGCCACAGGATCCAGAGCTAATGTGTATGCTAATCAAAAAGAGGACCTTAGTGGGCAGCCCTATTGTCCCCATGTAAAATGTCATTTCAAACTGAGGACATTTTCACTGTGATTCAGACAGTTGTGCACAAACATCCTTTCAATTGTTGTCAAGTTCTCCTGTAACAAAGTTCAGCTTCCTACTTGTAAATATAGGCCTCAAGTTCAGCAACTGTTTAGAAACAGAAACTGTTTTTTGGGGTATTAAAAAAGCTAAAGTAACAAATACTTAAATATTTCATGTTTAGAATAAGTATTTAATTATGTATAGTTGAATCACCATAAATCAAACACACGGCTGACAACAACGTGCCAAAAAGACAATCAATATGACAACTAAACAATGAGCAAGTCATTGGATTCCATTGTTAAGCAACTAAGGATTTAACCATTTCAGAACCAGTGAACATCAAAAATTGAGAAGAGAAAAAGAAGCACAAGATAAACCAGAACAAAAAGTGAACAGACCCCAGGGGCAAAACATCACTTTCCTCAAACGAGGCAGTGCACAGAGATTCGGCCTACCTCTTCTCCCTTCAAGCTCTTTATCTTCTGATAGCGGCCTTGAACCTCGCAAAACTTTCTATATAACATTACTGTAGGAGGCAGAGCCTTTGCAAGACTCTCCGAGACCGAGACAAAAAGTTTAGCATCACCTCAGATTGTGGAGGAAGTGATCCAGCTCAAGCTGGGAGGTGCTGTGACTCTTACTTCCTCTTTTTATTGCACTGTCGTTGCTGGTGTCAGAACAGCAAAGTGCTGATGAAACCTGAACAGTTTGGTGTAAAAACATCCATATGAAAACTTTTATAGTAAATCAGTAGCGTTGCGGACTATAGATTTAACGTTTAAAGTATATTGAACTACAAAGTTCCCAGTGTGTGGAAGCTTGATTCGTTTTTACAGTTAAACTAGGTCCATAAAATCTTGAAATCCGAGTCTTGAATGACTTTCAAGAAGTTTAGAGTATTAATACGAGGCCAATTCAGAAATAATGTATGTACAGTAGCCCTAAAGTTTATTTAAGCCACAGAAAAAAATATATGAATTTCATTGCACTAAAAAAAGAACATATCAAAGTGGCATCAGCAAAGAAATGTCAGTTTTAAGTTGCTTAATTGCTAAAACTGTTGGTAACACTTTATTTTAAGGTTACTATATATATTTACTATAATAATAACAGTAAATTATGCATAATTACACTTAACCATAACTCTATAGTACATGCAATTAATAAATAATATTAATCAGTACTTATTTGAGTATGTACTATGTAACTACATCACCTTAAAATAAAGTGCAACCAAGCTTTTTATTTCCAGGTATCCTTGAAAAAAAAGTTTTTCAATATGCACTTTAGGTCTCTGTAGTTTGTAAATAAGGTACTGGCCCTTTAAATGGGTAAAATGCTGAGCTAACTGTAAAGAATGAAACATTATTGTGCCTCTTCTTAACGTCATATTTCCTCTAGTGCTCAGAAAGTCTCTTCCAATGCCTCACACAACCTACTTCTCCATTCATTTCAGCACAAGTTTAAATTCCTGTCTTGCGTTTAATTGACAGGGTAATAATTCACACTCAGTCATTCACACTCAGTCATCAGTATGAATGAAACGAATGAGCTAATCTACAAATACACTCTTGGTGGAGAGGAAATTACTTAGTGAAAAAAATGACGAACAAATGTTGACTTACTCTCGCTTTCTTGTACATTTTGTTCTTTAGATAGCTGAAAGTCCGGCTCACTTTGGTGGTACTTTTTTCAAAATCTCCTCTTAAAGGTCCAGGTTCCTCCTCTGTAATGCTAAAAAAAGCAAGATATACTGTAAAGACCTGCATTATATGAGTGTGTCCAGAAATGTCAAAATGAATTAAGATACAGGGCATCGTACCTGTATCTCATTGAACTGGAGTTACTGGTGAATGATGTCATGCCTACAAGTACAATGATGGAGTCAAATTACTATCACTAATAACAAACAGCCTCCATCCAAAAGAGCCTGATTTACCTCCACATGCAAAGTTGTCTGTCTGCAAAAGAGTACGTGATTTGTCTAGATATTCAACTAGACTAAAAGACTCATTGTAACATGAACATGCTATAGGCAAGACCATTTTAATCAATACTGAGTTTTTGAAGTTACAATGCTGTCATGAAATCATATTTAGTTATTATTGTAAGAAACGTCCATGTATTTGCCACTGAATCTCAATTAAGTACAAAAAAAACATACAGCCATAAATATGAATGTAATCACAGACAAATGGAGTAGTAAAACTGTTTAGAACGTGACGTCCTCCAACTTAATGTATGGCAAAAAAGAACACTATATTACAGGGTTAATTCACCTAAAAATGTTAATTAGTGACCAGCAACTTTTAAACTCCAAAAAGGACCATTGCTTTGGGTGATATATAGCTAAAAATATGAATGAAGCCATTCAGTATGAATGAAAATACATGATCTAGATGCAAAGTACATATACACAATGGTCCCTATTTTTATCATAAGTAAAGATATCACAATAATAGAGGCCTCTACTCTATATTAGGGTCAAGGTTCAAAGGTGGCTAGCGTCATCTAGGGACAAAACAAAAGGGTTACTATGCTGAAGATGCCATTCTCCAGCTCCTACTGCAACTTACTTATGGTGTCCTCCTCATCACTAGATGAAGAGGTGACAGTAAAGACAGTTTTAGATTTGGGGAGGATCGGTGAGAGGTTGAAGGAAAAAGAGACCCGTCTCTTTCGCCGAATTCTTCCTATCGATGGGCGGTTGCATTGGGGATTGAAAAGTCAGAGCAAGTACTTATTAAACCAGATGATTTAGGGGCCTGAGAACTGGAGGACAACTAACACAAACCAGATTAAACTATATTATACTGGGACAACCTGCACGTGCACAACCTCTCAAACAAGGAATTAATTCGAAATATCTGGTATTTGAAAGCAAAATATGTTCCTAACACAAAATCCATTTCATAATCAATCTATAGCAGCCAGAAACTGAAAGAAGAGATGGAAATCAAGCAGCTTAACTTACCATCTATGTCCCGTTGGCTGATGGAAAGCATAGAGACTGATTTCATGAGGGGGAGAGTCACAGATTGACCGCTGTGTCTGAACTGATGATACTTTCTTGATTTCTGCAATTGCAAACTTAGATGCTCAGTGCTAAAGTTAAGTTCACAGAAACATATTGCACAGCAGAATTCCCTCTAAGCCGCGCACTCCTTATATCCCGGCCGCGCAGGACAAATAAAATGCCATTTGATTATTGTAGTAAATGAGAAATAATTCCAGCGCTATAGAGTTAGAACTGGTAAATGCGGTTTACAGGTTTCATAGAAAGAGAAGGATGTGCGCCAAATCATTCGCTGTAGGAATACTTTAAAGGTTGCGGGCTAAATAGTTCAACATGAGAAGAAGTCATCATGTTTTAAAGAAAAGTGTCTTGATTAAGTGGTGGAAATTACAGATGGTGGGCACAGAATTGTAACAAAAAACAGACATTTACAGTGAAACTATAAAAGAGTTCACGTTCACATTTTTGAAAATATTTCAATTAGGGGTGTCGCAATATACCGGTATTGACGATAATCGTGATATTCAAAGCATGAAATATCGACATCGTGTTAATTTAGAGTGTGACAATATACCGGTATTGGCGATAACCACGATGTTTAAAATGAATAGGACTCTTATGATAACATGACACGTAAATACTCCAGCGCCAGTACCTGGTTGACCTGTCAGGTGGCAGTATTGCACCCACTGACTATCAAATAAGAAGACGACGCAGTGCGCGCCCACGCAGCCACTCTGAAAAGAATGTTGTCTGAGTGAGAGAGTGAAACACTCAGAAAAGCAAGCTCGCCAGTATGGGAGTTCTTCAACTTTAAAGAAAACTGCACCTTAAAGGGGGTCGCACAACGGACGAGAAGCGCGTCTTTAAAATTCGAGCACATTATTTTGAGTTTACACACACCAAAGGCACCATTCAGCGTCTGTCCGCGGCGCCCAGCAATAGCTCGGATTTTCAGGTGAGATTCTCAATTCATTCAGTTAACGGATGTGCTCTGACTGAGGTAAAGTGTTCAGACTGCAGACTCTGCAACGATTGTATTTAATTGTGCAGTTTTAATCATAACAGTACAGACATTATCTTAATTTCATAATGTCCTTAAACATAACAATATTGCTGGCCATAAACTGAGAAAGTGCGCGTCCGGTGTGCTACACGCGACGCGGCGCGGAGCTACGCTTCTCGTCAGGTGTGCGACCCCCTTAAACCCAATCTGCAGAATGTGTAGCCACCAACCTTTTTACCCATCTCAGTGTCCATCACCCTGCGGATTACGCTATTTTACAGAGAGTAAATTGCGATTTATTTTACTAGTCATGGAATGGGAAATGTGACATTAACCTGTTAACAGCGGGTTTCTGTGTTCATATATTTAAATAAAGGGTGATTATTAAGTACCCCGTTTTCTTTACTCGTCTTATTTGTATTTGTATTTGCACTTGATTTTTTTTTGTTCAAATCTGCATGAACAAAACACAGTTGCAACAATAGGTTTAAGAGCTTTTCAGTTCTTCAGGAAGCATCCAGACAGTTTTTTCTCCAGTTTGAATGCTTGTCTTACTTCACAAAAATTTGCAAAAAAAATATTGAGAACACAAGAAGTAAATATGCATACTTGCATTGTGTTTATCAGTATCCTTATGTTTGTTGGGTAAAAAAGAAAAAGTAAATAAACAAAGTAAAAATTTACTTGATTTGACATTTACTTGAATTTCTATAGATATCGCGATATATCGATATCGTGGATTATTTTGGCCACAATAACCGTGGTGTGAAAAATCTAACATCGTGACAGCCCTAATTTCAATTATAGATCTCAAATTAATTGCTTCAGTTTGTTTTGTATTATATATTATACTATATCAGTTTAAATGCTTCAATTTGTTTTATACAATGTATTATTTTATTGTATTTTGTAATTTTATTTTATTAGCCAAATAAATAATTTATCTCACAAGGGGAATTCATGAGCAATAAATATATATTTAATTATGATGTTTTAATGCGGTCTTGTTATTCATTAATTGACCATACAAAACACATTGTGGTTGTCCCAAACTGTTTAAATTGTATATTATATATATATTATATTATATTATATTATATTATATTATATATTATAAAAAAGAATTGAATTGTTCTGCGTGATATTTTTTTTAATTAATTTTTAATAAAATTGTTTGGTGAAGTTAGATCAGGGGTCAAATTAAACATAAATAGCACATTAAAATTAAATGTTCCAACTGCATGATGTAACCACTTTTTGTGTGTCCGCTGTAGAGGTCTGGTATAAAGAATGTTTTTGCTAAGGTGGCCAAAATGTCCACCCAATACAAAAAAAGGTTTGCTCAGAGAGAAATATTTTTTTTGGAGGGAACATTGTTGCACAGTCTTAAACGAAAGAAAGAAAAGAAAGAAAGATATTGTGTATTTACCTTGGTAACTAGTCTACGTAACCTTAAGTCTAAGCACAAAGTAAAATAAAGTGGTATTTTGGGTTATTTTCTATACCTATAACTTAATTGTATTTTATAAAACTATAGTATATGAATGGGAGTAGGATATAAAATGTTTAACTTGTGTCAGTGATATTTTTGAGAAATAAATTAGCTTGCTTCAAATTCCTACAAATGTTTGTCGCAGCTTCATGACCATGGGGAAATGTGGGTCCCATGGCCAAATCAGTTGGGAAGCACTGGCCTGGGCCGCTTCAAGTGACCTTTTCAAATAATTCCTCTATTTTAACCAAAATGTCATGATTTGGGAAAGGTAACTCATCTCACCTGACCACCCGGACTGCTGCAATCCCCCAAATCAGATTGAGGACCTTCTTCTGTGAGAGACATCAGTGAGCCCCTCTCTTCACGTTCCCGTCCCTGCACTCCTCCCTGATCCTTGGATGGGCCTCCGGACTGCGGTATCCAACGTTTGCCATCCTCAATCCCTGCTGCTAGACCCTCCAAACTATAACTGAAAAAAGAAAACATTGCTAACAGCTCAGCACAAAAAAAGTAGATAGATAAATAAATATCTGTCCCACACAACTTTTTAATTTACATCAAATTAATGATGGCGTCTACATGGTTTTCTTTTCACCCAAAAAGGTGTCCACATGTGTCTGTGTATGGTGTACTACTGACCAACCAGATGCAAAATATGCAAAGTGGATGTTCATTACACTACATCCAACACAGAAGTATACACACTCCAAAAATTATAAGACCTTATTTATTATTCAATAATATAACAATTGGAATTAAATTATGATGCATTTCAGTGCAACTACTTAAGTACTAAAAAAATAACCTTTAGACAATAAAAAAGTACTAAAAGTGCAGTATTAAAATGTAGCTAAATGGTTTTGGGACTATGCAAAGCTGACTCTTTTGACAGTCTAGTATATGAACACAGTGAATGTCTGCTGTTAGTATGAGACACCAGGTCTGATCTTAGAAGCGACGCCATAGACATACTGTACATTACAAGCTCAAAGCAGCACAATGAAAAGCACAACCTGAGGCTACATGAGAAGTTTTTGGGATGCTAATATATATGCGAGCACGCATTCGACATTCAAATCTCAAAACAAATAAAATCGTAGAAAAAAAGAATCAAAACTACACAGAGAAGGTACTGGTAGCAACTACATGAACAGGACAACTACACTACATATCACACTATATTAGATAATGAGGGTCTTGTTTTAAAGGTGACTAGAAAATTTCCAGACTTTCCATATATGAATTATACAAAGACCTCAATTATATTAAACTTCAAATCAACATAGAAATAATTTACATTTTCACTATTTAAACATTATAAGAATTACTTTAATTGGTATAACCTACTGTAGTCAAATTGGTCATATTAAATAAGATTTTACATTTTGCTGCAACAGTATGAAACAGATTCGTAACAAACTTCCTCTTACCTGACATTTGGGCCAGATACGAGAACAACAATATCAGTCATCATGCAACCGCAACAAAAAAAGCTACCAAAAAAAAACAAAACTACACAGCAAAATGCAGCAAGTATCTCTGCAGCAACACTTCTAACTTTTAAAAGCCATCATTTATCCAAGCTGTATCAAGGCTGAATGGGGTAGCAAAAATAAATAAGGCCTCCCTTTGCTCCCAGACAAACAGGTAATGCAAATAATGATGCAAACGCTCTTTGTGCTAGTCAAAGGGGATGGCTCTTCGGTTGGATTTACAGGAAGCTTGCACACAACGCGCTCACACACTTTCTGTACCTGATGAGCTCTCTAATTTCTTCCAGCTCTCGACATGGCTCACTGGGGCACCAGCTCAGACTGGGCAAAAAAATAGGGGGCGCCAGTGGGCACAAACCAGTTAGAGGGGTAGTAGTAGAGCATTTATTCAGTAAACTGTTTGTTTGGGTTAAATATTGTGCTCGACTCTTAGAAGAAAAGGTTTTATAAAGAACCTAAAAGGGGGTTAGATGATTGGAGCCTTTTAGGGTTTTAATGCGTTAATTTAGTTTAAAAAAAATTTTTGATTCAATTTTATGAATGAAACCGCATGTAAATACTTTGTCACTAGATAATTTGAAATAACCCATAAACCATGAATGTATTATGCAACAATTTAAAACGTACCTCCTTATAACCTTTTTTGGCAAAAGAGTTCTTTAAAATTTAGTGCGGCGCCAGGCGCAACGCAAGTGTGTCTTGCTAGTTTCAGCCTGACGCAGTTATCATTTTCACGCCACGTTGGTTAAATAGCGAATGCATTTACGCCCATCTGTGCACCCATGGGCGAGATGAGACTGATTGGTTAATTGCACGTTATGCCCAAAACACACCCATTACTAAGAGAATACCGAACATTTTTCCCTTCATTAAACTAGCAAAAGCTGATTCGGACATGCCCTGAGTGCACTTGCGCCGTGCGCTTTAGACCGTGCGCTTTAGATCGTTAAAATAGGTCAAGTCAAGTCAAGTCAAATATATTTATATAGCGCTTTTCACAATACAGATTGTATCAAAGCTGCTTTACAGTATCAATCAAAACAACTCAACAATGTTTGTTTATTACTGGACATCCAAAAAGGACATCCAAGTTTGGTAGAGCTGATCAATGGTATGATTGTTTAATTAATTTGAATATCCCCAACTGAGCAAGCCAAAGGCAACAGTGGCAAGGAACCGAAAAACTCCATCAAGTGACCCAATGGTGTCCTAAAACTCCATCAGATCACCCAATGGAGAAAAAAAAACCTTGGGAGAACCCAGGCTCAGTCGGGGCCAGTTCTCCTCTGGCGTTTATGAACTAGAGGCCGAATTTACAGAAACTGTAAGATAAAAATTTATATGAATGCCTGGCTAAATAGATGCGTCTTTAGTCTAGTTTTAAACTGGGAGAGCGAGTCTGAGCAACGAACAATATCAGGAAGGCTATTCCAGAGCTTCGGAGCTAGATGTGAAAATGCTCTCCCTCCTTTGGTGGATCTGGATATCCTAGGAATGACCAGAAGCCTCGAATTTAGTGATCTTAAAGAGCGCGATGGATTGTAAGGCGATAGAAGATCCGTTAAATAGACTGGAGCTAAACCATTTAGAGCTTTATAGGTCAAAAGCAATACCTTGTAATTAATACGGAACTTTATAGGTAACCAATGAAGTGATGATAAAACTGGTGTTATATGATCATATTTTCTTGATCTAGTAAGAACTCTAGCGGCTGCATTTTGGACTAACTGTAGCTTGTTTATTGAGGATGCAGGACAACCAGCTAATAAAGCATTACAGTAATCTAGTCTCGAGGTCATGAATGCATGAACTAACTTTTCTGCATCAGAAACAGATAGCATATTACGTAGCTTAGCAATGTTTCTAAGGTGGAAAAAGGCAGTTTTTGTAACATATGAAATATGCTTTTCAAAAGACAGGTTGCAGTCTAATATAACACCCAGGTCTTTTACTGTAGCGGATAAAGTAACAGGGCATCCTACTATGTTAAAGTTGTGTTGTGAGAGGTTTTGTAGACGGTTTTTAGAACCGATAAGTATTACCTCTGTCTTATCTGGATTTAATAAAAGAAAGTTACGCGTCATCCAATCTTTTATATCTTTAACACAATCTGTCAATTTGGATAATTTAGCGTATTCATCTGGCCGTGATGAAATATATATTTGAGTGTCATCAGCATAGCAATGGAAACTAATTCCATGTTTCCTTAGAATATTACCAAGTGGCAGCATATATATTGAGAATAATAAAGGGCCTAACACAGATCCCTGCGGCACTCCATGGTTTGCCGAAGTCATGATCGATTTTTCTCCATTTAAGTAGACGAAATGGTAGCGGTCAGATAAGTATGACCTGAACCAGCTTAATGCTTGTCCTTGAACACCAGTGTAATTTTGTAGTCGATCTATGAGTATTGTGTGATCTATAGTATCGAACGCAGCACTAAGATCAAGTAAAACTAGTACTGAGATACAGCCTTGGTCCGAAGCTAAAAGTAGATCATTTATGATTCTAACAAGCGCAGTTTCAGTGCTATGATGTGGCCTGAATCCAGACTGAAACTTTTCATAGATGTCGTTTTCTTGCAAGAAAGAGCCGAGTTGAGCGGACACAACTTTTTCTAATATTTTTGACATAAATGGAAGATTCGAAATGGGTCTGTAATTTGCTAGGTTATTTGGATCTAATTGTGGTTTCTTAATAAGAGGTTTTATAACTGCCAGCTTGAATGCTCTTGGAACATGACCTAAAGATAAAGACGAATTAATAATATTGAGAAGAGGCTCTTCCACTATAGGTAATACTTCTTTCAGTAGTTTAGTTGGTATAGGATCTAATAAACATGTTGTTGTTTTAGATGAAGTGACAAGTTTATTTAACTCTTTTTGTTCTATGGTTGTAAAGCATTGTAATTGTTCTTGCGGGGTGATAATTGCGGCTGAATTATAAGGCGCGAGCAAAGATTGAACGTTTACGATTTTGATTCTGATGCTTTCAATTTTCTCGGTGAAAAAGTTCATGAAATCATTACTACTGAACTGTAACAAGGTATTTTGTTCAGACGACTTCTGTTTATTTGTTAGTCTAGCCACGGTATTAAATAAAAACCTTGGATTATTTTGGTTGTTTTCTATTAATTTGCTGAGGTGCTCAGCCCTGGCCGTTTTAAGGGCCTTTTTATAACGTGACATACTGTCTTTCCACGCGATTCTAAAGACCTCTAAATTAGTTTTTTTCATAGGGCCCCTAGTGTTCTGTAAAGAACCCCACTGAACCTTTTTTTCTAAGAGTGATAATAGAGCGCAACAGTAGGGTTCGAGAGGTAAAAATTATATTCATCCTAATCACATATATTTGTTGTTTTGCAAAAAAAAAATTATATACATAAAAATTGTGTTAGTTATGTTAATTCCTAGTACTGTAATTTGCTAGGATGAAAATGGGAATCACTGTTGCGCTCTATATGGATTTCAGATCTTAAATCTTTAAAAATAAAATAAAAAAACAAGATACCTTCTTCTGTAAAAGACAGGTCTGCCGTCTCCTGTACTTCGAACAGAACTGGAAATGGAAAGATGATGAGAGGTATGAGATGACATGGAAATATGAGAGATCTTTAGTAACTACTATGACTTAGTTAAAATATCTGTATAATACCAGTAAGAAGTCATGGAAGGGTAAAAATTAAAAGTATGGAATTAGAAAAAGAGTGAATGCAAATCAGTAACAAAGGGAGGAGCGAGGTGAGAATGATTAAAGCATGCAAAGGTTAGAGGATGTCACATGATCAAGAAGTGTGAATGACGTCATTCTCCAGCATGTCTTGTTTTAGTGTGTCATTTTTGAGGTGCTGATGCATTAGCATTCAGTGTGTTATGAGTGGGAGCGTATTCAGCGTTTCAAAACCTAAAAACCCAAATACATTTTGGGCAAATTAGTGTCTGTGATGAGATATACATTTTCATCATATTCCTTTACTATAGTGCGTTTCAACTTATAAATTAATTAATTATTTTATTGAGCAAGGATGCGTTAAACTGATCAAAAGTAATGCATATTAGACTGATTTCTGAAGGAATGTAATGAAAGTAATGAAGCTAAAAATTCAGCTTTGCATCACAGGAATGAAATAGAATATGTGTGTGTGTGTGTGTAAATAGAAACATAGAAAATAGAAAACAGTTATTTAAATTGTAAAATTTCACAACTTTTTTGATCAAATATATGCAGCCTTGGAGAGCATAAAATACTTATTTCTTTTGAAATGTCATTCTGTCTGTCAGCAAATTTTCAGATAAAAATATCAGTCATATTACGTTAGAAAAAAGAAGCCTATGTTATGACAATTAAGATTTCTTGCATTGCAATATTATCACTTAAATTTTAATATTATCTATTATTTCAATATTATCACTAATTTTGATTTAGATCATTTTTTTTAAATTACTAGTACGTTTTCACAAAGCAGAAAAACCCTTGTCCTAAGAGCAAGCTTCACTTCAGTGTAATCCCGACACGTACCTGCGCTGATTCATTTCTTCTTCCCCTCCCTGGTTCTTCCCAGGACCCCAGCTGTGTCTGCGTAACGGAGAGAGCGAGCACACGGGGGAGCGGAAGAGAGAGGCGGGGAGCGGCACCTCGGTTAGCCTGTCTTTGGCCTCCTCTTCTTGCCGTACCTCCTCAGAGCTCTCGGCCGAGGAGCTGGGATGCCCCACGCTGGCGGTGTCGTCTGTGGAGGAGCAGGAGACGGACACCTCGCTTGTGCTGTCACCTCCACCTACTGCCTCCTGACCCTGAGCAAGAAACACCAAACTCAAATTAACCAACAGACAGATGATACATTATTCAGCACAACAAAAGACTGCACTACATATAAGGATTGGCTATATCTTATCAATGATACATGGGAAGTGTGCAAAAGAAAATGGTTCAAGCATAAATGCTGCCAAATATGCTATTAAAATGTATTTGACAAAGTATACATTTAAAAAAAAAAAAAAAAGTGTGTCTAATTGTGATGGGGAAAACAAAATTCTAATTATCTTCTGTTTTTGTAGATAAAGTGTTTGCAAAGTAGCATTGTGTTCATTTTCTTTAAACATTCTATATTTTCCAGTGTTATTTTAGTACTATTTAGATACCATTAATACGTTTTTTTTTATACATTTCTATTTATTTATTTTAATTTAGTTTGAATAATTTTAGCACTTTTACTTCAGTTAGTTTCCAAGGCAACATTTCAAAAAATGTTGTTAGTTTAAATTTTTCATCTAATATTTATACTTCATTTCAGCTTTATTGAAATTAACGAAAACTATTTGTAATAGTTTTAGTTATCAATAACAACACTGATCATGACCTCATGGCATTGAACAGATTTGCAAAACTAACAAGCAGGTTTCACCCCAAACAATGCCCTTATTTGTCATTGGTCGTCAAACAAAAAGTCCCGCCCCCAAGCGCATGCCATTGGTTGAGCCGGTCAGGATGCTCAAATTAATTTAGGGTTAAATTTATTTAATATTAGGTGAACATCCATGGGCTAATTTGAAGAAAGTATTTAAACATAGAACAATAACACACTTCACTTCATGTCTATTGTTGATTACATATGAAATACTTTACTTAGACTAAAGACTAAAGTTTGAAAAGATTGCATTGAGAAAAGTGTCCATCATTCAACAGACAGCAATGACTATCATAGTATTTGCTTTTTTTTATTGTTTTTTCAAGACTCACTCACTCACTCACTCACTCACTCTCACACTCACTCACTCTCACACTCACTCACTCTCACACTCACTCACTCTCACACTCACTCACTCTCACACTCACTCACTCTCACACTCACTCACTCTCACACTCACTCACTCTCACACTCACTCACTCTCACACTCACTCACTCTCACACTCACTCACTCACTCACTCACTCACTCACTCACTCATACTCACTCACTCATACTCACTCACCTACTCACTCACTCAACTCACTCATCACTCACTCACTCATACTCACTCACTCGTAACCGATGATCTCCCACACCTAACCTTAAAGCAGTCGTGAGGTTTCTTGGTGTGAGGTTTTGATGAGTGTATTGTGCCGAGCACTGGTGGCGTGAGAGACAAGGTGAAGAGGATTTGTGCTTTTGACACACATTGAGGTTTTTGTTGGTGCTCTTGGTGGGGGATGAAAGCCCTCTATTCATGTTCCCCTGAAATAGCTTCTATTGAGCATGTGTGCAAGGAAGCAGAGGGGGTGGTTTATAAGCGTGTGTGTATGAGGTTAAAAAGGGTTCTAGAGAACTTATAACCACGTGACCTACAGTATAGTGGAAAAAAAAAACTCCGGTGGATTTTAACATTTAGGTGTCCTAAAAAATTAAATAAAAAACAGAACTGTAGTCACATGATCACATAAAATGGCCAATTCTGAGATCAACTGATATGTATCATAGCGCAGGTCAAAAACCATAATTTATTTGATCCTATTGACAGCCATTGTTTTATATTTAATCCAACAGTACTCAAATGTTTGAAAATCCCTGTGCTAAGGCATCACTTTAACTATTCCTCATACTTAAGGATTTTCTAAAGCTCTTAACGCTCATTAATAAACTTGCATCCAGCATATTGTGCTACAGACATGAATTAACCCTCTAATTGTGCAGCTTGTTGTGCTCTGTTTTTATTAAGTGAGCAGACAAACAATTTTGCCAGCTGGATGATAAAATTGAAAAAAATTCAATAACTAACTAAATATATAAATATGGGAGACAGACAGCCAAGAAAAATGCCCAAGAAACCGCTCAGAACAACCACAAAATGTCCTATGTGGCAAAAAACACTCATATTGTCTTCAGAAAATGTAGTCTGTTTTTTCTTTCTCTTACCTTTCTGAAGACAGTGTCCTCTCCAGTGTCAGGACTGAGGAATCCATCTGTATCGCTGCCTGAGTCTCGAAATGTGACCGTTTCTGAGTTGCAAGTGTGAAATCTGGATACAGTGAACTCTCTGCAACAAACACACATAAACACGCATTTACACAATGACAGACCAATTTAAAGCTGTGAGCTAAAAGTCTCTAAAGGAGTTCTCTTACTTAAGCCCAATGTTTAAACAAAACGTGCGACTTCCCCTTCAGAACAGATCTTTGTACAACAGCACATGTATTCACTACAGCAAAGTCTGACAAACCTGATGCGGTACTGACAGATGCTTCAAATTTATACCGTGGATAAAACCATATCACGTGGGAGAGGAAACCATCATGACAAACCTCAACAGATTCCATCACCTAGAAAAAAATACCGCCCGTTTCCTTTGCTCTCTCTCGCTTTCACTTTCTACTGGGTTTTTTTAAGTGCAACACATTCTCTATGTACGCTTAGTGCAAGTGAACAGGATCTGGGATCAACACTAGTAGATCTGTCACAAGAGTGTGAGCTTTGTCAGCTGTCTAACTGCCCACAGGTGGCTCCATGTCTTGGGAAGTGAAGGAGGGGTCTCGCTAAAGCCACT
Organism: Chrosomus eos; assembly: GCA_036326025.1. NCBI lineage: Eukaryota > Metazoa > Chordata > Actinopteri > Cypriniformes > Leuciscidae > Chrosomus > Chrosomus eos. The sequence goes on along the minus strand of CM070818.1, from coordinate 13,673,538 downwards.
ACAGCTGCCTGTTCTCAGTGTGTGTGTGTGTGTGTGTGTGTGTGTGTGTGTGTGTGTGTGTGTGTGTGTGTGTGTGTGTGTGTGGTGTGTGTGTGTGTGTGTGTGGTGTGTGTGTGCGCGCTCTTAATGACCCAATGCTGTAGTAAAAGCAAACGTCATTACAAACAACTGAAAACATAAACACAGGCCACGACAGGCCTCTGAGAAGAACGGCAGAATTTAGTATATATATAAAATCAGTTACGTTTCAATGATAAAACTATTGTCTGAATGTTTTTGACATGATTTATTTGAAGGTGATATGTTACTTTTTAGAACTAAAAAAAAAAACATCACATCAGTACCTGGAAATTGTAAACACTGGGACTCTGTGTTTGCTTTTTAATATTGTTAAAATAAAATATAAAATAAAACTGCAACCAAAATGTGACGGTAAAATACTTTCTCCTGATCTAGTACCTAGAAGCTGTAAACAATGTGGCTCTGGGGTGCTTTTACCACTGAAATTAAATAAAATATGTTTAGCATGGTAAAAAAAAAAAAAAAAAAAAAAAAATTATATATATATATATATATATTTATATATATATATATATATATATATATATATATAATATATATATATATATATATATATATATATATATATATATATATATATGAAAATTTCAGATGGCATTTAGAGGCTTTTGCATCTGAACTCTTCAAAAAATAATATATATATATATATATATATATAAACTATATATATATATATATATATTTTTTTTTTATTTTTTTTTTTTTTTTTTCAGCTTTTTACACTTGTGGTGTACCCGGTCAAAAATGACCGGCCTACAAAAATAGCTTATAAATGTTTTGTTATGCTATATTATCCCCATATATTGGATTCAATCTTTTTATCAACTTGTTTTCTTTTAATTAGCACAGGTTTTGTATTTCTTATAGGAACTGATTTATTTGTAGGCCTCATTGATCTGACCTTATGCACCTCGGTATTTGATCAATCAGTTTCAAAAATCAAGTTGACAAAAAGATTGACTCCAATATTTGGTGAAATTATATAATGAGCGATTTACAAGCAATTTTTTAAAGGCTGGTCATTTTTTATTTTTGAAGGCGTTACAGGGTTTTCAACACAGTGTAAGGGTTACATAAAACCTAACTTTACTTTAGCATGGTTTTCAAAGCATTGTACTGTGACGAAACTGCAACGATGTTAAATGCTCTAAAAAGGTGTCATGCTTACAAGGAAGTGAACAATAAATAGCATCATGCTTCCTGCACTTATAACAATATAGCAGTGATTCCAACTAAGTTGCGTGTTTAAGACAATCCAGTCAAGAAAACTGGAAAAAATAAAGCTATAGGCCCCTACATATCACAACAGGACAAGCAAAACATTCTGTATGGTTGAAACACACTTTTCATTAAACAGGAGATCTCTCTTTTCAGCACTGCATCATGTGTTTGTGGTTTCAATGTATTTGGTTTTTAATATCAGCCACTGCTTGTGTATTTAAGCTGAATACACTGAAGGTACAAGTAAAGATACAGTTATCATGCTCCTCTATACAAGCACTAGTAGCCATTACTATCTTCTGTTCCATACTTCATTTGAGAACTAACAGAGTTCAATCTCTGTAGACACACTCCAACAACGACACACTTCCTGAGAAGTTAGCAAACCATACATATTGTATAGAAGAATTAAAGGTACAAAAGTCAAAACAACCAGTTCAATTCTATGGGTCAGAGAGAGGATGGAAATGTTTTTGCTACAAGAAACTATGACTAACTTTACAGCTTGACTATCCTGCCTAAATAGACAGCATCCCGACAGTCATGAAGCCTCATAAGTGAGCACACATGCCACATTTAATAGAGCTCATCACATGAAGTGCATGAGCAATGTGACTCACGAATGATTCAAATAGAAAATGATAAATAACATGTTTCTAAGCTTACTTCATATGCATAAAAAGCATAAACACACCTAGGAACAGTTTAAGATCATAAAATTAGATTGTTTTAAGAGCCAAAACTTTTTAGTATAATAATTTAAAACCTTTGAACAGTAATGTATGTTTTATATAAGACTTTTTAATGTATTTGAAAGAAGTATCTTATGCTCACCAAGGCTGCATTTATTTAATCAAAAAGTTTTAAAATGTAATTAATGTAATTAATTAATTCCTATGATGGTACATGGAAATCATTCTAATAGGCTGATTTGCTGAAACATATGCAAGAAACATTTCTTATTATAATAAATGTTGTTTTTATTCAGCAATGCAGTTCTTTTGAACTTTCTATTCATCAAAAAAAACTGAAGAAAAATTATGATTTCCACATTATTAAGCGGCTTTCAACATTTATAATAATAACAACCATTATTAATAATTGAGATTCAATAATAATTTTTAATAACTGAGCAGCAAATCAACATCATATAATGATTTCTGAAGGATCATGTGACACTGAAGACTGGAGTAATGATGCTGAAAATGTGGCTTTGCCATCACAGGAATACATCATATTATAAAATATATTAAAATAGAAAGCAGTTCTTTTAAATTCTAAAAACAATATTTCAGAATATGCTGTTTTTGCTGCATTTTTAATCAAATAAACTCATTCAATGCCGACTTATTTAACCAATTACTGTACTGTAACATTCTCAACAGGGTTAAATTACAAATTGAAATATGATCTTCTGTGTAATTTGTATAATTCCATGAAGCCATAAGATAAAAGACCCTACTAGGTAAATAATAGCATTGCTTAACGTCATCGACAATATGATAGCAGGGATGTGTGATCTTACCTGTGGACAGGCTGTGTCTCTTCTGAGAAACACTGGAACACAGTGCGTCTTTGTCCCTGTGAATCTGGAGACAGAAAGAGGAAGATACGGTTTTATGCATGTGACCGTCTAACTGGAAAAAATTGCTTGACATACTGAAGAAAAAATAATAATAAAAACATCAGGTGCATGACAATACAACTTGAATTTGGGGGATTCCGTTTTTTTTAAAATTGCTGAAACGGTCAGTGAAAATGAGGGTTGCTAACAAAAGCATAGGCAACAGGGAAACAGAAGCAGGAGCTTCGCTCACATATGCTCAGAGACTGCAGCATGCATGAAGTTTGAGCTCAGTCTGCGGTTTCTGAAGCCCATAACAGCTGCATCTCACTCATCATAGACCACACACCACCTCACACCAGCCCTGAGGGACAACAGAGGCTTCAGCAATCAGGACCCAATGCTGAGATGGTGCCCACAAGACAGGCATCCAAACAAATAATACTGCCGGTTGGATTCAATCCAATTACATAGAAGAAACAAAGGCTGCAAAGGTAAAACCTGCATATAAAACAGATTCAGCTCAAATATGATAAGCTATGTTTGTGTGTGAAGAGAAGTTGTGCACTACAGTGTCTTAATCCATAGTTACGTTTAATAAAATAAAAAAAAATACTAGTCTTGGAAGTCTCAGTATAAATGCGTTGAAAACTACATCGTAGTTGTACAGCTTTTGCCCTTAGTTACCAGCAAAAGCATGTTTATGAATATATGGAGCTCAAAGAGAAAATTAAGAAATTGAGAAAACATTAGCATGTTGGCTAACTATAGGCTGAAAAACTGCACAGATGTGCACTTTTTTCAAAAGCTTCGATTGTGGATAATTTTTAATAATAGCCGATAAAAATACCTGTGGCAACACAATCGTTGAATTGTACTATATGTTAATACCAAGTGTGCCTCAAGTCCTGAAAAGTGAAGCCAGAATGTTTCGATCGCCCCCAGGTGGTTGGATGCAGATTAGGTCATAAACCCAGAGTTTAGTTTCATCAGGCTGATGCAAGTTCAAATGTTCTTTTTTAAATATCTTTGGTTTTAGTTAGTTATTTGATGCTAGAAAAACAAGAGTGTGACTTCATGATTGACAGCTGTGATTGACAGCTTCTCTGAGGGAAGTAGTCACTGAGGCTCCAATTGACTTTCGAGAAGAGATTGTAGCTTCAACTTTAATTTCGACATTTCCATAACTACTCGGTTACTCACGTAACCTCAGTTCCCTGAGTTAGGGAACGAGTATTGCGTAGCTATACGCAGTGGGGGAAACTCCTTTTCCTCGATTTACTGAAGCCTTTATGTAAAGCGCATTTGCAGCTGCACAGCAGAACATGAGCGTCCGGCTCGCTCATAGGCTGCGCAGCGGCAACTGCATAGCCAATGGCGTGGGCCCACCTAGGGGGCGTGTCCTCAGACTATAATAGTCCCCGAATTCGCCATTATAGCAGGTTTAACGACTGAAGCGACAACTTGCCATGTTAAATAGTGCGGCTGGCTACGCAATACTCGTTCCCTAACTCAGGGAACTGAGGTTACGTGAGTAACCGAGTAGTTCCCTTTCGAACGGTCACTTCGTATTGCGTAGCTATACGCAGTGGGGACGCCATGCAAAACGCCGCACTGGATAACTGGCTGCCACTGCAACTCAGACCCCTGAGCATACAGAACAAGCCATAACCGCATAATCATGTATAAATAGACCAGACACCGTCAGGTCTAAATAGTACACCTCCGTTAGTAATAACCCAACCTACTACACCAATGAACCCAGACACTGTCGGGGTTATTAGTATATGAACGTACCACCAGACAAGTGGGTTTATATATATATATATATATATATATATATATATATATATATATATATATATATATATATATATATATATATATAAAATTATAACCGGCAAAAAGCGGGTTTTCTATATATGTAATCTACCCGGCAACAGCGGGTTTATGCATGAATACAACCGGCCAGCAGCGGGTTTTATATATATGTGAATGTGATTGTGCACAGTAATATATGACAAGACCAGCCTCCGACGGGTCTTAATCATACCGAAAGCACCTTCGCCTGCAGGGAAGGCACTTCCATATTATAGAAATTCATAAATGTGGAAGGCGAAGACCAGCCGGCCGCATCACAAATATCCTTGATGGGAATGCCAGATGACCAAGCCCATGACGAGGCCATACCTCAGGTCGAATGGGCCTTGATGCCTATAGGGCAGACTTGACCCGTTGCGGTATAAGCCATAGAAATAGCATTCACTATCCATCTAGACAGTCTCTGCTTAGTGACTGGATCCCCCTTAGATCTACCACCAAAGCAGACAAAAAGCTGTTCTGATTGTCTAAAAGACGCAGAACGCTCCAGATAGATTCTCAGCGCTCTGACAGGGCAGAGAAGGTTAACCTCTCCATCCTCTGCAGAAGGAGGGAGGGCTGATAACGTCACCACCTGTGCTCTGAACGGTGTTGAGAGCACTTTAGGAACGTAACCATGTCTGGGCTTAAGGATGAATCTGGAGTCATCTGGACCCCACTCCAAACATGCAGGGCTCACAGAGAGCGCCTGCAGATCTCCCACTCGCTTGATAGATGCCAACGCCATAAGGAGAGCGGTCTTCAGCGAGAGAGGTCTTAGATCAGCCGATTGGAGCGGTTCAAAAGGCGGACCTTTCAGAGCCCCAAGGACCGTGGAGAGGTCCCAAGACGGCACAGACGGAGGTCTGGAGGGGTTCATTCTCCTAGCACCTTTAAGGAATCTCACGACCAGGTCGTTTCTTCCCAGTGACTGGCCATCCACCAGAACATGATGTGCTGCTATGGCTGCCACATACACTTTGAGCGTGGATGGGGAGCGACCCGCATCCAGCAGCTCCTGTAAGAATGAGAGAACCACAGATATCTCACATGACTCTAGGTCAGCCTGATTTTCCGAGCACCAGCTGGAAAAACCCGACCATTTTGAAGCGTAAAGGCGCCGAGTCGAAGGGGCCCTGGCTTCAGATATGGTGCTTAGGACCTTCTCCGGAAGGTCCTTTGGTACCCGTTGAGGGGCCAAACATGGAGGGCCCATAAATCGGGTCTCGGATGCCACAATGTCCCGTTCGCCTGTGTGAGGAGGTCTTTCCTCAGTGGGACAGGCCATGGGACTGTGTCCGATAACTGAACCAGTTCCGGGAACCACGGTCTGGTTTTACAGAGAGGGGCCACCAGAAGGACTGGGCACCCGCTCTCTCTGACCCGCTTGATGACTTGTGGAATCATTGAAACAGGGGGAAAGGCATAAAGGGGGCGGTTGGGCCAGACATGGGCCAGCGCATCCCTGTTCTTCGAGAAGAACAATTTGCAGTGGGTGTTGATTCTCGAGGCGAAAAGGTCTATTTCGGCCTCTCCAAACACCTTCCATATCAGACTGACCGTCTGTGGGTTCAGGGACCACTCGCCGAGGGGAGTGTTGCCTCGTGAGAGCATATCCGCGCCCACATTCTGGACGCCTGGGATATGCGCTGCCCTCAGAGAGCTCAGGTTGGTTTGTGCCCATAAGAGGAGGTCTCTCGCCAACGCATGCAGGTTCCCTGACCTGATACCCCCTTGGCGATTTATGTAGGCCACCACTGACATATTGTCTGTGCGGACTAAAACATGGAGGCCTCTGAGGCTCGACAGAAATGCCTTCAGGGCCAACCCAACTGCTTTCATCTCCAGGCAGTTGATATGCAAGCTCTGCTCCGTGCTCGACCAGAGGCCGGATGCAGGCATGCCCTCGTGCAGCGCTCCCCAACCCAGGTTGGACGCATCTGTAAGAACTACTTTCCTCCTGGAAATCGTTCCCATTGCCACCCCCTTGTGGTACCAGTTCTGGGCCCGCCAGGGAATCAGGGTTCTTAAACAACCGTGATTCACCGTAATATGCAAGTTGCCCGACTGCCATGCGTGAGTTGGCACACAGCGTTTCAGCCAGTGCTGCAGCGGGCGCATGCGCAGTAATCCCAAGTGGAGTACTGGCGATGCTGCTGCCATGAGACCAAGCAGTTTCTGAAACCTCTTCAGTGGCGCGCGCTCTGAAAGTGCCTGCAAGCGCTCGCACTGAGAGCGCGCGCTCTGGCGTGAGTCGCGCTGTCATGGTTCTCGAGTCTAAAACTGTGCCCAGAAAGATCACGCTCTGGCTGGGGGTTAGTTTGCTTTTTGAAACATTGATTGTGAAACCCAGGCATTCTAGATGGCCGAGAATCAAATCCCTGTGAGCTAATAGCTCGGTTCTCGACTGTGCCAGCACCAGCCAGTCGTCGAGGTAATTTAACACGCGCACTCCCTGATGTCTCAGAGGAGAAAGCGCTCCGTCCACACACTTCGTGAATGTGCGGGGTGCCAGAGATAGACCGAACGGCAGAACGGTGTATTGATAAGCCTGGCCCTCGAAGGCAAATCTCAAGAATGGCCTGTGACGAGGATTTATTTGAATGTGAAAGTAAGCATCTTTCAAATCCATTGTGACAAATCAATCCCCCGGGCGCACTTGCGCGAGGATATGTTTGATAGTTAACATTTTGAACGGCTGCCTCATGAGAGCTTTGTTCAAATGTCTCACATCTAGAATGGGTCTGAGACCGCCGTCTTTTTTCGGAATCAGAAAATAGCGGCTGTAAAAACCCATCTGTTTTAGCGCGGGGGGGACTAATTCTATCGCCCCTTTTGGTAAAAGATTCTGTACTTCGGTGCGGAGCACGTGACCCACATTGCTTCTCACCGAAGTCTCGAGAACCGCCTGAAATTTTGGGGGTCTGCGAGCGAATTGGAGTGAGTAACCTCGTTTTATAGTGTTTATGACCCAACTCGACACACCGGGGATAGCTTGCCAGGCTAGAACCCGTGTGGCTAGGGCTTGACACACAGATTGGGGCTGGTCGCCTAATGCAGGGGACCCGATACCCTTATATTGTGATTTTTGCACACATAGAGTATTGGACTGACTATACAAGCATTTGCGTGTGGGGAAGTCAGTGTTACAACAGGGGAGGGCCGCCTAGTGAAGGGGGACCTGATACCCTTATATTGTGATTTGTGCACACATTGAGTATTGGACTGACTGTACAAGCATTTGCGTGTGGGGAAGTCAGTATTACAACGGGGGAGGGGCCGCCTGATGAAGGGGGACCGTGAACCCATGTGTTGTGATTGTGAAACATGCTCTTTTTGTGCTTTATTTGGGTCGCCGTGAAAACGGCGTTTGTTTGCAAGAACGCGCTTACTGTTGCGGGCCTGTTTGCAGTAATAAAATCCCCAGCCGCCTGAACTGAACAGGGGGCTGTGGGAAGTTTTCTTGGCTTCTTCGAGGGTGGTCCGGCGAGTGCGGGACCCGTGCCCTCTCTCTTTCCGCTGCGTGCTAGGACGACTTTGGCGGCGCTGAATGGGGCGCGGTGCTTGGTCTCGGGCCTTGGCGTCGGGGAAACGGGAAGCGCTTGGTTTCTCTCGGCTGGCGCTGGGCATCAGCCACAGGGCGGGGCTGAGAGGCCTGTTTCGCGGGCTTTGTTGGCCGCGGCGTCGACGGGCTAGCTTGTGAGCACTCGACGCCGAGCTAGAGCGTTTAGGCAGAAAATGACGCATGGCCGGGGATGCTTTCTGTGCCTCGGTGTATCTCTCCGAGAACCCTTTCACCGTCGGGCCGAAGAGGCCGGTGCAGGATATTGGGGCATCGAGGAACCTCGTTCTCTCCGCGTCCTTAATGTCAGTGAGGGTAAGCCAGAGGTGGCGCTCAAGCACGACCAAACTCGCCATATTCCTCCCGATAGCCTGTGCGGTGGCCTTGGTAGCTCTCAAGGCCAAGTCCGTGGCGCTTCGCAGGTCCCGAAAGGCCTCGGGGTCTGGGCCAGCCTCGTCCATAGACCGGAGGAGTTTGGCCTGGTAAACCTGCAGCACGGACATCGTGTGCAGGGCCGATGCAGCCTGACCAGAGGCGGAATACGCGCGTCCAGCGAGGGCTGAAGTGCTACGGCACGGCTTGTTGGGATGAACAGCTCTAGTTCGCCAGCTAGCAGCTGTGTTCGGGCAGAGATGAGCGGCCAACGCCTCTTCGAGGGGCGGCAACGACTCATAGCCTTTCTCCGCTGCTCCGTCCACGGAGGAGAGCGTCGCGGAAACTGTGGGGCCTCGTGTGGAATACGGAGTGCGCCAATCCTTGGTGAGCTCCTCGTGTACTTCGGGAAAAAAAGGCGCTGGCTTGTGACGAGGGGCCTGTTGATGCCCCGGCAGAAACCAGCCATCCAGCCGACTTCGGGGGGTTCGGCGGGCGCGGCCCACTCGAGCTCGAGGTCCGCTACGGCCTGCGTCAGGATCCGAAGCATCTCCGCGTCGGAGTTAGTCCTGGTAGCAGAGGCGCTGGGCGTCGGCTGGGAAGCCATGACGGGGTCGAAAGAGCCCGGCCATTCTTCCTCAGACACGGCGATAGACAGACTGTCGTCGTGCTCGCTGGCCCGCCGAAGGAGACAAGGCCCGCCACGTGGGGGGGGGGGGCGCTGATCTCCCTCGAACAGGAACGGAGATGAAGGAGCTGGAGAGAGTGAGGCACGCGGGGACGTGGCCGGCGTGCGTTCACTAACATCCATGCTCTCCGGTTGCCGTTGGCTGCGTCGCTTCTTCTTCTTCGACTGAAGCGGGGCCGGAGAGGGAAGCGCGGTTGAGGCGGCGTCGCCATCACGGGAGAGGGCTAGCCGAGTTCGCAGCATGGAGATGGGCATGCTCTCGCAGGCCGCACATCCGCCGGCAGACAGTGCATTCTCCGCACGTGGCGCAGGTCTTGACACGAGGCATTTGAAACAACGCTCGTACAGATAAACACAGTTAAATTACAATGAATAATGCAAAGCATATCGCCGGATAGCCACAGGAGAGACGGCGTCAGGAGAAACACACGTTGGATGTGTCGTCCGCTGAACTGTAGCTCGCTCAGGCTGAAGGCTTGTTCGACGGCGAAGGCTTTCAACAAATGGTCAGAGACGTGAAGTTTGTCGCTGAAGGAGTAAAATCTGCTATAATGGCGAATTCGGGGACTATTATAGTCTGAGGACACGCCCCCTAGGCGCCCACGCCATTGGCTATGCAGTTGCCGCTGCGCAGCCTATGAGCGAGCCAGACGCTCATGTTCTGCTGTGCAGCTGCAAATGCGCTTTACATAAAGGCTTCAGTAAATCGAGGAAAAGGAGTTTCCCCCACTGCGTATAGCTACGCAATACGAAGTGACCGTTCGAAAGGGAACTGTTTATTTCGCACGACATAGAGTTGTTCTGCAGTAAACTCTACAAACTGATTCTGAGGGAGTGTGGGCGGGGCTCCAAGATGTCAGCACCATATTTGGGCATGGGCTGTTTCACTTCTCTCCAATAAAAAAAAAGAGAGCAAAGGTGCGTAGTCTGCTGTTTTTTTTACAGACTATGGTTAATACACCTAGTTGCACAGCAACCACACGCTAGTTAACTACATGTAGGGGCCGTTTACACAACAACGTTTTACAACTAAAAACTGGAAACTTTTTATGGGTTTTGACCGTCCATTACCGCAACAAGGCATTTGGGTGATGAAACCTGAAAATCGTTATGAAGACGTTGTTGTCTGTATGTGAAACACACTAAGTAAGAACTGTTGCATTTTCAGTACATCGCTGTTGTGTAGACGTACCCTAAGGCAGAAACATTTATTGCAATTATTATAGTAGTAAATACTATTATACGCTACACGTCTTTTTTTTTTTTTTTGAAATTAATACTTTTATTCAGCAAGGACACATTCAAAAGATGTTACGAAATATTTATATTTCAATACAATTTTGTTCTTTCTATTCATTGAAGAAACATGAAAAATATTCCACAAAAATATATTCAGCCAGTGTTTTTTTAACATTGAAAAATGTTGAAAGGAATAAATTAAATTGTAAAACATGCCAAAATAGAAAAGCATTATTTTAATTTGTAGTAATATTTGGAAATATAACTGTTTTTACAGTATTTCTGATCAACTCCATTGTGGAGTATAAGATAATTATTTTAAAAACATTTCAAAATCTTACCCAAACCTTTGAATGGTAGTGTACATAAACGTAATTGTTTTTTATCACATTGCTGATGTCAACATAAAAAAGCACTATAGAGTGTGTGTTTTGCCATACCTCATTTGTTTCAAGCAAACTAACTTAGTCACATTTATCCTGGAACTAAAAAGCATTAAAGTCGAGGAGTATTTGGGTTTCTTGTGTATCTAGTATACTGTACTTCCTTTTAATACAGACTGAAACTGGTCTTTGAAAGAGGCCAAACACTGCCATGCCTGATTGCCTACTATATGTCAGCTTTTGATCTGAGGCACTGAAAGGGTGAATACATACAGTCTATTGGAAATGTTTACACAGATCTCATGTTACGGGCAGAACTGGTACTGAACAGCAACCTGTACAAAGCTCCCACAATAGAAAGCCTGTATTAAAGCGACCTGCACAGCTGATGGTTATTCACTCGGCTGGAAAGCACAGTGAAAAGCTCTTTCGCCTTTGTTATAATCCAGCTACAGGGTCACACCGGTGATTCAAGATGGGACGGGGGAGAAAGATGGTCAGCAAAGGATACCAAGAGGAAGAGAATACAGGAGAAAAACGTGAAGAAAAAGGACGAAGGAGAGAAATCACTTCTGATTTGACCCAAGAGCAGCTCACATTTCCATCCTGGCCAGGGAATAATTATGTTCACACCCTTTGAGCTTGTCAAAAACCAAGTAGCTATGCACAGTTTTAAAGCAATTAACAATGCACAAAACTCCATTGATGAGCACATCCATGCCAGGGCTCTGACTATCGACTGTGTGCCTCTGGAGAACACTGCTGTCTGTTGTCCCGAGCACAGACCCTGCCTACAAACAGGCCACAAAGCACAAGCACACACTCTTCGGGTTATTTGTAGCAGTTCCCATCATAGTGTGATGGTATCTCACATCCAATGTCGCTGAAAAACAAATACTCTGATGTTAAAAAGATTATAAATGAAAAGAGCTGTATTGTTGAGGCATAAGTGTCTAGTACTAAAACAGCGGTAGAACTATAAATGAGATCTACAGTTGTCAGTTTGTGACCTGGTAAATTGAGGGTTTGTATGAGATGCTTTCATTGGATAAATTGATCCTTTTGGGATTTTACTTTTAAGATTTGCTCACACTAAAATCAGATGTCCAGGGGTAAAAAGACATAGCCTGGTCCCACCAGACTCTCGTACATTTCATTTGTACATGGAGTCTGGCACCGCTCCATTGACAAGCGTTAACTTCCTTGTAGGCGGGAACTCTACTGAAGTCTAAAACTATTGGATCTGCCATAACCAATCGCTAAAGTTTGGTCATAACATATGTATTTTCCCGAACCCTGTGGGGAGGATGGCCACCAACAAAACTAAGCAAAGATTGTTCTTGCTCCGGCTTTAACTTCTTGATATTCGGCAGCGTTGCCACAACGGACCGAATGGCTTTGCTCGCATCTTTCTCCGCTGCCATTACTGAACTACAACTCAAAATAACGCACGAGTCGACATCAACGTCATCGTTCTCAGCCACTCCCTCCGTTCGCTGATCGACCCAGAAAAAAAATGTTCGGAGAAAACCAAAGTCTACAGCACAATTCCAGACGTAGTACTGAAGGAAAATGAAAATTAAGCGGAAGTACGTATGAGGGCGGAGCCAGGTTAAAAAAACAGCCTGTAGAGAAATTTAATGATGACTGCGAGATGGTTTGGAAAATTTTTTTTAAAAATGCACAAAACAATTACAGCTATTTATCATACACTAGCATTCATAAGTTTGGGGCCAGTGAGATTTTAATGTCTTTAAAAGAAGTCTTTCTTTTCTTTTCGATTCTAATATGGTTTAAAATGTAATTTTTTCCTCTGATGTTAAAGCTGAGTTTTCAGCATTATTACTCCAGTCTTCAGTGTCACATTATCCTTCAGAAACCATTCTTATATGCTGAGACTGTCACTCAATTTAATAATTACCTCTTTGCTGTATGTATATATATATATATATATATATATATATATATATATATATATATATATATATATATATATATATATATATATATATATATATATATATATATATAGCTGCAGTTCTTCTGGATTTAGTCTGTCTCATTTTTTTCAGTTTCTTCATTTAATCATATATATCCATCCATCCATCCTTTCAAGTGGTGAAACTTTTATACACAATACATGTATACTGATTCAATGTTAAAGTTTGAAATGAGCAACCAACTACAGACTGCTAAACGGAGTCTGTTAAGCCAAAAAAACTTAGTTTTGAGTGAAATATGGCAAAAGTAACCTACCAATTCATTAGAGATAATAGATAAATATAAAATCCAATGCAATCCCATTTAGTACAATAGCAGAGAATTGTCTTAAATGGCAACTCAGTGAATAGGAAGTTAATATTTAATTTACTTTTACTGCCACAGAGAACATAGCATTAAAATATACAAGATAAAGAGGGACTTCATTCGCCTTTCAGACCCTTAAAAATGTTTCTTTATTGGCATTGATGGTTTCATGAAGAACCTTTACTCAGTTCAAAATGCACTTTCTGAAAAATGTGCATAAATGAAAACACGCAGAGCTATTGTTCAGCAGTTAGCACACATGCTCCTGACTCTTTGAGCTGTGATGCTCATGCAGGCAATGCAGGTTTGAGGCATTTCCTCTTTCTCCAATCTGATAAAGGAGAAAAAGCACATGGTAACATCAAATAGAAAACTGCATTCTTAACTGCATGTCAACCCTTATATTATATAAAACTCTAAAAACACTTCACATATCTCTGCAGTTTCAAACCACTCTCCATGACACAGGCCCAAATCCTAAAGTCTGTTCAGAGCCAAACATGGCCCAAAGTCCCTTTCCAGAACCTGGCACCAGTGCCGTTCTCACTGCATATTTGCGGCGCTAGGGGAGAAACCAAAAAGGCCGTGCCAGCAGACTCCGTTGAACACAGAGCATTCAGAAGTGTACCCAATAAAAACACATCTGGTTTGAAAGTGCACAGACTGTGCGCTGGCTCTCGATGCATGGAGCGGGAACAAAAGCTGTGATACAAAAGCAACAGCTTTGGGAATAAACGTATGGCACGATAAGAACACGTTAATCAGTAAGTGGGACATTTTGAATCAAATTTTTGTGCCTGACGTTGCTATGTTCCTACAGGACCATTTTTGTTTCCAAGATCGCGGTGTTCAATCTGTGCAAAGCTCCAAAATGTCCAGTTTGTGCTGATTGTAAAGATGGTGATTTTTAGTTGCAGTACAGCGCTATGAAGTCACTTGGCCGGCGGCCCATTTCCATCATTCTCTCCAGGCTGAGAGCCAAAGGAAACCGTTAGGATTTGAGCAGCGGCTCCCAGACTGTCACCAAACTGAGCCGCCCCTTCGACTCACGCAGTTCTTGACCTCCACATGCATGCGCAAAGACACACCACACACACTCATGCGCAAACTCCATTTACAGTCAAAACATTGTATCTGAGCTTTCCCAGAGGCATTGCTCCAACCCAACAGCCTTCCAGTCTTTAGGAGTCATTAAGAGCGAAAGGCTCTTAAATCCATCTAGAGAAATGTACTGAATCAAATGTGCTAGATTGAAGTCATTAAGGAACAGCATTCGCTAACTTTTTTACTTCTGAAATACAGTACAGTTTAAATGTTTGGGGACAGTAAGGTTTTTTTAAGGACATTAATACTTGGGTGGATGCAGCAAATTGATCAAAAGTGACAAAAATATAGCTTTTGAACTTTCTATTCATCAAAAAATCATGATAAAAATGTAACATGGTTTCCAGAAATATATTAAACCGCACGACTGTTTTCAACATTGATAATAATAAGAATTGTTTCTTGAGGAGCAAATCATCATATTAGAATGATTTCTGAAGGATCATGTGACACTGAAGAAATTCAGCTTTGCATCATAGGAATAAATTACATTTTCAAATAAATTCAAATAGAAAACCAATTTTTTTTAATGGTAAAAATATTTCAGAATATTACAATTCTCGCTGTATTTTTGACCAAGTAAATGCATCCTTGGTGAGCATAAGAGTCTTACAAATCTTAAAAATCTTACAGACTCCAAACATTTGAATGGTAGTGTATGAAGTATTTCTGAGTGGAAAACCCATAATCAATGAAAAAAAAAAAGAAATTGTGGTGTGGGACTTAATTCATCAATCAGGAATAACTTGATTTTGGAAAGTGGACTATGACAAAAGGATGAAACATGAGAGTGACTGATCACCTCAAAAGGAAAGTAGTTGAGATACATAGGCATGTATTGCACTTCTTAAGAATAATGTGCAATGATGAATCATTTACAATAAAACTAAATTCTGTTAATGTTGACTCAAGTGTATTGAATCAACAGTGCTGAATCAAATGAATTGCCACGTGAGAGAACAGTTACATTTGAGATACACAAAACCTTTATGCCGATAACATTGAACACATACAGTTCAATAGCTTATTGAGAACTTGAGGATTTGAGGCAGTAAAGAAGTGACATCTGTGCTAATGGCTGTAAAGACAGATCAAGCCGCACGTCTTCATTGCCTGATCAAACTGGCAGATCAGTGCTTCAGGGTATTTGTCTGTTGAAACAAATTAAACGGCTGAAAACAAACCGCACCTTGTGTGCACACACACACACACACACACACACACACACTCTCTCTCTCTTCAGGCTGTATGACATTAAGTGTGTGAATGCCAGATGTCTCAACCCAACAAAAGAACTATGAATCAACAAATAAGACATGACACTGTTTGGGCACACAGAAAGAACAGCTGACTGCAGAGATTCCTGAATGGGACGCCAAAGAGCATGTCTATCACATTTGGCAAAAACAGATGCTTTCTATAAGCAGAAACTTAACCTTAGCTTGTATAAACACTGCGAGTTATTGATAATCTTAGACTCCTATGAAAAACATATACCATTTATAATCAGTACATACAGTATATAGGAAAGATGAAAATGAAACTCTAGTGAGACGATTTCAACTTGAACTCATCACAATCTTCCAAGATCAACGCATCTAATGGTTGATGGTGTCCACATGTATTTTACAACACTGTATTCTTACAACTATTATCAAAATACAAAATGTACAACTACTGATATACCCAATTAAAATAGATATGTTAAGCATTGTAATGTTTGCTAATGAATTATAAAACAACATTACCGCACAAAACCTCAAGTTTAAAAAGCTACACGTCATATGAAATAAAGTTTCAATGCAACAGCACTGAATGCCAACATTTCCTTACCTTGATTAAAACTACATCCACAGTTCTCTCTCCTTTGGCACACAAACTATACCTCCGCTTGTATCGTTCATACATCTTTCCAACACACGCAAGGAGAAACTGTGACACTGAACAAAGCTTATTTCCCACATGAGGTCCTGACAGGCACAATCTCCATGGCTCAAGCGTTTGGAAAAACGAGACGCTCCTAATCTTTCACATCTGTGTGAAGGGCCGGCCCCTTTCCCTCGCTCATCCCTCTCCCTCTCGCTCTCCCTCTCCCTCTCTCACACACACACACACACACACACACACACACACACACACAGTCGCATATGCAAACTGTCTCTTTTCCTCTTTCGTTGCGCCTGACACACCATCTCTCTCTCTCTCTCTCTCTCTCTCTCTCTCTCTCTCTCTCTCTCTCTCTCCTCTCTCTCTCTCTCTCTCTCACCCTCTCTCTCTCTCTCTCTCACCCTCTCACCCTCTCTCTCTCTCTCACATGCAAACTGTCTCTTTTCCTCTTTCGTTGCGCCTGACACACCATCTCTCTCTCTCTCTCTCTCTCTCTCTCTCTCTCTCTCTCTCTCTCCCCTCTCTCTCTCACCCTCTCACCCTCTCACCCTCTCTCTCTCTCACATGCAAACTGTCTCTTTTCCTCT
Source organism: Chrosomus eos (assembly GCA_036326025.1). Lineage (NCBI taxonomy): Eukaryota > Metazoa > Chordata > Actinopteri > Cypriniformes > Leuciscidae > Chrosomus > Chrosomus eos. Next base: position 13,656,683 of record CM070818.1, on the reverse strand, counting down.
TTCGTTGCGCCTGACACACCATCTCTCTCTCTCTCTCTCTCTCTCTCTCTCCTCTCTCTCTCTCTCTCTCTCTCTCTCTCCTCTCTCTCTCTCTCTCTCTCTCTCTCTCTCTCTCTCACATGCAAACTGTCTATTTTCCTCTTTCGTTGCGCCTGACACATCTGCACATGTTTTAATATATTAGTTTTTTTAATTAGTTTATTTAAATTAAGATCAATTTATAGCCAGGGTTGTTAGCATTAACTGAAACTATCACTGTTGAAAAACACTTAGATTAAGCCAAATAAACTTTAACAATCGTTAACTGGAATAAAAGTGTGTAGATGGATAGATGGAGAGATAGAAGTTGATGTGTTTTTTAATGCTATTATATATATTTTTTTATAGCATTAAAAAAACATATCAACTTCCCCTGCTCTTAGTTTTTTAATATCCCAAAATTAACAAAAGCCAGTTCCTTGATGATCATCCTCCAGGAAGTGACATCATTTGGCTAAGAAAACAACAGCGCTAGCATCAGCAAGTATTACAAATGGATTTGAGGAATTGGATGTTAATTTAGATGTTTTTTTTTAGTGAAACAAAACAAGCTGACAAGTAAACTGCCAATAGCTGGATTTAAACTAATTTCCTTGAGGAGCAGATGTTTATATTCACAGTGGCTAACTTTAGCTCTAATGTTTTATCCTGTTAATTGAGTTGCCATTGTATAAAAAGTTATTAAGGTATCTTAGCTTGACTAAAGTATACTTCTGATATACCCTTTTACAGAAATACTTATTAGCATTTTGACCAAGTTAAAAAAAATACCCCAGAACAAAAATGACCCACATAGTCACCTTTCTTTCTCTGCCACAGTTCTCCTTCCTTCTCTGAATCAAATGATCCCTGCAGGAAAGCCTGTCCGGTGGGACACACTGATAACAGCCCTGATGCCTTTCTGATTGACACCACCATTGAAACGTTGTCAAAGCTTCTCAGTGTTTCGTGCACCATGTATATACACAATCACAAACACACCCTCTGCCGAGAGGAAACGAGGCAGAGCAACACCTACAAGTGATTTCTTCCATCTGCTCATGATCTCAGCCCAGGGGTGAAAGAAGCAGAGACTGTGGCTTCGTGTGTTGCCAGGATGGGGCTGGTTATAATTAGCAGGAAAAGGCCTTCAGCACTTGTGGTTCACATAAAAGGGTAACCCCAGCCCCCCACTCCCCCAAACAGTTATAAAGAAACCTGTGGATGAACAGCTGGCCCAGAGGTCACCACATAAAACTGTCAACATCTAACAGGAGAACGGATAATCAACAGGTTTTTTTTTTTTTTAACAGATCAAACCAAAACACAGCGTTACTTTTTTGTCACCTGCTTTTTTTTTTTAAACATGCACTATATGTTTCATCCATTTATTATAAGCATTCAAAAGTTTGGGGTCATTAAGTTTTTTTTTTTTTTTTTAAAGGGTACATATCATGCTTTTAATTCGTTCCTTTTTACATATAAATCATATATTTGTGGTCTATATGAAGCAGAACTGGAATGCTTGGGTCTGAATTCCTCATTATTATAGCTCCACAGGCCACTTTTCTACCGCTTTTCTGATGTGCGTCTGAGATCAACTCGTTTTGGTGCGGTCTCTTTAAATCCAAATGCGACACTTCATACCCGCCCCCTCTCCAGCTCGCAGAGGTGACACTCGGTTCAGCTCCACCCCGTTCGGCAATTTTTGTAGTTTTATAGAGATGCGATTATCTAGCCTAGCGGAACAGAAACTTTTTATTCACATGTTATTAACAAAATGTCAACAACGGAAGACTTGTCCATCAAGCCTAACATGTTCGAGCCACAGTCGGAGCGAGATGAAAATAAAGACGACGAACCTGCAGAACAACGTCTTCATATGGATGCAATGGTGTGTTACTGTATTTACAGTAAGTTCTCCATCCATGCCCACTACTACAATACTGCATGATTTACAACGACTATTTAATACTCACAAAACAAAATATAAGTTATATTATAAACAATTAAAGAAAAGTCGATTATTTCTCTTAAAACAAGCACACTAACAAGACAACTGCTAAACCATGACCACCGAGTGTTTTAAGAAGAGTAGTAAGTTACGTTATTTACAGCTTACCGAAGTGCTTTGTTCGTCGTCTCCAAAGATAGAAGGAAGGAACTGACCCCTCAATCAGACGAAGTCTATCGGCAAATCCTTCTTTATACTGGCGGAGGTTGCTGAAGTGACGTTGGTTATCCATGAAGTGCTCCGCGCACACAAACATGACTTTACTCACAGATGTGGGGACATTTCCGTGAAAAATAAAACTCAAACAGGCACTTCGAAGAGGTTCTGATGCTGGCAGACGGTGTAATGAAGCGTGTGGGTTGCTACATCCAACAACCGAACATGTTGACGTACCCTCTCGTAACTTCTGCATACTTGGACTACAAAATTGCAGCGAGAAATAAAAATGGCGGATTGCTCGAAGTGTTTGGCCGGAAGTCGATGTCCTTATTTAGCAGTTCCGCTACAAATACTTTGACGTAATAGTTCACAAAACGTCATAGATTATAGACAAATCTAAACCGGTTGAAAAATGTGACCAAAAAGGAATATAAAGATATCAACGAAGTTCCCGAAGAGACTGATTTCAACTTTTCTGTACTTATAAACACTCCAAATATACAACAAAAGGCATTTAAGGGGTAAAAAAGTAGATTTAGCATGATATGTCCCCTTTAAGAAATTATTACTTTTATTCAGCAAAGACACATTAACCTGTGGTGAAAATCAAGTTTTTAATGTATTTTATATGTGTATGTGGTGTTTCGAATATGCTTTAAGACAAACCATGTGCATAAATTAACAATTTTAATAATTTCTACCGTTGGCTGTATCTTCTAATTTGTATCTAATGTATCTGTAGCCAAATGTGCTTCGTTCAATACTTTTCTGTTCTGAGCGCATTGCTTCTCTTTTCCGCTAAAGAGCACATTAAGAGCTGCAGATGTGACACGATTCTATTAACAACACTGACAAAAATAGTGAACAGCAAAATAGATTGATACTTTCACTGAAACACTGCAGGAAATGAGAATACCGCAAATACCATTTATTTTAGCTGTCATTTAATTTACTCATATTTGTTGACTTTTTCTGCTCAGATGCAAATTTAAAATGATTCCAAAAAAAGTATTGTCTGGACCTCCGCTGGGAAAGAAATATAGAGACTGGACATCTCGGAACACACACAACCACACACACACACACACAACCACACACACACACACACACACACACACAAACCACCTCACACAGACACACACACAAAACCACACACAACCAAACACAACCACACACACAACCAAACACAACCACACACACAACCAAACACAACCACACACACACAACCACACACACACAACCAAACAACCACACACACACACACACACACTTTGTAGCCATCTCTACTCTCTGTTCCAGTCCTCTAATTTGAAGTCTCACAAAATAAACAAATCCACATTGCTTCTGGACTTCACGCCTCAACGCTACCACATCTAGTGTTTCTGTGACCACAAGCACTAAAGCAACTCTTTTACCTTGAATAACAGCAGCACAATCATGTTACGCTGTGTATTACGCAGCACTTTAGAGCAACCCAAAAAAAATGAAGCCAAAAATAATGTCATCTGGCAGGGAGCATATGGCTGCATATACACTGATGTTCAAAAGTTTGGGTAAAGAAATCTTATGTTTTTGAAAGAAGTCTCTTATGCTCACCAAGGCTGCATTTATTTAATCAAAAATAGTCCAAATAAATAACAATATTGTAAAATTCAAAATATTTTTACAATTTAAAATTGTCATCTTCTATTTGAATATGTTCTAAAATGTAATTTATTCCTGTGATGCAAAGCTGAATTTTCAGCATCATTACTCCAGTCTTCAGTGTCACATGATCCTTCAAAAATCATTTCTTCTTATTATTAATGTCAATGTTGAAATGCTGCTTAATGTTTTTGTGGAAACAGTGATACAGTTTTACATTATTTATTTTTTCCTCTCTCACTTTGGATCAATTTAGTCCATCCTTGGTATATCAAAGTATTATTATTATTATTATTATTTTAAATCATCATCTTACTGACCCCAATGTTTTGAACGGTGCTCTATTTCTGTTCTTTAATATGCACTGGCTATATACATACCAAGATATTACTGCTAGATATTCAGATGTTTATAATAATTCTCCGATCTTTATGTAACAAGTAAGGCTAAAGATGAAAGGGGGGACCACATCTGTTATCAGTTACACGTGGGCCAGACACCATGGGGACTCGACCAAAATGCAGCCGAGTAACAGGACATTATGTTTTGTTTTTCGTAGAAATGTCGCCCCTATTTGGAGCTCTGTGCTTAAAATGATTTACTTCAAAGCAACTGTAAATACTGACTCCTTGCTGAATGAATGTTATGATCTTGCTGAAGGGATCATAACAAAAAAGCATGAGCCTATTTTGGTAAAAAAAAAAAAAAAAAAAGAGGGTTGAGTTGTCTTGTTGGGTTTGCCAAGCATCATTAAAAATCTTTATAAACAAACGTGGCACATAACATAACAGCTCAGCATGACAACAGTCATAAGCATCAATCAAAATAAAATAAAAAATTGACAGTAAAAAAACAATTGGCAGCCCTAGAATTTTTGCAACCCAACAATCATGGGATGTTATTTAGTCATGTCACAACATACTCCCATTTCATAAGTTAAGTGTAGTAAATTACATATATAGTCTAAAAACACTATATTTTTAGTACTAACCAGTGGTGCATCTTTTTTGTCCATGATATCAGGCCACATTGTCTTCTGAAAATCCATCTGATCCTCCAGATGTGCATCTGACTCTGTGAGAGAACATTTAGCATTTACAATTACTTTAATCAGTCTCAATTTTTTTTATATGTATATATTATATATATATCAATCAAATCATTGATAACTTTTTCTTTTTTTTAAACAATTGGAAATTATGAGTCACTTTTTATTAAATGAATAAATTTGTCCTGAACCAACAAATCCACCAGATCACCAAATCCAAACAGGAATATTTCTGGAGATTGTAAGTCTGGCTATTTCAGTTCAGTTACGTAACTCCGCAAAGATAACAAAACCCCTTTAAAAACATGGGTGTACCAAATGCACTTTTCGGTCACTGTGAGAACAGAGAAAAAAAGTCAGGAAATGGATGCTGACCTCGTCTTGTAACTTCACTTCCCTGGACATCCCCTAATGACATCACCTGTTGCTAAGCTACATTTTGTTATGTACATATATCATGATGAATACGCCCTGTTCTTTCAGGCGTGTGCGTGATGGAGGCCCACAGACTACTTACAATTATTCTGTTGGATCTGAAAGGTATAATTACTTAATTTTGGTTTATTATGAAAGGCGGATGCTTTAATAGAGACTGTTACGCAATCAAACAGCAATGTTCGATCAGAGATGAAATTAAACTTGGATCTTGGCAATGGATTTGAGTACATTTCTCCTTGATTCAGAACATTTCATGTTTTAGACCAGCAATACTGTTGAAGCAACAATAAATACATACATCAAATGCATATGCTACCGTTTTTTCTGTAATATAAGTCCCACGCAATTTTTACTCAGTGCAACTTAATCATGTGCTTACTTATTTTCCAGAAAATGTGGTATATCATAAATATATCTATTTTTTATCATTCAACTCACCTTTCAGTAGGTCTTCTTCACCAACTGGTTGCCCAACCTCATGCACTGCAGATTCTACGACTTGAGACACTGGGTCTAAGCTTTCCTGGGCTTGTTCAGGAGAATCTATAATGTCATTCTTATCAAGTGCCTTAGAGACATGTAAGGCACCTTCTACATGGTCACTGTAGACCAAAACACTCATCAGATCTTCTGTATTGACAGCCCGACTTTCCTCAGAGATTCCAGACTCATTTGACTTGAAAACAGGCATGTCTGAGGGATCAACTAGGACACCTTGATCTTCAGATTTATTTGTATTAACAAAAACTATGCCTGCATTTCCATCTGAAGACTCCATTTCTGATGCGCCCTGCATGACCTCATTGTTTGAGGTCATATCTTGACTGGGATCCCGAGAAGAGTCATCTGGGAGACTCACTTTATCCATTTCTGCAGGAATCGCGGACTCAAGCACTTCCTCCAGTGTTTCCTGAGCTTCAAAAATGGGTTTGTTCTCCTGGTTCTCTTGGACGTTCTCCATCCCCTCACAACCTAAAAGAACCTCAAGATCTTCAGGTTCTAAGGTGTCCTCACTAGTTCCTGTAGGAGATCCAGGTTCTGATCCAGGCTCAGTTTGTGATATATCGAAAGAACTTAACAGTCTCTGTCCGTCAACCTCACTTCCTTCATCCACTGCATCTTCAATAAAAGAAAGAATGGGATTTTCTACATGCAACAGCTCTCGATTTATTTCATGCAGGCATGAAACGCCCTCATGTTCAGCAACTGAAGTCCTTGAGGTCGTATCACTGAGTTCCTCCTTCTGTTGGTCGGCATCGGTTTCCGAGTATGGCATTTCTAGAGTCTCCTGAAACTCTTCATTGGCATCTTCTTGATCAGAAGTTCTTGAAGAATCAAGATGGTCTTGATTACCTTCCAAATTACACCTGACATTCTCACAAACACCTCCCTCAGATCCCTCCAGCTTATAAGTTCCTGACTCACCAGTTTTATCACGAACGTCTCGGCAAACACGCATTTCATTTTCAAACCGATTTTGTTTCAAGCAATCTAGAGGTGCATCTCCATCTGGATTTACTTCTGGTAGTTCCTTGCTTTCTTCTCGCTCTTCCACTGGTTCTATGAGTTCTCTGCACCCATCCTCTTCCTCTTCCTCATCATCAGTCTCAGCACCCTGAGAACAAGATTCAACATCCGAGCTTTCCGGCGTGTCCAAAGACTGAGTAATTCCCATATCTCCTGCTTCAGCGGTGGGGTTACTCTCAGATAGCTCTTTCTCCTCCAATGCTTTCTCCTCTACAGAGTTCAGTCCTTTTTCCTGACTTTCCCCCGGTGCTTCACAGATTAAGTCGTCCGCTTTATCAGCTTCCTCTTTCTGTTGTCCGCAGGAAGAGGTTCTGTAGGCTACGTTCACAGAATTGCTCTGCAAACCATCACTACTATCTCCAATGTCCCCGGTACTAACTACACCAGAAGTTGAGCTCTCCTCTTGCGCTCTGCAATCAGTCTCACTGTTTTCACAAGCACACGCCCGCTTATCTTCACTATTGCCAATGTGTAGGAGAGCCGTGGCAGTTTCACAGCTGAGCGAGGGACCTCCGTCACCATAATGATCCAGGCGGTCATTACATTCTCCTTTGCTTTCTTCTGTGCTAAAAGGAGTGAACCCTCGTTCTCTCGTATCAAGGGACTCGTGCGGTGCCTCTTCACAAAAGCAAACTCTGGTCTCCAGGCCATGATCACATTCTTGGGCAATGTGCGGAGAATCTGAGCTCTGCTGAAACACAACTCCTCCCTGAACATGAACAGAGAACAACAGCTTTAGAGTTTTCTCTCCTTCAAGCCAATTATCTAACTCTACAGTTATGTCAATGCAATGAATAGTACATCTACAGTTGTTGGAGACTATTTATGGTGGAGGTTGAAATCTGAGGGATATTTCTTGGCAAACAAGTTCCCTTCTGTTTCCTGCATAATAGTATGCATTCATTTAGCAGACATTTCTCAGATGAAAAGAATTCAACTTTGTCTTGCCCTTTCAATCATCTTAAGCTGTGACATTTCCAATTAAAATTAACAATAGTGTTTTTTTATGAGTTGATCTTTTTGATATCACATTTTTGTGACAAACTGAAGTAAAGTTTCCCTTACAATTGCATTATACTTTCTTTATCAGTATATTATCATCATTATTCTTCACCTTAGCACATGTTGTCCTCATCATGCTGAATAATTCTGGAGATGTTCATCAAAATCAAAAACTGACAACAGAACAGACAGAAAGAAAAGAAAAGAAAGATTTGCCAACATCCTGACCTGACTCACGTGTCCCAGACAATGGCAAAGCATCAGGCTGCGCAGTGCCAGGATGTCCGCCTGCAGGTTGGGTGACGCACCGCCCGGCTCGGTGCCCACAGAGAGGGTGTAGGTGTTCAGAGAGGGGTGGTGCTGTACCACGCGACTGCCCGAGGAGGAGATCTGTCTGAGCGTCTCAGCGCCACTGTCTGTATTCAAATCCTCCCTAAATCAAAACAAGCCCTCGCATGAACAGGATATGCCCAGACAGTTTCATTACAACTTCAAACAGAATAACACTCTGCTGTAATCATGAAACTCAATATAATTTATAGTTCTTACGGATGTACTTGCTTTGATTTATCTGTTCAAGAGACAGTGGAGAGTGATCCAAATACACAAATCAAGTTATTACACAGCTACATGCATATTTTGTACTCTTTTGCCAACTCAAGTGTGTAATAATAAGAGGTAATGATTCAAATCTGGGCCTGGAGCATTGACTAATGCTGGGTGGAGTGATTTTTGTCAACCAGGTCACAGGAAAGCAACTGTCACTGCTCTCTGAAGCAGCATGCTTAAGATTAAAGAACAATACCCAATTAGATCGCTTTTATGTCTCGGCAATTAGATTAATAGAGAGCTAATGGAGACATCCTGCTTCTCAGATGTTTCTTGTGTGGAAAAAAAAAACCATCTACTAGATTCTAAGTTGATTTTAGATGTCTACATTTTAGACCAAAATATTTCAGCAGACAAAAGTCAGAGATTGTTATAAATTTAAATAAAAAAAATACATTTTTTACTTCCACAATGAGTCTAAATATAGACTTCCACAAATATATTATCCGAGCTATGATAGCCACATTAAAACGTTATGAAGTTTGACAACTTAATTTCTATTTTTTAAGAGAAACAGTGATATTTTATTAGCAATAATATACTATTATAATTTTTACTTTTATATTTTCTGTTCTCATTTTAATTTTAGCTTGTTTTAGTAATTTTGTTGTGTTTTTGCCATTTTTATTAGTTTTTGTTTATTTTATTCATTTTTATAGCAGTTTTAGTTATAGTTGTTTTAGTACTTCAAATTAAACGAAAATGAGAAATGTTGCATTGGCAACTGGCTAAAATATATTTACATTTTTTATATTCTATATTTTTTTTATTTCAAAAGGACAACATTTTTATGGTTTTAATTTTAACCAATAACCCTGTAACTATAAATGCATGCAAACATGATTTGTGAAGCTATTAACAGCACATCCAAAAAGTGAATCCTTCATACTGACAATGATATTTTGTTGATTTTTAGAATGAATAATACAGTGGTATAAAATAGTCAGTATGTTTTAAAACAGTAAGCATCAAACAATATCTAACCATCATAACCGCAGAAGAAGCTCACTTAGAATACCAACACTGTTTTTGACTATTTAACTCACAGTTTGAGGACAATTATTCAACAGTAGATTGGTGCCCATAGAGTTGCCATTCACTCATGTTCCTCCATCGGTCAGACTGATGTTGTTTTCATGTGATTAACAGGCTGTGTATGTACCGTAAGTGCATTACTCACTGGCTGAAGAGCTCCAGTAGAGCCATGTGTCCTCGGCTCTCAGCGATGAGCACCGGTGTGGCCCCCTGTTTGTTACACAGTTTGAGGGCCTCTCGGGCCCCTGATTGCTTGAGGAGAAAACTGGCCACTTTGAGGAGCCCACGACGGGCTGCAAAGTGTAGAAGGGTCTCTTGAGGTTCCAGTCCTGAGAGACAGAAACGAGTGTTCAGAGGGGAAAAAAAGGGATGAACATACAGTAAACCAGACCTGGATCAGTGTTGGTCTTATTACATATCAATAATAACCAATAACTTTATTTGAAGTGTTTTGACACACACAAACACCACACACACACACACACACACACACACACACACACACACACACACACACACACACACACACACTGACTTTGCTATATTCTGCTATGCAAATAAGGACATTCCATATACTTAAATTGTTTTTATATACAGCTAGTTATAAATAATACAACCTAGTGTTGTCATAATACTGTAATATTCAATAAACTTTGATACAAAAATATCAATATTCTATACTATTTTTGATACCACAGGGAACATTTCAATATATACTGTATTTTTATTATCTCATTTTTTTATGTATAATTTGGGTAATTTTGTTAAAATATCTTACAGCCCATGGAGGCGTAATTTGAAACTTTGAACTAAAGTAAACCGTCAGTAATAAAATAACACATAAACAAATTGTAAACAATAGCACAAATAAATACAATTGAATAAAGAGACAACACGGCTTTAAGTTTTTCAGGTGGGTCTAACAGTAGAATTCAGGTAAGAAATACTACAGATATTAAAGCAGCACTATGCAGGATTTACGTTTTTGTCAAACAGTGACCCCTACAGTGGCAGTGGGACACTTGTACTGTCGTAAATATCACGCACGCAGAGATGTCTCTGCACTCACGGCCTGATCCCCTCCCCCTGTACACCGGTACCGGTTCAGTAGGATGAAAGCTGTAACGAGTGGAAATAAGGTGTGGCCCCTTTAAGAGCTGTGCGCGCCCTGTTGAACTGTCAGCAGTCTGTATTGTATGTGCGCCTCGAACACGGCGCCGGGTTATTTCTGTTTGATGCTCATTTTAGCAGATCTTTCTTGCCGTAAAGCAATTCGTCACATCGCGAGACCTGATATCACGCGACATTTCCTGATGCTGCGGCCGGCGGGCCGCCGGCTCAAAGTTGCAAGTGCTTTTTTTCCGCTCACAGGCAACAGGGGGGGGCAAGACGCCCACCATTCAACACGAAATCAGTAATATAAACATTACAATGACTCCAAAGCTGTTCGGTTAAGGTAAAAAAGTTACTTAGTTCACCTTTTAATGAAGTTGTCAATGTAAAATAACACTGGAGAGTCTCCATTGTAAAAATGTAATACAGATTAATACATACAATTAAAGTTACAAAAACTATTCAGTCAAGAGCAGAGAGTGATTTTATTTGTCTTTTGTTCTCTGATTAACATGACAGAGCAGCAGGTTTATTAGGCTGCTGTCACTTTAAGAGCTTATGCAGGGATCCAATATACTGTTACACAACATGCGTTTGCTTTCTCAACTATTATGTTCCAAGACTGACTGTGTTTACCTGAATACTCACCAAGACAGGGATTTTGATATACGTTTGACATACGTTTTGACTATTTAAGCGCAATAAGTCACAAAAAATGGCTCAACTTGGCATTCACACTCTGTTTGAGAGGCGGCTTTATGTGAGTGACAAGCGCGAAACCTGCAGGAATGAGTAAAATGATGCACAATACTCGTATCAATATGTATCAATATTTTTGATAACACTAAACCTAACCTACACCTTAACCCGTCCCTAACAGTGAACCTTCTGTATTTTTACAATTACATTTTTTTTGACTAATACAGCAACATACAGTACATAAACCTCATTAGGGCTTATTAATTATTATTAATAATAATATATTACAAAATATTAAACCAAAGTGCTGCTTATTGCAGAAAAACGAAAGCAGCAACATTAAGCATAATTAAAACCCATCAGACAAGTTTAAGACAAGGACTTAGTACTGTGACTCAGCAGAGAAGAACCAGGCCAAAACAATGGCAGTTAATTAAAAAATTTAAAAAGATCTGGCAGTTGTAATTAACGTCAAACTGTAACTGACCTGTCAACCGTCATGTGACCGTTGTGAACTCAAAGGAACTGTTCTGATTACTTGGAACTTGATCTGGAATGTCATTTAGGGACGTTTATTTGGCTGCAGATACGTGCTCGAGAATATCATCCAGTACATTCTCTACTACACTGCTGGGCAAATCATGGACCAAGCCCAAAAATGGCTAAAAACTAAGCTTTTAATTGTCTTAACCACAAATTATTGGTCAGGAAATTAGCAAAATTTAAACAAAAGCACTACTTAAAAAGCTTTTGCTGTCTCAGAAAAACATCAAAGACAGAATGAAGTATTTGGCAGAATATGGGACGTTGTGTGTGGAGTGATGAATCACAATGAAACATGAGTTGCATGTTGAGAAATATAATAATAAATGCATCTCTACCATAGTGAAGCATGGTGGAAGAGAGTCATTATGTTGGAAGCATTTTTAGCTGCTGGTGGTGTTGAGCTATTTCACTTGGAAAAGTCATTTAATGCTTAGGAGTACAGGAGAATATTGCTTCCCACAAATGATAATTTTTCATCAAAAAAAGAATGATCAGATGTTATTTTTAAACGCTCCTGCCCAAATTGCAAAGACAAACAAGAAGTGGATTGAGAACAAGTCCACCAGGCTCATGTTTAGCCTGCTCAGAGTCTAGATTTGAACCCTTTAGTGAATATTTGGTCTCATAATAAACACAAATGAACTGGGGGACATTTTTCAACTACCCAAGAACTGTTTGAAGCCCTTAACATTGAGTGGAACAACAGTGTAAAAAGCTATCTGCAAGTTGGAAAAGGCTATTTCCTTGCGAAGTTACTTTATCTACAGTATTTGTGTAATTCTTCCTAATTTCCTGACCAGTGATTTGTGATTAAAATGGTTAAGACCATTGAAAGACCACTACATATTTTGCCATTTTATGTTTTTATTTTGTTTTATTTTATTTGCCAGGAGTGTGAACATGTAATGAAACCAAAAAGAACCAGATAAAATGGAGACAAAATAAGTCATAGGCCAAGAATAATAAAGAATTATAAGCTCTTCCAAATGTAGCAGTTTATATTTTTATATAATAATAAATAATATATTTTATTTTATATATATATATATATAATATATATATATATATATAATATATACAACATATATACATCACACACACACAAATATATATATATTTATATATATATATATATATATATATAAAAATACATGATCATATATTATAATATATTTAAAAAATATATTAAATATGGCAGTAAATTGTAATTTTTTATTGGTTTTGTAGACAAATCAAGAATAAGCCTGATGAACTACACCAATGCTAATGCTTAGATGCCCCCTACAGGACCACATCATAATTGCTGAGACAATCCCCCCATTTGATAATGTAGATGGTATTTAACTTATGAAATCAAAACTGCAACAAATGCAAAGGGCTGCAAGTTACATAAACAGTCCTCTGATCATGACAAAGAAAATTCTGTGTTTAGGTTAGCCCTAACCCTAACCCTAACAAAATATTACAGTATACTGATTTGAGCTCTTGTTAATGACTACTTGCCTTACTACTTACTTATAGTCTTTGCTCATTGTGTATCAGACAATAATATATCATGGATTGAACATACAACCCCACTTGACCCAGATCTAACAGCCTGCATTGAGCTGCACTCACGCGTGTTGTTGCCCAGCAGGCTCCAGCCAGGGGGCAGCGTGAGATGTCTTAGGGCCAGGGACAGACTCTGGTCCAGCTTTTCACACTCCTGCAGTGGGATCTGATGCTCGTCCAGTAGTAGAGCCTCTTCCAGTATGTCCGTCTGCCCCACCGTACTCACCAGGAACTGGGCCATGTCGAAGGCCAGGTCCTGCATGAAGTGCAGGTGCTCGGTGGCCAGAGTATGAACGTAACCGTCCCGTCCCGCTGAGCACAGGGTGACCAGCACTGACTCACAGCAGTTATGAGCTGCACAGAGAGAGGGAAAGATCACATGACAGCAGTCATACACATTCAAGACAAATAACTAACGTTGATGACTAATAATGTGAAAAGTCAAAGGGGTATGGAAGGGGGAAAGCACAGCAAAAATTGTGTCATTATCAGACATTTGAGTCATTTAGCTGACGACGTGCATAAATATAAACAAAAATAAAACAAAAATAATAAAATAAACAAGATTTTCAGGTTGGGTACAACTGTCAGTACAGGCATACAACTCAAGTCTGGTTTGTTTGCACAATTTACTGTAAATTACAGTAATTTGTCCAACATGTAAATGCAATATCTCATTCCTGGCGGTTATAAAAACAACGAGTCTTTACTGCAGTGACAGCTCAAACTAAGAGAATAATTACTAAGGCTGAAGCCTGTGGTGCATATAAAAATGACAGCCAGGTCTCGCCACACAAAGTGGCACATGGTCAACCTCCTGGGAAAAGAGACAGACCCATATTTATGTGCAACAACATTTCCAAGAATTCCAAACATCCTCCTAGTGGGTCTGGGCTTCTGTTATGTGTATACCAAATCTCTGAATTGTTACTAAACATTCACACTAACAAAAGAATTCATGTCATGCTTAAAATAAAAAATAATTCTATGAAAAATTACTGCCGTTTGTAATGCACACACCTTTGTAATATCTCAACTACCTGACTGAACTGACCTTGACCTTGGATGCATGTAAACCTATTGTAGAAGACATCAGAAACAAAATTAGGAACCTTTAAAATAGCAAAATTGGGGCACTTTAAATTTTAATGACAAGAATACAAAGGGTTTTTTTAGGAATATTGACGACTGATAAACTGTGCTAATTAATGATATGAATTTTGAACAATACCCGTTCTTGTCTTATGACAACTTTTTTGATCCACTTCAAATGTTGACTACTGTATAACTATAAATTAAAAGGTCCATTTTGATCTCATATTGAAAACAAGACAAACATAAACACTAAAACTGGATTCACAAGTGCCAAACAGACCTACTGTTTCTCCTGCTGAGGCATTACACCTGACACTAGTTCTTACCAGAACCAGGAAGTATGACAATATTAGCCCGGTTCTGTCAACACTGCATTGGCTCCCTATTAAAGGTACAATATGTAGGATTTTTGCAGTAAAATATCCAAAAACCACTAGGCCAATGTTATATATTTTGTTTAGTTGATTACTACTTACAATATCCCAAATGTTTCCAACTATTTGTAAATCGTAAGAAAATTAAAATTTTAACCAAGGAAACGGGGTGTGTGAGCAGGGGTGAGGAGTTGCCAGTCAATGGCATCATATTTGCATTAGCCTCGGTTTTCGCTCGTGCTGCAATAGTAACCATGGCGACAGAAGTTGACAACTGGGTTATGCCTAGCAGGACGCTCATGCTGTTGTTTTGTTCAAACATTATGGACCATGGCAAGCAGGCTTTGAGACAAAAAGAGGACTAAAACGAATCAACATCTTTCGAGATGCCGAGAGCTCCACATCCGCGACTAACTTAACACTTGACAGAGACGCGAGTGTTGCATGTACTTTATTAGACAGGTGAGCAAATGTACATAAAACTAATCAATGTTATGTAGTTCAACATGATGAAATGTTAGAATATGATCTGTATGTTATTCTAATGTTGATCTAGCTTACTTAGTCTCATACAGCCAACAAACAGCCTAACTAACAACATTCAACACACTCAAATGCCGTTTAGTGGGATAGTGTAACTGTTAGAGCAAGTGAAACAGCGCTGCGTATCGTAATATTAATAAATGTCCTTATTCCTTTATATCCGCGGGACTCGCGTTGCGTGTTGCGCTGGTATATCGTTACGTCTCTCATTAGCAATCGCGCCCTGCTTCATACCACAGTCATGTTAAAAACATCAATGTATTCACTCATCCATAAAAGATCCATCAGCTTGACGACAAGATCCATAATTCAGCTTAATGCGGAATATATGTCATCAATATACGCCTTTGTTAGCGACCCCTGGTGGCAAAAAAATCCTGCATATTGTACCTTTAAACATTGTAAGTAATCAGCAATATTTTAAAATGTATACAAAGCACTAAATGGTTTAGCTCCTCAGTACTTGAGCGAGCTCTTAACGCATTATAGTCCGTCACGTCTATTGCAATTTCAAAATTCCGGCCAGTTGATAATACCTAAAATATCAAAATCAACTGCTTGCGGTAGATCCTTTGCCTATTTAGCACCAAAACTCTGGAACAGTCTTCCTAACATTGTCTGGGAAGCAGACACACTCTGTCAGTTCAAATCTAGACTAAAAACATCTCTTTGACCTAGCATACACATAACACATTATAGATTTCTATAATTCAATGTTAGGCTGCATAGATTAGGTCAGCCGGAGCCAGGAACACTTCACATAAATCCTGATGTACTTGTTACATCATAAGAAGGATAGCGTCTACGCTAATATTAGTCTCTCTGTTTATCCCGAGGTTTACCGCAGTCCGCCGGATCCAGACCGTATCCGGATCTGATGAAGGACCTGCGCCTGGACACGACAACAACGCAGTCCTGAAGTGTCAACTAGTCTCTCCCCTGTGAAGACTCCTTCCCTTCCCTTTACCTCTGTACAGATAAAATGTTGTCGGGATAATTCTGGTTCACGTGGCTACGCGGAAGCGATAAAAAATTCTGTATTATACATTTTCAAGGCTTGTACCTTGGAACCTATTTCATGGTTTGCGTTCTCGAGCCACCAGCCACTGTTTTGTGCAAATGAGCGGCCGGATCGCATTAAGGGTTTTCTGTTAGAACGGTGTCGTGTTAGCGGCCCCTAAGTTAATAACTAATGATCATTGCGACGGAAGTGAATCAATCAAAACGAACTTTAGCTAGACAATAACTTTATTCTAGAGCTGCTGTAAAGCCAAAACAATCTGTTACTTTAATTTCCTATTATCACTGTAAAGCTGCTTTGAAACAATCTATATTGTTAAAAGCGCTGTATAAATGAAGGTGACTTGACACTGAACATAATGTCTGAAACACAAGACTAAGCATTGCTGCACTCAACTCCGTTCATTCAAGCTGAGTGAGCATCTCTATAATAAAAGAGATACTCTTTCAGCCGTCAAACAGCCTGAAAAGACAATTAAAAACATATCAGTAAAAAAAAAATTGCACAGGCTAATAGGACTGCCTAAATATACACTCACCTAAAGGATTATTAGGAACACCATACTAATACTGTGTTTGACCCCCTTTCGCCTTCAGAACTGCCTTAATTATACGTAGCATTGATTCAACAAGGTGCTGAAAGCATTCTTTAGAAATGTTGGCCCATATTGATAGGATAGCATCTTGCAGTTAATGGAGATTTGTGCGATGCACATCCAGGGCACGAAGCTCCCGTTCCACCACATCCCAAAGATGGTCTGTTGGGTTGAGATCTGGTGACTGTGGGGGCTTTTTTAGTACAGTGAACTCATTGTCATGTTTAGGAAACCAATTTGAAATGATTTGAGCTTTGTGACATGGTGCATTATCCTGCTGGAAGTAGCCATCAGAGGTTGGGTACATGGTGGCCAAAAAGGGATGGACATGGTCAGAAACAATGCTCAGGTAGGCCGTGGCATTTAAACGATGCTCAATTGGAACTAAGGGGCCTAAAGTGTGCCAAGAAAACATCCGCCTCACCATTACACCACCACCACCAGCCTGCACAGTGGTAACAAGGCATGATGGATCCATGTTCTCATTCTTTTTACGCCAAAGTCTGACTCTACCATCTGAATCTCTCAACAGAAATCGAGACTCATCAGACCAGGCAACATTTTTCTAGTCTTCAGCTGTCCAATTTTGGTGAGCTCTTGCAAATTGTAGCCTCTTTTTCCTATTTGTAGTGGAGATGAGTGGTACCCGGTGGGGTCTTCTGCTGTTGCAGCCCATCCGCCTCAAGGTTGTGCGTGTTGTGGCTCCACAAATGCTTTGCTGCATACCTCGGTTGTAACGAGTGGTTATTTCAGTCAAAGTTGCTCTTCTATCAGCTTGAATCAGTCGGCTCATTCTCCTCTGATCTCTAGCATCAACAAGGCATTTTCGCCCACAGGACTGCCGCATACTGGATGTTTTTCCCTTTTCACACCATTCTTTGCAAACCCCAGAAATGGGTGTTCTTGAAAATCCCAGTAACTGAGCAGATTGTCAAATACTCAGACCGGCCCGTCTGGCACCAACAACCTTGCCATGCTCAAAATTGCTTAAATCAGCTTTCTTTCCCATTCTGACATTCAGACCCTATTTACACCTGGTATTAAAATGCGATCTGTATCCAGATAAGTTATCCGGATAATAAGTGTTCTGATCTTACCTTTGCGTTTACACCTTGTATTTTTAATGCGTTCTTGTTATCCACATTGAGATCGGATCTCTGTCCGCCAGAGTGACGTATGCGCGTGAGCACGGGAAATCAGCTGTAGTTTGTCATTTTCAACGTTTTTCTATTACGAGCTAACAGAAAAGACGACAGGCCCTGTTGCAGCTGTTGTTTTTGCGGCTACTGTGAATGCTACGACAGTGAACCGGTGAGAGAACGGAGTAATGAGTGGTGGGAACGTATTGTCTTGGGGTCTTTTGGCGAAGATGACTGGATGGCAAACTTCAGAATGAACCGACATTTGTTCGACTACTGTACATCTGCGAGAAGTTGCGGCCTCTGCTGTCACGGAGAAATACTCCGCTGCGGTCGTCGGTGTCTGTGGAGAAGAGAGTAGCAGCTGCGCTTTGGTATTATGCCACAGGGTCTGGGTACAGGACGGAAGGATGACGTTTGGCAGGTACGAAGATGTACGAATGCGATCACGTCGTACGGATTGCGTTTACACCTAGTAAAGATCCGAACACAATGCGAGCCAGACTACCTCAAGATGTGGTCAGGCAGATCCGATCACAATCCGATCACAACGCATTTACACCTTGCATTAACATGCGTTTTTTATTATCCGGATAACTTATCTGGATACAGATCGCATTTTAATACCAGGTGTAAATGGGGTCTCAGTTTGGAGTTCAGGAGATTGTCTTGACCAGGACCACACCCCCAAATGCATTGAAGCAACTGTGATTGGTTGATTAGATAATTGCATTAATGAGAAATTGAACAGGTGTTCCTAATAATCCTTTAGGTGAGTGTATGCTACAAACACACAGAAGATCAATTTGCTCCACTGAAGTCTTTCTATGGGGCTGAACTACACCATTTTCAGTTTGACTCAATCCCTTAATAGGATCCGGTCAGCAAGCAAACATGTTTTGTTGACAGGACCAAGTGCTGCCACCTTGTGCAGCCAAAAGCTTTCCGCTTTGATGGGAAACTAGAGTTTAAAAAACAGATTATCTGGATGTACATGTGAAAAGTACACTGAGGTGCTCATGTTTCTCAGCAAATAGTGATTTTTTTTTAAAAGGACAGGGGGCATCATGTTCACCCAATCCATCTTCCCCCAACTGAGTAAACAAAAAAAAGGCAAAAAGTCCCAAAATACACACAGTCAGAAGAACATAGACAGTTAAACATTTATCACTAGAACTCACAGTGACACCCAGAACAAACACATTCCTCAACTTTAATATCTGGCAATAAGTTAATGTGAAACTTCATTTCTGTAATCGATCCGAAATTTGGTGAGTATCATTTTTCAATGCTAAAATAACTTATCGTGTCCCAGTTTATGCAGAGAAAAGTCATTTGTAGCTTGATGGTCGGTCGGTCGGTCGGTCGGACGGACGGATATATATCTATTCACAATGCTGACCGTTTATTTGAGATTGGCTATCTAATCATAATATCAATATTTGTGCATTCATAAAAATAATTTTGTCTCAGCCCATATGCAGTGCTTATCTTAGTATGTTAGATTAGTAATGCTAGTTACCACTAGAGCACCACATCACAATTTTATAGTAAACTATTCTAAGGCAGGGAATTACAAACTTTTTTGTCAGCCAACAAAAGGTCAAAGGTTGCAGTTGGGATGCAGTTGACTATGATAGGGCCCAATAATGCGCTCACCTGGACACACAGCCTGCAGGGTGCCATGGTTAAGCTTCAGTGTGCTGGTTAGATGTCTCTGAGAGGAGCCAGTGAACAACAGGAAGAACTGCACCTCCCCCTGTTCTCCTTCACAGAGCGCCTCATCGCAAAAATGAACTGTTAGCACACACTTGCCCTGCCACAGAAAAACAGAGAAGTTTGAAATACAAGATTAGGTGCTAATGAATAATAAATTAATATATTATTGTCCAAAAAGCTCAATGCCAAACTGATCCAATCCATTACATAATAGTAGTCACTTGAATTAACCTGTTAATAATGTGCATTTTCAGCCAACTTGATTATAAAAAAAAAATTTACATCATTTTTTTAGACAAGCATTTAATTTGCATTTAAATTTTCCATGGAAGCTTTCATAAATTATTAACGCAATAACTCAGTCAAACGCAATGAGAAATAACTGAAGTTGTGGTTTTGCAACAGGATATCACACACGTGCTGGTCTGCACAGATTAACACAGATAGCACTTTGAATTTAACAGGACACGCCTAGGTTCTAGGTGAGAAGCGTGTCTCCTCACAGATTAATACAACCAAGAAAATGCATCTACAATAAAAACTCACAGCAGAGCAGCCAATGGAACCACCACTGCAAAGGCCATGATGAATTAAAACTGGGATTTTATCACATTTCCTATTAGAATAAAAATGTATTTCCTATAATATAAACAGGACAATTGTATATGACAATCTCACATTGAATAAAGAAATAATGTGACTTGCTGAATAGAAATATGCTTACATTTTATTGACCAAAAGTGACAGTAAAGACATTTTAAATTCTTAAAAAAAAAAAAAAAAAAAAAAAAAATACATACCGTTTCTAGTAATGAAGTAAGTAATGAAGCTGAAAATTAAGCTTTGGCATCGCAGGAATAAATTACATTTTATTATAATATTTAAAAATATTACTGTTTTTACCATATTATTTTGACCAAATGAATGGAGCCTTGGTGAGCATATGAGACTTCTTTCAAAAACAATATAAAATCTTACGACCCCAAACTTTTGAATATAGTGTATATAACCTTAACAATAAAAACAATAATAATTTGAAGAAATTAAATTAAAAAACTCACTTTAACCATAAAAAACCAATACAATGGTGAATCATATAATAAAACTAAGAACTTTCTCTCCAAAACATTTAAGAACATAAATCTATAAAGAACCCTAATATAATCGACTCAAGAACCGATGAAGTGATTATGCTGAACTTAAAGTCCTACAAAGAACATTGGTTTCATGGTAAAGTTCTTGCTCATAATGAGTTAAAGCGACAGAAAGGATATATTCGAGTTTCGATGGAGACAGTACTATGGCGTGATTGACAATCGGGTAGAATTGGAGAAATCTGAGTAGCATACTGCCTTCAGAAATTATTTCAGGAGAGGAAAGATGTCTATGGGAATAAAGACACAATAAGGGGTGTCACGCATACTTCTGTACTCAAAACCAGCCTAATCCATCTTCTATCACTATCACCATTGTGTCCATTTATCTCAGTCTTCTGGATAATCTAATATCGTTTCAGCAGTTAATTACAGACGTTAACACAAAGATAAGTGTCTTTGAACCCTCATCAGATTTCACAGCACAGGAGGGAAAATCCCTTCTCTTTGTTGACTGTACTCCTACATGAGATGGGCTTCTTGTGATAGTAACACAATATCAGTCATACATCCTTCCCATTGCTCTACTCATTTTCTGTTCTTGTAAAGTGCTGACAGTCATATTCCCAGGGAAGAAATCTAACTGGGGTCACCACCAGTCTCCTGAATGACAATTTTATTGACTTTTCAAGATCTGTGTTGAAGACGGCTGAAAGGACAGCAGACTTTGAGGGGACTGGCGAAGCTGGAATGTGATTATATCACAATTGATGTTTAGATGTGTACTAATAATGATTTTTTTCTAATTATCAGAGTTACGGACTTAAAGGCCCACTGAGGTGCCTTGGAACGCGCAGCTTTGTATGATGAGTTGACGTAATTTGCACTGAAACAGGAAGCTAAGGTGGGACATATTGAATGGCCCCTCCCTCTTTTCAAATAGCCAATAGCGTTTAATTTACCTCACAGACTGCAAGTCATACACGGAAGTGAATCAGAGCGCTGATGATACATTGGATTCAATAGTCGAGGTAAATAAATTCTAGCCATTTCATTCTTAACCAACATACAGTTGGAAAACGGAATAAAACTCCAAGCCATATTGCTACGTGACGTGCCGATTTGGCCAGGTGGTTTTTATAACATAGGGGGTGAGGCGCTTTAGATTCTAGAGAGCATTTGATTGGATAGAAGATGTGATTAGAAGCTGAAGTCCACGGTGATGTCATAAAAATCCATTACATGCAATTGCATTTGACAGGTTGTGTCTTTTTGCAAGCATAAATCGGTTATTTACGGGAGTGACACAAGACAACCGTATTCTGTAACTGAACTCACACCTGTAAATTTTCAGGACTCACAACCGCATTCCCGGAAAACCCGCTCTATGTGAACGGAACCGAATTAACCAATGAACTCGCAGTTCGATTGAAATCAATGAAAAGTGTTGAGAATGCACAACCAGAAATTTGTCTTGGTAGAAAAGTAGTTACCGCTTTGAAATGACAACTTTCTTGTCCAAATAACAAACATTTTCACTGAAATATTCATGCAAGTTCTTTATCAAAAATAAGGGATCCTCATCTGCTTTTAACTATAGACCTTCTGCATTTAAACTCTACTATAAACTTACTTCAGAGATTTTCATTGCAAGTGCGTTCATTACAATTTACAAAATTAATAGAAGTCCAAATGATTGTTATCAATATTATTGTCTTTTCTTCCAGTTAAAAAAATCTGAAACAAACTTAATCCAAAATGCATTTAGTTTAAGAGGCACAATTACGCAAGATAAAGCTGTTGTTCTTGTTTTTAGGATAAACCTCAATACATTTTGTTAGTACTGTGTGTGACCGTCACAATACAGGACTGACAACATGTATTCTGCTGCTGTGTGAACGTGGCCTACAAACATGACATGCGCTAGACAGACATGTTTGATCACTGCGCTTGTGCCTCGCTTCTTTTGCATTGTCTCCATCGTGACTGAAAACACAAAGTTCAACTTCCAGCAAAAACTTCTCTCTAGAGCTTGCATTATTTTTCATTATTCTGTCCTGCGGCAAGTTTTTCCATTTAAAATGGGAGACACAGGCTAGTCTAAGGAAAAACAATGCAAGCTATAGAGAGCTTTTGCATTTTTAAATGCAAAAAGGGGTTCTGTGTGAATGCCCCCTAAATCCCAAAGTATACTTTGGTTTTTACGCGTACACTAGGGTACACACAGTGTGAGTGATGTAAATTGTCATCAACATAGTATGATGAGCATATTGTACATAGCCCAAATTTTCTAACCACCTATTCTGTGAGCTCAGATCGCAAATGAACCTGTTTTTTTTTTTTTGTTGTTGTTGTTTTTTGCACCAATTAGTTGGTCCACAAGGTGGCAACACTGACTCTGGCCTTCTTTTTTTTTTTTTACAATAAATGAAATAGACCGAAGAACAACAAACAACTGGACAAGGCAACAACAATAGATTTATGCAACTCTAGTTTAAACAAGTAAATTCTAGACACACTAGACAATAATTCAACTTTCTTGTGCGCATGTGTCTAGCGCCTGTGTGAGTCTGAGTCTGAGATATGATAATATTTGCTGAAAATGCAGCTGGCTAACATTTCAAACTGATTTGACTGAGCAAATGAAGAGGAATGAAAAATAAGCATGGAGGATACTTACATATAACGGGGCTTGACAAGGACTAAGTTTCATGACTCTGGACACTGAAAAGATATAAAAAAAATAAACAGTATGAGGTCAATGCAAACGAACAGTATTATCAGATCAACCACAATATGGATTCTTCTTTCAGCCCAATAATAAAAGAAGGTTTATGACTCAATAGGCTTTGAGCATGAAAATACCCTCAGCAAATGTGGAAACAAATTTAAAATAGCACCTCTACTGAGTGTACAACAGCTGTTTGTTAAATGGCACTTAAGGCCGAAAAAATATTCATGAGTGTGAGTCACACCTTCAGACTCAGCGAGTGCAAGACATGTTCAAATACACTGCTAATTCTCAGGCCTGCAATTAGCAGAAAAATGATGCGTTTAAAGGTTTACGGGAACACCAAGTTCATGGGTGAATCTCACGAAACATGTCAGGACAATGATCTGGCCATTTTTCACTTTTCAAATTAGAAGAAAGAAATTATACTCTGAACATTTTAAACTACAAAAATGTCCTGATGTGTTTCTGTAATCATAAGTTGGTATGTAAATGTGCTTAATTTTCATTAATATAATGTCACAAAATTTAAATAAATCTAAATGGTCCTAAAAATAGGCTTAATTTTCTTCATGGTAATTATCTTTTTTGTTTAGTTTTTTGGGGTGAAACCAAATAAACCCACAATCTGGCATGCAACCCACTGGCCATCCATTTTTTTTATGCATTTTCAAAGTGCACACTGGTAAATAAAAGCAGCGCTGTTAGATTTACGGAGGATCAGCTGAAAGGATAAACAGATGACTCTAATAATACCCATCCTAATCCTCTTCTCCAGCGCTCAGTTTGCTCTACCTTCTCTCTTCACACAACCAAAAGTAAGAGAAGAGTCACTGCACGCACACTTTTTACCTTTAACATCTCATTCTGCAAATCACTTATATGTTTTACTGGAAAACAACAGAAAAATCATAAAAATATATTTACTTGAGGAGGAAAATTGGGCCTTTAGAAAGAAGTCTTTAGAAAATTAATCTTGAATTAAGTTTAAATTTCGTACAGCATTGACAGATTGCTGTTTAGTCTTGTTGTAAGCATAAAACAAACTAAATTTAGTGAGGTTTATCCTAAAAAAATTATTTGCGAATACGGTAAGCAGTTTAAAGCTAGGGTAGGGAATTTCGCAGGGGTTAGCAATACCAAGCTAGCTTTGAAAGCATAAGGTCCCACCCTCCCTTCAGAAAGCTCACCAAAACCCAGAGCAAACCGTCATGAGAGACGGCATTAAATCACCTCATATCTCAAAGTACATTACATTACATTAATAATAACGTAAACATCTTACAGAGCTCAGACTTGTACCACCTAACTGCTGCAGATTAATTTAGACAATTATAATGTTAACATAGAACGTCACAAGTTGCCATCTCGTAATTACGGTATTTACGACATGAACGCAGCATAAGCTCATTGTTTTGGTTCAGGAGGAACTGTAAAGGTGCTGCTGTTTGTTTGCTGTGATTGGTGACTGTCTCATTTCGAAAGATACGTTCTCCGGAGGCCGTCGTACTTCATCAAAGATGTCTAATTTCAGAAAACTAACTATTAATTTTATGACTCTGGAATGTGATGATTACTTTACTGAAATGAGGCAGCCTCAATGACGTATGCGGGCGACAAATGCAACCTAGAGGACGAAATGAGACCGTAGGCCTCATTGTATTCCAAGACTGCAAGTGTGGGAATTTGGACAGGCCCGGTGTCTGTCTACATCAACGCTGCATAGCCTCATGGAACACGCTGATGACATATGATGTCTGTGCAAGCAAGACATGACATCCTATTCGGACTGAATGCAATGATTGGATGAACAGTTTTGGTCCTGAGACTTCCACAGAAGAGATAGCCTATGTACATGTTATATTTAGATCACTTCTCTTATTGATTGCTATCAGGATGTGAAGAGTCTCAACCAGTATAACAAAAATTGTTTATGAAAAAAACATTGCCTAACCTAATTAGATGCATCTTCCTTTAAGTCTGTGTAGATATTTTACTGAAAAACAAAACAATGAGTCTCAATTACTAACCGTGCATATACATGAATTTAAGCATGAAATCATCAATAACTTGGCACAAAAATGTATTGTATTTTACAGGGGGGGAAATTATTATGGGTGGTCTTCTAAACATGAATCTAAATCTAAATATGCATGCAAATTACTAACTTTAGGCAAGTATTCGCTCATTCATAATACTCCAAATTCCTTAACATTAGAATGAGGTTAAGAACAAAGTGTGTATACACATTGTGAATTAGGCAGATACAAATTTGTGACAAGTTCTCCAATGCATTTAAATATAAATATTCCATGCAATGATTCGTTTATGAGACCCAATAATATTAAGGTTTTTACTGTGAGGGTCAACTAGCATTCTTCTCCATGGAACGAGACAGAAACACCTGGTTGAACCTGAATGCATTAAGGCAGCAAAACTGCCTTTAAGTTGTCTAACATTTCACTACAATACACCTGTGCCGTAAGCTGATATATACCTTTACAAGCTTATACCTCAAATAATTGGCAATACATGGAGTTCATCTACACCCATCAGAACATCAAAGGAGAAACTGGACTTCCCAACTTGAGGTGTGGCTCTTCTGGTGTCCTTTCATAATGTTCAATTGCATAAAGTGCACAACAGCACAAAGAGCAATGCCAGCAACAATTTAAAAGGGGAAGCTGTTTCATCACTCATAAGCCCTGAAACACTTTGCTGAACATGTGTTCATGCACACAAAGATTAAATATAGATTTCCTCCCAGCTGAAATGATCACGGAAACCTCTTTTTCTGACACCTGCTTTTATATAGTAATGAACAATAGCAATAGTACTGAAAGGGGGGAAGGAAATAAGTAGACATGGAGACCTGTCAAACAGCAAGAGGGTTGATGTAAGACACAAAATAAAGTGACGTTTAATAGTCAATAAACAGCAATAGTTTTAAATAAAAGGAAAAATGATTAAACAACCATTATGTGATATAAAGTAGCGATACTGTGAGATTTTGTTAATACCACCCACACCTAGGATGATTGTATCATTATTAATAGAGACGCGCATGGATGACGTATTTCTGTAGGCAAAAGTTAGATGTTAGCATCACCCTGGTTCCCCAAAAAGATATTTCCAGAAAATAAGCTCAGAGTACGAAACATGTATGATTCTTACATGTTTTTTCATCAAGCTAATCCTCAAAACTGAACAACTTGTATGAGTTTGAAGCCTAAATACAATCGCCAGGAGTAAAAAGCTAAAGTTAGGCTATAAACTAACTACAGCACGGTCGCATGACTTTACCGTCACCACCACTAAGCTTTTGTCAACTCTTTCAATCTTCCTGTTGAAAAGTATGAGTTAGAATAGTTTGTAAGTGTATGATTATAAAAACCACAATAATGCTGTAAAAGCACTGAGATGAGTTTATCCATTATGAGGACATTTAATGTCCCAACAACCGCTGTACTTCCATATTTTACCATTATAGCAACCTTTTTCACAAAACATAAAAACGTAGAAAAATCACGATTGAGATATTACTGATTTTAAAAAAAATTGGCTTATTTACAGGTTTTAGGACTCATTCCTGCAGAACTCTAAATATCGATATAATAAGATTGATTATTTTTTAAATCATTCAAATTATTTGTAAACCATTAAAAGCTTAAAACAACCAATAAGTGTCATTTTTAGCTTCATGAATAAGTCAGGTGAGACTTTGGGCCCTATTTTAACGATCTGAAACGCAAGTATCAAGCGCGAAGCGCAAGTAACTTGTGGGCGGGTCTTGGGCGCTGTTGCTATTTTACCGGCGGGATAAATGACTCTTGCGCCCGACGCAAGTTTAAAAGGGGTTGGACTGAAATAGCTTCATTATTCATAGGTGTGGTTTGGGCGTAACGTGAAATAAACCAATCAAAGCATCATCCAACATACCCTTTAAGAGCAGGTGCGCATGTTGCATGGCGGATTGTTATAATTATGGCGGATTTACTAGGCGCGCGCCAGGAGCAGTTCACAGCCGAGGAGACCGATTTTTTTTTCCTGGTTCTTGACGGACAAACTTATTTGTCAGATGTCCTTATAAACATATGTGTCTTGCCACTATTGGGCAAACAGGTTTTAAAATTTGGGTAAATGTGTTAGATTTAGGCCTGGTTTTTTTCTGGTCAGTGGCAGAATTGTTTTCTGGAACTGCAAAATAGCACTAGGGAATGTTTGCGCCGAAACACGCCTCCTTTTTGCGCTGACCTGCCCAGGGAGCGCAAGTTCATTTCCTAGTTTACCGACGTGTGTCTGTGGATGGAAAAGCCCGCTTTGCGCGGGTGCAAAATAGGAATGATGCATGCGTCAGTGTACAAAGTCATTTGCGCCGGGTGCAAGATAGGGCCCTATGACTCCGTTTACGCCTGGTGATTGGTACACCAATCGCTCAAAACACAATCTATTATAGGTGAAAACGTGACTAGAGATGAACCAATCGACCAAGATCGGCCAGAACCGGTTATCAGACGTGACATCTTTCCAATTCCGTGCCAGTCCGTTTTGTTGCCAATGGCATAGGCAATAACAACAGCTGAGTGTTTTCGCGCTCTTCTTTCCGACAACGAATTGACACGCATCCGCCTCCTCTTTTTCACTCACTCACTCCGGTTAAATAGTGCTTGTAACTAGGCTATATTGCGGATTATTTTACTAATTCTCAGGTTTCGAGCTCACACCAAAAGCGCACGTACCACTGAGTAGCGCACACATAAAGCCGCCTCTTAAACAGCTTGTGAGTCGCGAGTACAAAAATCAGTGGCTTACTGCGCTTAAACGGTCAAATACACACAAAATGTGTCAAAATGCCTGCCTTGCGTCCTGCAGAAGGGTTTTAAATTTTGCCTTAAGGCCATTGCACACTAAATCTGAATTTTTCGTATGCGTTTTTTCGTGTTCCTCAGCCGAAAAATTCATCACACACAGAAACCTTCCACACTGAGTCCGATGCGCATTTATTAAACCTTTGCGGAAAAAAAACGCAAAAAATACAAAATGGATTCGTCAAGCAGTGAGGATGATTTTGTTGCCCTCTCTCTTCTTTAAAAGAGGAAATATGGGGTCCATTCAATCTTGTGCCGAGAGGAAGGAGAGATTCAGCTCCTTATCAAGGAGTTGCGCAATTATCCCAAGCGATTCAAAATTTAACTCAGAATGTCAATGAAACAGTTTGATGCTTTGCTAGCGATACTGGAGCCACATATAAAAAAGAAGACCACCAAAAAAAGACACAGACACACACACACACACACGGCCGGCAGAAACGCTGGGCATACAGAACAGCTATATGGTTTGTTTATCATACAGTACTTTGTGCTGCGAGACGAAGTTATCAACTTGTCAGATGCCATTCTGGATTGTGTCGTTCGCTTGTACGGTGGGTCTGAATTGTCAAAAAACCTCTCAAAATGCTGGCTGTGGATGCGAAAAACGCAGAAAATCGAACCTGATCCGAATTTTTTTATGACGGACGAAAGTTTCGGAGGCAGTGTGCAAGCATGATTGACATAACGTGAGGTCGATTTTTTTTTTTAACGTTCGAAAATTTCGGATGCGAATTTCGGACTCAGTGTGCAATGGCCTTTAGGAGAAAAAAATTATTCAATGAGCAACCACTAGGTTCATACAATTTCTGATGCATCTGATGTAATACATTCATGCTAGTGAGTTAAATACACTACTGTTCAAAAGTTGGGGTTCATTAAGTTTTTTTTTTTAAAGAAATTAATTAATTTAGCATGGATAGATTAAATTGCTCAAAATTGACAGTGAAGACATTTACATTACAAAACATTTCGGTTTCAAATAAGACAATCCTTTCCAAAACATTTCAAATAATTATTAAGCCTAAACTTTTGAATACTAGTGTAACTGGCCTTGGTCTGCAAAGAATAAAAGTTAAATCCAAGCTTGGGCACTATATAATTACAGCACGGTTTCCTTGAGCGAGAGACTTGATCGCGTGATGATCCATGAGGACCCTGCAATTAATGTATTTAAGGCCGAATTACAAGCGACTGCAAAATGAGAAATTATAATAATTTGATCTAACCTAATAATCAGGGCAGCTTATCTGAATTATGGGATAACTATCATGTGTCAAGACACTGAATGGAGGCCACAAGAAGATTATGGGGCCTTTGATTTTTGCATAACCCTCAGAGTGATCAGCATTGTGCAATGTTCTTCTGGACTTTTGTGGGGCAAATAAAGCAAAATCAATGTTTAAAACAGGCAATAACATTTTCAGGTACGGGCCTTGGTGTAGAAATAATCAGGGCTGCATTAGTTCCTCAGGTGTGAAGATTTAATTAGCAGAAGACTAAAATATGGCTGAAGTAGCAGCTGCTTTTGTTTTGCTGACACAAAATAAAGCATATTTTTGTTTTACATATTAAACAAGCCTGTCTTTTTTAAACAAAGCAGAGAAATTATGCACACAGCAATTTCATACAACAGACCACACTATACATGTATAAGAGTCCAAATAGATTTCTAGATAGTTGGATGAATATAAATGATTATAAACACTAGTGGATTCTGATATGATATAACAGTGATTCTCAGTTGCTGGGTTAAATCCCTAAAAATAGGCCTAGGTTTTTAAACAACTGGGAAAATAATGCTAAATGCAATTGAATACAACAAAATATATCTTTTTTAACAGGTAAAAAAATAGTTGACCTGTTTTAGCTTATCCACATTGTGTACATGAAATAAATGCTTAAACAGTCAAAGTGCATCAGAGAAGTGTTAATTAAGCATCACTGTTTTGGTCAATGATTTCAGCTTTCCAAAATGTTTTGAGTTGCTGAAATTTTAGTGCATCACTATGCATTTGTAAAGTGTTGTGATCTTGCATACAGTTACCATGATATGAAATATTGGCCATACGACTCACCCATGAATAGCCAAAAAGGCTTAGAATGAGTAGGATATAACTTTGTGGGTTTTAGGCATTATTTGTCATTAGGCATTATAGAATGATACAACTAGGACGCAATGAAACATGCACCATATGACCAAGTTCAATGCCGCCCCTTGCCAATTATGTGATCATACAATTTTGAAACCTGTACAGCATTAGGTAAATACCACTGTTTTTGTTGTGTTCAAGCACATGGAACAGCAGCACTCAATAGTGACATGATACTGGTGTACCCTTGACACCTGATCATGATGGTACAGTCGGCCAAGGCAGAGCATCCTGTTAGAAAAGACTCGGCAAGATCAGTCTTTATACACATTGAAATAAATATAGCTTAACTAAAGAAAATACCAAAGATTTGTCAATATCATTACAACAACAAACCTATGTCACGAATGCAAAAGTATAAAATGTCCTTCTGGGTGTGGAAACCGAGTGTTATTAAATGTCATTTGAAACATAAATCTTGTTTTATTACTCTGACCTGAAAAGACCACACCTTCTGATCAATGCACGTTTTGAAGTGGTTCCTGATGTACTGCAGTTCAAAAGAAAACGATGATCCTCTGAATTCGTAACTGTTTATAGTCTATATAATTCTCCAGAGAGCCGCATTAGTAATGCTTGAGTGAGTGAGTAAGCCTTTATGTGTGTGTTTTGGGGGAGGGTCACAACTGAAAGGTGTGGAGGTGGAGCTTGATGTTTAACTACTTGCTTTGTTTGAATTTCCATAGCAACAATGACTGACACTTCAAAGCGTGAGGGCCACCATTCTATCAAAAACCATACCATCCAAGAGTTACGACTGGAAAACCGCAGCATATTTATCTCGAAAATATCAATCTATCTCATCCCTGAAAACTATCTGTTTGAATCAGATCTCTACATGCCAAGACAAGTACCACTATTATTCCTCATACACTTACTGTTCAAAAGTTTGGGGTCAGTATGTTTTTTTAAAGGGTTAGTTCACCCAACAATGAAAATTCTGCCATTATTTACTTACCCTCATGTGATGAAAGTTCATAAAGACATCGTAAAACTAATCTATATGAATTAAAGGGATACTCCACTTTTTTTGGAAATAGGCTAATTTTACAACTCCCCCAGAGTTAAACAGTTGGTTTTAACCGTTTTTGAATCCATTCAGCCGATTTTCTGATATTTAGAAGAATATCAGTAACCAGACAGTTTCTGGTCTCATTGACTTCCATATTAGGAAAAAAATATACTATGGAAGGTCAATGGGACCAGAAACTGTCTGGTTACTGATATTCTTCTAAATATCAGAAAATCGGCTGAATGGATTCGAAAACGGTGAGTTGAAAACGGTGGATTCCAAAAAAAGTGGAGTATCACTTTAAGTGGTTTAATCCATATTTTCTGAAGAGACTCGATCGCTTTATATGATGAACAGATTTAATTTAGGCATTTATGCACATATAAACATTGATCAGCGAACATAAACAGAAGCGACGAACCTGGTTGAAGCGCTAGAATGAACCTCATTGGTTCTTACTGAATATCAAATAAGCTGCGAAACACTAGCCTGGTAATACCAAACTCTGCTATACTTGTCTGAAGTATAAAATCATTGGTTACCCGTAAACCAATCACAATTGTTTAACAAACACTCTACTTGTTCGGCCTTCAGTTTGCAAATGCCAGGAATATTCTCCACAACAGAGCGAATTGCATCCCGTGTCTCCATATCCGCGGTCGTTTTCAATTTCCCTAACCTAAAATACAATCTTAAACTCGGCGCTTAGGGTCTACGTCACGGCTCTCAGCCCACCCTCTGTTTGTTGATTGACCCCGGCTGTTTTCAGGCTGGAGGAAAACTGAGAGATAGGTCACGCGCTATCTCAGACTGAGTACAGAAGCGAACTGAAATTGAGCGGAAGTACGAAGTCTGGCGTAGTCAGGCTAGCGAAACACAGGAGAATTAACCTAATTGGTTTTTGTGAAGCTCAAACATGCTGCGTAACACGAGAATGAACCTCATTAATTCTCGCACATCAAGCAAACATGCTTGAGCTTTCATTTTCCACAACTGATGTGCGAGTTGATGAATGTTTATATGTAAATAAAAGCTTAAATTCAATCTGTTCATCATATAAAGCGATCATGTCTTTTCAGAAAATTTTGACTTAAAGGGATAGTTCACCCAAAAATGAAAATTAAGTCATTAATTACTCACCCTCATGCTGTACCAACCCCGTAAGACTTTCGTTCATCTTCGGAACACACATTAAGATATTTGTGATTAAATCTGAGAGGTGGATCACTCCTCCATAGGCTTCCTAAGGGATTGAAACTTGACGACCCAGAAAGTCATTGAAGAAAATGTTTAAATATTTAATGTGCCTACAGTGGCTAGATCTTAAGTTTATCGAGCTACGAGAATACTTTTTGAAAAAACAAACTAAAATAGCGACTTTATTCAAGTATTCTCTTTGGGCCTGGAGATTTCACGTAGTGTTATTGTGCAACGCTTCTGGTTGAACGTCACACGCATCACACACATGACCAGCGTCGGCCAATAGTGAGTCTACGTGTGACGTATAACACAGAAGCGCTGCGCTGTTACACTACGTCAACAGCTTAGGAGAAAGACACGGAAGAGAAGAGATGGTTGAATAAAGTCGTTATTTTAGTTTTTTTTTTTGCACGCAAAAAATATTCTCGTCGCTTGATAAACTTAAGATTGAGCCACTGTAGCCATTTGGACTATTTTAACGATGTCTTCAATGACTTTTCGGGGCTGTCAGGTTTCAATCCCTTAGAAGCCTATGGAGGAGTGATCCAGCTCTCAGATTTAATCACAAATATCTTAATTTGTGTTCCGAAGATGAACGAAGGTCTTACGGGGTTGGTACAGCATGAGGGTGAGTAATTAATATTTTCATTTTTGGGTGAACTATCCCTTTAACTGCTCAATTCATAAGGATTAGTCTATGAACTTTTTAAAGGGTCAAAGTGGTAGTTGCATAGCTTCATCAAAAAGATCTCCATGTGCTCCATGACAAATGAATGAGTCTTACAGGTTTCGAACGACATGAGGGTGAGTCAGTAAATGATTACATAATTGTCAATTTTGGGTGAACCATCCCTTTAAGAAAATGTATAATTCCATTCAGCAATGATGCATTAGATTGATCAAAGGTGTCTGTCCGTTGTTAAATTTTTAAAAATGCTGTTCTTCTGAACTTTCAATTAAACAAAGAACCTCAAGTGTTTCTCGATCACCAAATCAGCATATTTGAATGATTTCTGAAGGTTCATGTGACACTGAAGCCTGGAGTAATGATGCAGATGAAAAAAGTTTTGCTATCAGAGGAATAAATGACTTATTCATTTTTTTAAGTAGTTCTAGCCTGTTGGCTCCCTCCTATAGGTAACGCTTTGCACTTGATGTGACATGACAGTATGACGTAACTTTAAAGACCAGTTAAAAACCTAAAACATTTTAACTACTGAAAAAAAAAACATTGCTTCTAAAACTATGTGTCTGCTGCCAATCACACAGCTCAATTTGCTCTTTCATTGACTCAGAACTCATGCCACAGGTTTTTAATACATATGCATTTCTCCTTTAGTTCTCCTCACATTTTAACAAACTCCTTGGATGACATCTTACCTCAGGTCTTGAGGACTCCACGCTGAATCCAGCGGAGCTCATAGATCCATTATTTCAGCATATTACGCGAATCAAACATACCAAAAAGCACACCTGAATCTTCATGCATCTCCAGTGCATGGCAGGTTAGGTCACAGCGCTGATTACTGCGAGCTAAATGCGGCTTTGTGTTTGGCAGCAGATAAGAGGCGTGTGATGTCATGGGTGGGGGAGGATGAGGAGGCTGTGGCTCAGGTGTCTGTTTCCAAGAGCACTTGAGTAACAGAGGCCACTGCTGTTCGCGGTGCCGTCTGATGCCTGTCTGGTTAATGTTCTCCTACCTGATGCTCTCAAAACCTGCTGTTATTGCTGTTTGTTCCTGCTGCTTTACTCCCTGCGGGAAAGGTCACCCTTTTTATGGGTCAGTATTAGAACAAACACAACTAATTGATAGAAATGATCACTTGACCACTCCACTAGAGATTGAAAAACTCCAATAATCTATATCTAAATAGATATACTACTTTAAATGGGGAGATATTTTTGTGTTGCACTGAAAGCTTCTAACACGGATTGAAAAATGGTAAAGATAAAAAATAGATAGGGTACTGATGAAATGTAGAACTAGTATATTACGCAATAACTTAAAGGGTTAGTTCAACCAAAAAATGAAAAATAACCCATAATTTAAATGAAGGGACAGAAATCTCAGGTTTCATAAAAATATCATCATTTTTGTTTGGAAGTTGAACAACATTTCAGGTTTGACATGAGGATTTGAGTGATTATAGCCTACCTTTAAATACAGTAAGCTGAGACTTGATCAAATTGCGTTTGACTGAAAGAAGAAAGTCATCACATGGGATGGCTTGGTGAGTAAATTATGGGATAATGTTCATTTTTGGGTGAACCCTTAAAATTCTGAAGTAAAGCATTAATACACTCAGTGGATATAGTCAATTAAATATATTTAGCAAATTAAGCTAACTGACTTACTTCCTTTAAATGTAATTTAAGCCTATAGGCTATAGTTTTAGATGTTATTAAAGAGCATTAAAAACTAAGTAAAACGTTCAATCTGAAGGGTAAATGGTTGATTCGGAGACTTCTTGCCATTGAGATGTGTTTAAATACTATGGTCGGTTTGTGCACCTGTTGACTCTCCAACGAAATCAAGTCAAATTGAATTTCCTTATTAAATAAGCCGCGCCTTAACCATGAGAATACCCTGTTTTGTTGTTTGACGTGTTAATAGCACGTACATAATATTACACGTCAGGTGTATCCATAAAGTACAACGAAACAAAAGCTGTCAAGCAGAT
This sequence comes from Chrosomus eos, assembly GCA_036326025.1. NCBI lineage: Eukaryota > Metazoa > Chordata > Actinopteri > Cypriniformes > Leuciscidae > Chrosomus > Chrosomus eos. The sequence goes on along the minus strand of CM070818.1, from coordinate 13,621,055 downwards.
TATTCACACACATGCTTCTAGTACACATGAAATAAACCACTTACCTCTAACTAAACACGTCTACCGCCGTAGTTTCCCTTATGGACGCACGAGGGTACAAACTACAAATAAACTGGAAACAGGTCAGATGAAATCTATGTGTCATGATACTCTTTGAGGAAACATATTAACCGTGATCTTTAACCAGTGGGAGGTAAATGTTGATGACCAAAAACTTTCCTATCAGTTTTTTTTTTCTTCTTCTTCCAGCTGGTGGCCCATAAACCCAAATTCACCATTGGGACGCATTGAAATCTTAGGGTCGTTTTTTCCCTTACTACTTGCGGTTGTTCTCTAAAAAATATAATCTTTTATATCTGCTATTTATAAGGAATAGCACCTGACAATCAAACAGAAATCCGCTGCAGTAATATCTATAAAAATGTCATTAAATGACACATTACATTCTGTAATCACAAACGAATATGATTGGTCTCTCTTGACCAGCGCTGAAAAAATGATCAGGTATCAGGTGACATCAAGGTTGCCTGCGTCAGGAACGGGTGTGTGGATAATAATTTACACATGAGCGATGAGACTAAGATACATTTATACACATTGAATTGAAAATACATAGTAAATAATTTAAATATAAAAAATATATTATTTAGACCCCTCGTACCTTGACCAATCAAATAGAACCTCCGGGCCGTCTAAGCCACGCCCTTCTAATGTGCGTCTCTACCAGAGACATTTCAGGAGTTTGATTTCTAATGCAGGATAAATTAAGACTATATTAATGATAATTTTGCCTCATGTAGGCTACAATCTACTTTTTTGTTTAATGATGTTAAAACGGAATATTTGCAATAAGAATTCTCATATGCTGGTGTTTTATAGTTTGTTGTGCCACCCCCTATTGGTAAGTAAATAGACTGCATTTCAAAACCTCAAGATTATTTCATTTTAAAGGGATAGTTCACCCAAAAAGGAACATTTTATCATTATATACTCGCCCTCAAATTCCAAACCTGTACGAGTTTCTTTCTTCTGTTGAATCCAAAAGAAAATATTTCAACAACAACAACAAAATGTTGGTAACCAGACAGTTGTGGGTAGCTACAAAGTCCTTAATGTCTCTGGTAGCTATAAAGTACTGTGGAAGTCAATGGCTACCGTCAACTGTCTGTCAAAAATCAACTGTCTACCAACAATCTTTAAAATATCTCATAATAACTCAAAAAATAACTCATACTAGCTGGGAACAACTTGAGGGTGAGTAAATAATGACAGAATTTAAAATTGTGGGTGAACTATCGTTTTAAGCTATAAGTGGGAAACAGTCGATCATATTGACAAATCAAATAGTGTTAACGAATACCATATGCTTATAATTATATAAAAATTTTGTTAACGTTAATAATGTTCCCCATGAAACTATTTTTAACGAAATTTGAGATATTTTATTAATTAATTGTATTAATTTTAATGCATTTTAGGGCTACCATAATTAATGTGTGCACTTAAGATAGGCTATTTTTTATTTTAATATAAATTTTGGTTTTTTACATTCACATTCACTAGATGTAGCCTAATTATTCCATTGTCCGTTATCAAGACATTAATGCTATTATTTTAACTTTTTTTATTATTCTCATAATTTGTTCTTTGTTAGGTGTTAATCTCACTTATGACAACCTTAATTAAAAGTTTTTAAAATATCTAAATAATATTTTAACCATTTGTTTTAGTAAAATGACAATGTAATAGCCAAATATTTAATTTTGGAAACAACTTTATTTTATAATTTAATATTTTCCCCATGCTGTATGGATTTAGCCTATACACAATCAAATATAAATCTGCCTTTGTATTTATTAACAAGGTTGTGTTGGGTCTTTAGCATCAAAAAGTTTATCAAAGCATCCAAAATATCCACCCAGCTCTTCTTACACTACAATGACAGTCTACAAGCCAGTTCAGATGAAAAAGTTTAGTGTGATACATATGACACTTTGAAAACAAATAATATTTCCAAAACACATAATTTGCATATTTATTGTGAGGCTCTGCTTGTGTGTGTTGTGAATGGAAGTTCAAGGGTCTCTGAATAATGAGCTTCATGATCCCCAGTGAACTGTCTTCAGAAAGCCCCGGGCCACTTCTCTCCCCCCAGCAGAGTTGTGCTGTTAGATAAATAAGGAAATATTGAAAGAAAAGACTCTTCTCTCTGTGTCCCGCTGAGCTGCACTTCAACTCATTCGCGATAGCAGCCAGAGTAGGGGGAAACGTGAAGTGAATTTCAATATGCCGTCTGCAATCCGTCGTTCCCAGTTGGACGCCAATGAAGAGGGATGGGAAACAAGCTTGACACAATGAAGTACATTGGCAGTTTTGTTCCGTCACAAAAGCTGTTTTGTACGTTGAAGGGCTTGCGGTGACGGGGTGGGCTGTCGGCTATGTCAAAGTTGATTCATGCTTAGTTGGGGAAGTTTTATGGTGGTCAAGGAAATTGTTGTGTTTTCCCCTCCTCTTCTGAAGATTTTAAAATAAATTCTTGGTTATAGATAAAGGCCTGGTTTCACAGACAGGAGGAGTAGGCCTTAGTTCATGGGTTTTTAGCTTTTATAAATGTGATTTCGAAGAAGAAAAAACATTACTGGTGTGCATCTTGAGACAAAACAATTGCACTATCATATTTTATCAAGTTGTGTTTAGTTCAGACAGCCCAAACATGCATTTTAGTCTGGGACTAGGTTTAAACCTGGTCTGTGAAAACGGGCATTCATACAATTGAACAACTAAACAGATTTAATCTACTGGTACTGTAAATTGTCGAAAGTCATTTTCAGAATGTATGTCCCATTTACTCATTACTGATATCACAAGGATACTGAAACTTATATGTATATAATATTAATATTTGACATATTTAACTCTATTTAGAATTAAATACAAAATAAATGTTAAGATAAAGCATGAGTCTATTTTTTACCTGCTCAATATCAATATTCTGTGACTCTCTTTTAAAAATTATGCTTTGATCTTTGACATATGAACATTTACTAGTTAATTTATATATATATATTAATATATATTTATTTATATATATATATATAATATATATATTATATTTATATAATTATATATATTATATTGTTTTATTGGGGTCTATAAGTTTCTTATACTCACCAATGCTGCATTTATTACAGTAAAAACAGTAATACTGTGAAATATTACTACATTTTTAAAAATCCATTTGAATATCTTTTAAATGTATTTTGTTCCTGAATATTTAGCAACTCCAGTCTTTAGTGTCACATGATCCGTTAGAAATCATACTAATATGCTGATTTGCGGCCCAAATCAGCATATTAGAATGATTATATGTAGGCCTATAAAATTTTTTTGTTTTGTTTTTTTATTATAGCGATATATTCATTTTGAAATCATTTGAGATGTGCGGTTTAATATTTGTAAAAAAATTGTGGAAATTGTGATGCATTTTAGGCTGTATAGTAGGTTGTATAATGCACAATGTTCAATAAATAGTATACTAAGTTAATATTCCATTCCTTATAGTTGCTATTGTTCTTCCACAAAGAAACACTAGATGTCGACTTTATCTTTCGATTTGAGGATCAAGTCAATTTCACAAAGCTTTAAGAATTTTCCTATCAGTGGCATTTCAATGCATCGTAACTGCGAATGTGTATCATTATGCAAGCATTATCTTAAGAAATCAAATACTTGGGTTTAGGCTACTTATCAGGCCTACGTATTGAGAGGCTTTCGTGTCTGTCAGTCAGGTGACTGGAACTGCAGTCACGCTCCAATCAGCTTTGAAGGTTTTGATGGGGTCAGTTTGGTTGTGTGTGTGCTGTACCGTGACCGTCTTTCCTTCCCACCTCCATTCCCTTAATACTGTGGGATTACGCTATAGCAGACTTCTGGCCTTTGGAAAACAAGATCGACAGAACAAGACTGAGTTTATCTGACACCAACACGAAGGGTCAAATGTTCTGTCATTCAGTGGAAGATATGTTTAATCAGGATTTTTCGAGGAAATACCTGTGAATCATAAATTAATTTACAAAGTTATAGTATTTGGTCTAGCTAGCGAACAGTTGGCTAATGCAGTTTCTTTACCCAAAAATGGCAGCCTTATATTCAACGACATAAAAACAAAACAGCATTTTAGTAAAACTATATGGATTGATTGGTTAAGACAGGACTTTAAATGTGGTGTATTAAGTGGTCTGCAATTTTAGTTTTAAAGTGGTCTGCCACCCGACAAGGTAGTCGTGTTAAACCAAGGATTTGTAGAGGTGAAGCTGGTTTTTGCCCACTAGGGAAGTTTAGATGAATTAGTGGGAGGGGAAAGTAAAGAGGCGGAGCGAGTGGAGAAAACACAGGGAATAAATGTGATCTAAAAATAGCCAATGGTTCTGTCGGGGTGGAGCTAATCCTCTTTGCAGCAGAATTACTGGCTGTGGGATTAGGCAGCTTTACTGTGTGCAAGACATCTACCCACTATAATACCGTCCCATAGCAGGCCATACAAACTAACTCTGTGCGTAGCCGGAAACGAGCATTTTACGGCATTTTACTGAAGAGCTAGTTAAGCCGTAATGTGTCGTTGAGGTCAGTTTGAGAAGGAAATGTCAGCATCATTCTGTGTGTCCTGAAAGAACAAATTGACTGGAATATTGTGGTATTTATTATAAATCTGTGCACATCATTATTATTATTTTTAAATTCATGTGCCTTCATAATCTTTAACCAATTTAACGTCCCCCTCCCATTGCAACATGACATGTTTACTGGCACGAGGGCGGGACAACCTGTCACTCACATGAGATCGACCAATAGCAGACCACAACCATCCAATCAAGTCCTGATGGACAAAATCATGTCCCGCCCAACATTTTTTTTGTTGTTCGAAAAGCCTATCGCAACCTCTGTTTAATGCAGACTTTACTTAAAGAGTTTGGAAAGATATAAAGAACCATTTCTGGCCGTGAAGACTAAAATTTCGCAATATAATCGTAATAATCTGTGCTTTATCTAAGTAAAAACTAATTGAAGGGAGTCATCTTTTTTCATTCAATAATAACTTTCTCAGTGATTATTTAGCATCAGTGGCATAAGCATGTCTTAGTAAAATCATTATGTATTGTAACAGTATTCCCCTCCCAACTTCTAACATCCGGTTTGGTCTATTGTTGCAGCATGTGTTCATTAAACTGGATGTGGACTCTACCATTTGGTCTGGCAGCATCAAGCGTAGGGAGATTCCATCTGGATGAGCCGGAGGCGCTGATCATGAGGTCGACCCATAATCCCCTGGTCTGCCCATCAGACTCCTGTTAAGGTGACATGTAGGGCTTGCCTTCTGAAACTCTGCCAGGATTTTCCTTTGGATTTTTTAGTCATTTATTTTGAACGCCATAATACATAAAGGAAAGGTAATTCTGGTAAGTCAATTTTATTTAATCTCATATAAACGTTAAGGTATTTTAAAACTGCTTTCAGTATTGCTGTTATACCTGGAAGAGGATTGCATTTGGTGAATGCTTTACATTCAACTTTCAAAAAAATGACAAATCACAATATTTGACTTTTGGCCCGTTTCAATCACAATTGTGAAATGATAACCATAAACAGAGATTAGATTTACACTTTGAAAGTACTAGTATTTTGCAAATCGATAAAGCTGATGGAAAAGCTCCACCCTACATATGTCATGACATGTCGCCTTTCGTTATGTACAACAGATTGTTTATTGACTTTTAGCCATTGACATTTTGGTTCCTATGTGTCTCCCAATGAGGTTATGATCATAAAATGACAACAGCTCTAAAAAGAAAATAACTACTGAAAAAAACATTACATTACATGTTTTATTAACATTAAAATACATTACATCCCCTTACATTTAGCTTTAAAATAAAATGAAGTCTGCTATACTGTTATATATTATAACATTTTGTAATTTTATTCTAAAAAAGAAAAAGAAAAAAAGAAATATGATCCAAATGTAAAGCTTTAGAGTGATTTTTAGTAAGCATATACATGTATCTAGAAAATAGGGAAAAATAAGTAAACAAGTTTAAATATTATTCACCTGTTGTTTAAAAAAAAGATATATATAAACATTAAAGGGAAATAATGACCACAAATAATTAAAACGTCCAAACATATCCAAATTATTATATAGTATGTTGATACAGAAATAAAGGTGCATAATTGTCATTGTCAAAGGCTTCTCTGTAGTTTTACAGGTGACATGCGTGCCCTTCAGACTTACCCTCCATTAGCTGGCGTCTCCTCCCGGTGACATCACTAAAGACCCGCCCCCACCATGTGCACATTCAGCCATATATAGATATATCGCCCGAAGGAGAGCATGTCATCAATGAATTTAAGTGTGAAGATTCTCTATAAACACCTAATATTGCTTTCAGTTTAGCTTTCGGACGTCAGATCATAATCTACTACTGTTATGTTGGTTCATACTTTAAATGAAATGTGAAGTTTTTTATTATTAGTAGTAGTTTTAGATGAAGAATAGCATGTCACAGTGAAGGAAACTCAAAGTCACTGTTTACTTTCATGTCATCTATTCATAATCATTTCAATAATGCACCAGGACATGTATGTATATATAAATCTGTGCATGTGCATACCAGTTTTATATGCACATTAAAACAATAGAACATGCATGTAAAAGGAGGAATATCATGATCTGTTCCCATAACAGTCCCTGACTAAATGCATTTGCTAGAACATTTGTTTTAGCTTATTTGGTCACAGTACATGTCTGAAGTTACGTAATGCCCATCTGGGACCGTCAGATCACGATGACCAGGCCGAGACAGGATACTCAGCGAATGTAAATGGATTCACACAGTAATCTCTTTTCAACTGCTTTTAATGTTTGGCCAAGGGACCATTGTCAGTGTTTAGGGATGCACTGGTTGTATTTTCCGTATTAATAAAAGCATACATTTTCTTTGCAACCATTTTAATTTGTGAAAAATGTAAATTTTCTTTGTACAATTAACTGATTTGCTCGTTGTTGTTCTTTATTATTGATTGCTCTTATTTATCATACTCCTAGCATTTGATTATTTCATCAAGAAGAGGCTGTTCATCACCCTCCAAATTTAATCTGGCCTTCTGGGAATGAATAAAATTCGTCTGGTTTTAAGCTGGATTAAATCATAGCTCTCACTTGGAAAGCAGGAGAAAATATGGCACATGTCCGGGCACAAGAAAATCATTCCGTCTTTATAGTATACACATTTTGCACAGTGTCACATTTTGGTCCGTTGCTAAACAGACACACACACAGGAACATGTGTCTATGGTCATTAAAGCTGCCTCATTTTCATATTCATAATATCATAACATGCTCAAATACATTACTGTTCTATATAAAATACTTGAATTTGCATGCAGTGAGCAGGATGTCTTGCGTCTGGCGTGGTCAGATCAAATGCCTTGGACTGGATAAGTAGGGGCTTATAATGAGGTCTAGTCTTGAGTGATTATCATCTTGTATTACACACTCTAATGGCAGCACGAGACAAGAGGAAGTTACAGTTGTTTGTAAACATCTCATTTATAGCTCCAGTTAACAAAAAAAATTATTGACAGCACATATCCATATATGTTTGCTAAAGTGGCACCAAAAAGAATTTGGACATTCAAATCAGTGTTTGACAACCACAAAGTGGCCAATTTCTTGTTTGCATTTTGAACAGTCAAGCAATTTACTGTTTCTGATAACCTTTTAATAAAACACAATTTATGTATGACGTATTACTTGAATACATCAATTTTACTCCTTATATGTGATCATATTGCATTTATTTTAATGCTTCATTGAAAAAAACGATAGCCTAACAACTGTATATTGAGCTTAGTTAGGGGTAGACACCATATTTATTTTCATGAATGGAAACGAAGCTGTAAGGGATCGATGTGCAGTTAGTTCAGTGGTTTGTGAACTGAGAACCGAGCTTACTCATTTAGAACCAGTCACCTTTTTTAAACTACCTTGGGCGAAAAATGCTCTGTTCAGTTTACAGTTCTCGCACGCATTCGGAATGAACTTTTATGGTCGGTTCACACAGAATGGAGAGTGGAAAAACGCAAGGTCAAGAGACGCTTTTTTTTTTAAAGTTAGAATTTCTTTTAACTTGAGCGACACGTTTTTAGAATGCCGTGTCGTGTGCAAGACGCTACAAAAGACCCAAGACGTGAGCGCGATGGTTAAAGACGCCCGTCTAGTGCGTGTTTACATTGAAAAACAATTGAAAAGTAGCGCAGTGTAATGGAAAAAAACAGTCAGTTACTTAGAACGGCCCCATACTTCACTTCTGAATCGGCAGCACGAAAGTAACAATGTGAATAGTGAAGTCCAATTACAGAATGAATGACTCAAATGAGCTGAATCTTTTCAGTGAATCATACAGCGTGAAAAGCGTAGGCCGAGTCTGATTCTCAAATGAATGACTAATGAGTCGGTTCTTTTAGTAAATCAAACATACGGTATACAGCGCCACCAGTGGTGTAGTGCAATTCCCAAATGAATGACTGTGGCTGAGTCCGAAAAAGGTACTTATTTTGAATAAGTAATTACTTCACGACCACTAAAAAAGTACGTTCTGTAGCCTATAGTGTAAGTGTGTGTAGTAGGCTATGAATGCAATTTGGACGTAGCCTACTACATTTGCCATGTTGTCATAATCATGTGACCTACCAGTGTCAGTTGTGTCACTTCACTGCCTTTTACAAATCCTCTCTCGTGACCTCATTGGATAGTAAAGTGCCCATCTTATGCACACTTTATAATCTCGCCTGAATAAGTAGGTCATCAGGGTACTCTTTTAATAATACTGTGAATTCAGACATACTTCTTTTTTCACTTCTTTTGTTTGTTTTTTTGCCTACTATATTGTATGGAAATATGCGATTTCGATGCAGTCTATGAGTCGGTTGTTTTTATTGAATAAAACCCACACGCAAAAAAAAAGTATACATGTGTGTGTAAACACCATATTTAAAAATGAAATTGCATTTAGCCTAGTTTTCATTCATTAAAATTAAACCATGAATAAGGTTGATTAAAAACAATAACTTTTTCTAACTAATGTTCTTTTTATTTCAGGTGCAGCATGTGGCCTTGTGTAGAACCAATCAATGGGAAATAACTCATTGCTATCATAAATATTGAGGCCTTAACTTACCTGAGGTGCAATTTATTTTATATAAGACCTTTTTGGATTTGGAACTGTCACCAGAGACTCCAAGAGATTTCTGAGGAATATGTTCATTTAGCTATTTTTGTCTCCAAGAATATATATAACAAATTCAAGCCAAAATGGATGACCCTTACCACAACAACATAAACCAGCCGGGAGAAACGCATCCCACATATGGAGAAGGAGGAGAGTACACTTACCCTTATCAGACGGACTTCCCTCCTCGGGAGGACGATGATGCTGCTAGTGATGCCACCGAGGGGAATGATGAAGATGAGCAGATGTATGAGGGAGAGTACCAAGGCATCCCTCATCCGGACGAGATCAAGGAGGCACGGAGAGCCGCACGGAGGGAGGCCCGTGCGAAAGCCAGGATGGCAGCTGAGGTCGTAGAGGAAACCTTGCCTGAGCAATACGAGAGCATCATGGAAGACTGCGGGCACGGACGCTTCCAGTGGACCCTCTTCACCGTGCTGGGTCTGGCCCTGATGGCTGATGGCGTGGAGTGCTTCGTTGTGAGCTTCGCCCTGCCCAGTGCTGAGAAGGACATGTGCCTGTCGAATGCTGACAAGGGCATGCTGGGTGAGTGAAGGAGTGGGGATCAGAATCAGCTTCATTTCTGAAAAATCTATTTGATATATAGACTTCGTTTATGAGAAAGCCCTGTCAAAGAATTTGACTATTTTTAGTGTGGTTCAACACAAAGTTTTCAGAACTAAAAACTAAATGTGAAGTTACCTGTATTTATATTTGGGCTGGGAAATAATAGCAAAAATAAATGATCTTTACATGCTTTTTAAGAAGAAAGATCTACACTGTTGTGCTCCTAGATGTCCCAGAGAGTTTTATATTTGTCAAATCAACATATAGGCCTAAACCATTTGACCTTGATACATGCATCATTTAAAAAGTAAAATGTTATTCCACAAATGGAATCCTATTTTTTCCATCTAATTTCTTATTAAATTTCAATAATCTTTTTTATTATTCAATAATCTTATTATTATTATTATGCTATTATTAGTAATTTTCTTATTCATGAAATATATTATTATTTTTGTTATAATTATTATTATGTTTTGCAAGGAGTATTACTGAATACTGATACTGAATTTGGGATTTTCATTAGTTGTCAGTTATAATCATCAAAATTAAAAGGAATGAACACTTGAAATATATCAGTCTGTGTGTAATGAATTAATATAATATTCAAATTTCACTTTTTGAATAGAATTACTGAAATAAATCAAATTTTTGATGATATTCAAATTATATGACCAGCACCTAATTAAAAGTGACAGTTAATACATTAATAATGTTCAAATAAATGCTGTTCTTGTTCAATTATCCATTCTTCAAATTCATATGTTTTCAATGTTTTCAACATTGATAATAAGATTCTTGATCAGCATATTAGAATGATTTCTGATGGATCATGTGACACTGAAGACGGGAGTAATGATGCTGAAAATGCAGTTTTACATCACAGGAATAATTTACATTTTAAAATCTGTTCAAATAGAAAAAATTCTTCTAAATTAAGATACTATTTTAAAATATTATTGCTTTACTGTATTTTTGATTAAATACATGTAGCTTTAAGCATAAGAGACTTGAACGTGAGAGATTTAATGCTATTTTTAAAGAACCCTGTGAGAGTGTGGACACAGGTTAAATGAGAATATTTCCTAGATTGCGTGCAATAGTGAGGGAGAAGCAGGAAAGTTTTAGTGAGGGATGAAAGTTGCCGCTGTCTAGTGGTGTGTAATCCACGTCGAGGTTCACAATCCCTGCCACGTGCCTGATAATCACTTAACCCAGTCTAATTAAGTGTGTGTGTGTCGTGTTGTGTGCGCGCTGCGCGCGTGTGTGTGTGTGTGTGTGTGTGTGTGTGTGTGTGTGTGTGTGTGTGTTGTGTGTGTGGCAAGAGAGACATAGATTGGATGTTGTGTGATATTCTGATGCTTCTGTAAATAGTAATAGTTCTGTAAATAAATAGTTATTATATAGAAGTAAAATAGAAGTATTTACTTCTGTAAATAAATAGTTATACCTTAAAGTCAACATGAAACTGAAGTTGCGATATTTCTTTGTTCAACCCATTGTGACGTATATCCGAGGGAAACAGCTTCTTGAACGAGAATAAATGTAAGGCAGGACTTGATTTTGTCCATAGGGAATTGATTGGATGGTTGTGGTTTGCTATTGGTGGATCTGATGTGAGTGACAGGTTGTCCCGCCCTCACGCCAGTAAACACATCATCAGAGAAGAGAAGAGCTGCAAGAGGGAGGGAAAGTTATTTTGATTAAAGATTACAGGGCACATGAATTAAAAAATAATGATGTGCACAGCTAAACTGTTTATAATAAATACTGCAATATTCCATAAAAAAAAAACAGTCAATTTTGATTTCAAGGTGACTTTAAAAGGATATTTCACCCACAATTAAAATTCTGTCAGAATTAAAATCATTTATTCATTCTCATATCGTTCCAAACCCATATGACCTTCTTTATTCTGTGACGCACACACCACACACACACACACACACACACACACACACACACACACACACACTGAAGAATATCCTGTAGACTTAATGGAGACTTTTTAATGAAAGTGCATGAGGACTGAGTCTTTATAAAGCACGAACTTGCTAATAATTTGAATAAACAATATAATGTTTGTAAATGAACAACTGCATATTTGTATTTTTAAATATTCCAGAAGTAGCAGATAGTTTCACTATGCTATGCTGTGTTATTCTTCCTCAGCATCTAACTGTCTGGCTCTGTGTTTTGTCTCTGTGTTCAGGTTTAATAGTGTACGTGGGCATGATGATCGGTGCTGTGGTGTGGGGGGGTCTGGCTGATAAACTGGGCAGACGACAGTGTTTACTCTACGCACTGGCCATCAACTGCATCTTCTCCTTCCTGTCTTGTTTCGCTCAGAGCTACGGCTTCTTTATCTTCTTCAGGCTCTGCTCGGGAATCGGGTGAGACTCACAGAAAGCAGCAGGAATTTATTTATACATCTACACTATCGTTCAAAAAGTCTGGGGTCAGTAAGATTGTTTTATGTTTCTGAAAGATGTATCTTGCGTTCACCAGGGCTGCATTTAATGAAGTAAAAACTGTAATATTGGAAAATATTATTACAATTTAAAACAACTGGCTGTTTATTACTGGCAAAACTGAATTTTTAGCATTATTACTCCAGTCTTCAGTTTCACATTAACCTTCTGAAATCATTCTTATTTGCTACACAAACATGTCTTATTAATATCAATATTGAAAACAGTTGTGCTGCCTAATATGTTTGTGCAAACCATGATACATTTTTTATGATTATTTGATTCATAGACAGTTCAAAAGAACAGCATTTATTTAAAATATAAATCTTTTGTAACATAATAAATGTCTTTACTGCCATTTACTTTTAATCAATCATGTCACGGTGTGGGTTTTGTGTTTCATGTCTTGTTCCTGTCTGTCTTGTGTTCCCCCCCATTATTGTATATTTGGTTTAGTCCTGTCTAGTTTTCCCGCTCCTCATTTGTGTTCATGTTTACCACCTGTGTTAGTTAATTTGCCCAGCTGTGTCTTGTTTCTCTCATCCGTTCCCCTGTATTTAAGCCCTGTGTTTTAGTTCAGTCTTGGTGAGTTCTTGATGTTGTTATGTCCCATGTTCCTGTCCCATGTTCCTGTCCCATGTTCCTGTCCCATTTCCGTCCCATGTTCCTGTCCCATGTTCCTGTCCCATGTTCCTGTCCCATGTTGCTGTTGTTTACCCTGGATTACCTGCCTGTTTATTAAAGTGCTGCGATTGGATTCGCTCTCCGCTTCATTCCTTCCTGCATCGTAACAAATCAAATGCATCCTCGCCAAAAAAAGTATTTATTTCTATAAAAAAAAAGAATCCCACTGACCTAACTTTTGAACGGTAGTGTATCATATAATATGATTTCTTATTTCACATTTTTTACATAGACACATTTACCAGAGCCTAATGGTTGTATATTGCAGCTTAGTTAAATGATGGAATCACTTACTGGCTTTATGGCAGAATTCTATTGTATCTGTCCAATAAATGATATCAAGAAACTGATGATCTCCTGCAGGATCGGAGGATCAATCCCTGTTGTGTACACGTACTTCGCTGAGTTCCTGCAGATAGATAAGAGAGGAGAACATCTCAGCTGGCTGTGTTTGTTCTGGATGCTCGGAGGACTGTACGCTTCCTTCACCGCATGGGGAATCATCCCACATTATGGTAATTCATCGTAAACCCTTACAATGTTTCTAATAATGGCAATTACTATACGTGTAAGACCAGACTTGAAGAAGTTGTTGGACATGAAACCATATTTCAAGATCCAGGTTTGTGAGTGTTTGGGTTGTTGTTGTTGTTGTTGCAGGCTGGGGTTTCAGTATGGGGACAGAGTTCCAGTTCCACAGTTGGAGGGTGTTTGTTCTGGTTTGTTTCCTTCCCTCTGTGGCTGCTCTCGCTGGGCTTGTGTTCATGCCAGAAAGCCCCCGTTTCCTCCTGGAGGTAATATACTAAATATACATGTAACTAAAATTAACATCAAAGCTAAAAATATAAAAATAAAAGCTAATTTGAAATATTAAAAACTAAAATAACACTGTCTCTTTTGTGAATTTCAGACTGCAAGACACGATGAGGCCTGGATGGTCTTGCGGCAAGTCCACGACACCAACTGGAGGGCAAAGGGAGAGCCAGAAAGAGTGTTTCAAGTAAAGTTGTCCATTTTAAACTTCTACAATACTGGAATTAACCCTTTATTAGTAACTGAATTGGTGACACTTGATAAATGGCTCATCTTACATGGTCTTAACTATGAAATATATCCCTCTCTTTCAGGTTTCACAGCTTAAAATACCTGAAACACAAGATGACGAGTTCATAGAGATTCAGAGTGAAACTGGAACTGCCTTTCAGAGATTCATGGTCAGACACCTGACCCTGGTTAAACAGGTATGCTAAAATAATCCAACTCCAGTGGTTTATCCTTTTTACAATTTATAGTACAATCAGTATCTGCCACCGTCTTCTTTCTCGTCCTGCATCATTTGAGCTCCAGGCTTGAATGATAGCTAAAAGTGTGAGGCTTGTTGAGGAGAGCTGTGAGATTACCTTTCTAAGCGAGTGGAATTACAGTTTTTGTCTGGCAAATTTTGAAACGTGCAATAAAAATCATTAAAAACACTCAAAACACAATTGCAGCTGCATAGCAAACTCCTGACAAATAGCTAAAAGAGCTAAAAAAGCTTTTTCAATAATCAATTGTCCATCACACCCATTACACAACGAGTTTGTTATTCTTCCATCTGGCCGCAGATATAGAGTAATGGGGGGGGAGAACTAGGAGGTTCAAGAACTCATTCATACCAACTGCTATTTTAATGTTGAATAGTCTGTAACTGTGTGTTCTTTTTGGTTTTGTGAAAGTCTATGTGAGTGTTTTTTGTGACGTGTAGCACCTGTGCAAAACTAATTTCCTAAGGGATAAATAAACTAAACTGAACTGAACTGAACTGACAACCACGCTTGCATGGCAAGCACCACCTACAAAATCGTAATTTAATAACATTTTTGCAAATTTTCAGATTAGATCTTCAGATTGTTGTTTTGCTAACGCAAATTAAGTGATTGTCCTTTGTTCTCCAAAAGGTCATGAAGAACATGATGTCACTGGCTGCACCTGATCTCAGACTCCATAGTTTGTTCATTGCCATTGTGTGGTTTACGATGGCCTTCAGGTGAGCAGCTCTTGATAGAGAAGCATCAAATTTTGCTGCTTTAGTGAGCTTCTTGCAGCATACTCTCTATATTGCCTATCCTAGCGGTCATATAATGTCATAAGTGATGGATTTGGAATGCTCTTGTAACGGGTAAAAAGCTGTGTGGGTAAACCTCACTCCTCAATGATGCCGGATCGAATCCCGCTCGGAGCATTGCGAGTAAAACCGGTGGGGTTAGACTTGGACAGCAACATTGTATTGGCCCAGAACTACATCCCAGTTCCACATGTACCAGATGCGGCCCGGATCTGGGCTTACACTATGTTGCTGTCATGGGCGGCAACTCTGAGTGATCTGCATTAGCCCTCTTTAATTATTTTAAACAATATTAAATAATTTATATCAATACACAACAGTTTAAACATTTGGTGTCAGTGTCTTGTGCTCACCAAGTCTGCATTTATTTGATCAAAAAATTAAATAAATAAACAAATGTATACAATTTCTATGTATTTATTAAATGGCAAAGCTGAATTTTCAGCATGATTACTCAAGACTTCAGTGTCACATGATCCTCCAGAAATCATTCTAATATGATGATTTGCTGTTTGCTGATTTGCTGATTTGCAACTAATGTTTGCCCAAGAAACATTAGTTGAAAATTGTTGTGCTGCTTAAAGTGTGGAACCGCATTTTTTTTAAATAGAAATATATTGTAGCATTATGAATGTCTGTGTTGTCATTTTTGATAAATTGAATGTGTCCTTGCTGAATAAAAGTATCAATTCTTTAAAAAATGAAAAGAATTTTTGAACACGTGTTAAAATTTGTGCCCTATATGTTTATGCTTAATTGCATAGCACTCACTAATTTAATAAATTATTTATTTAGAGATATTTTCTGTGTAGAAGGAATTTTACGGATGTTAAAAAAAATCAAGATTTTTCTTGGTTCAGCCATCAAAATGGACTTTCATTAATTTTTTTCTTTTGACTACATGTGCATTGTGGGATTAACTTTTAAATGAAAATGACATTTCATGCTGCCTAATGAGGAATTTCAGGAGTCAGTATACTAAGTCGCCATTATGTCTGGAGACATATGGAGACAGACTATGTCTGCATATATAATGATCTCTGGAACAGAGCAAAATGGCTCCTTTAACAGTAAACAATATTAATCAATCTTCCACCACACAGCTATTATGGCCTGGGAGCGTGGTTTCCTGACCAGATCAAGTACCTCCAGTTTGAGGAGTACGAGTCCAACGTCAAGATCTTCCATCGTGAGAAAGTGGAACGCTTTCATTTTAACTTCACTCTGCAAAATCAGGTCCACAAAGAGGGGGAGTATATCCATGACAGGTACATTTACTTCATTATTCACTTACATAATAGTACAATGTCAGATTATCATCTTAACTGTCTCTGTATATAAAGTATGAGGTTTTATAGAATAAAGGACTAATGCAGGTATTGTTTAAGATTTATTTAAGATCAAAAATTAAGATTTTTTAATGTTGAAATAATGTGAAAGACTCTTATGCTCACTAAGGCTGCATTTATTTGATCAAAATTACAGTAAAAACAGCAATATTGTGAAAAAGTTTCACAATTTAAAATAACTGTTTTCTATATTAATATATTTTAAAACGTAAGTTATTGTTGTGATGTCATTACTCCAGTCTTCAGTGTCACATGATCTTTCAGAAATCCTGATTTGCTGCTCAAGAAATATTTTTTATTATTATAAATATTGAAAACCATGATAATTTGTTTCAGGGTTCTCTCATTAATGCAATTTTCAAATGAACAGCATTTATTTAAAATGAAACAGTATAAATGTCTTTACAGTCACTTTTGATTCATCTTTGCTGAATTAAGCATTAATTAAAAAAATAACTTTTGCACGGTTGTGTATTGGTTGAGCAGTCACTTTTATTTACTTATTAATATGCAGGTTTATCAACATAGAAATAAGAAATGTGAAGTTTGAGGAATCCCTGTTTGAGAACTGTTATTTTGAGGACGTCAGATCAACAGAGACCTTCTTTGAGAACTGCACCATTAAAAACACAGTCTTCTACAATACTGGTATGCAATTCATATTTACTTTATATATGAACCTTCATCCTATTAGATTTTTGAATGATTATTTGGGTTTTCCTTTCATTAATTGTCATTTTCCAATATTTGTGTCTTGTTCCTTACAGACCTGTGGAAAGATTCCAAGTTTTTTAACTGTAAGCTGGAAAATACGACATTTTTGCACCCCAAAAAAGGCTGCCATCTAAATTTCCAAGAGGAAAATGACATCATAGTCTATCTAGTCTGCTTCCTGGGCAGTTTATCTGTGATACCTGGCAACATCGTAGCAGGTCTATTAATGGATAAAATAGGACGACTTAAAATTATAGGTGAGTGGTTACATGCACTATATTAAAGTGCCCTATTATGCTTTTTCGAATTTTACCTTTAATGCAGTGTGTGATATAGCTGTTGGTGAATGTAAAAGGTCTGCAAAGTTTTAAAGGTCAAAGTGCACCACAAACTTATTGTCTCCCACATGAAAGAAGCGATTCTGAGCTTCCTGAGTCCTCAGGAATTCCAGTCTCACTTCCATAACAAATTTGCATAATGCCAGCCTTTGGTCTTCATTGGCTGCCCGTGAACAATGTCTACTTTGCCCCGCCCTCAAACACTGTAGTTGTAGCTGAGACTGGAAGAGTTTGGTTTGTGTTGTGCTGTTTTCTGTGCTGCGGATCTACTTTGCATGCACTTCAAAAGAAGGAGGACTCGCACTAGAATTGATATTGTAAAACCAAAGCCATCGTTACTGTTCGTATCACTGTGTATCGTGCGCTAAAGAAGAAGATCCGGAGCTAAAATTCAGATATGGTAATGAGCGTTTTGTTTCTAATAGGCCTATGTCACACTTCCTGCTTCCGGAATGCGGAGTAGGGATACAGAACTTCCGGTCAACAGTATTTCTCGATAAGGATTTAGATTATCAGCCATAATGTCTACTCTAAACCATCCGAGGTAGACTGACCAAGAGCTATGAGGTTGTGAAAAGGTTTTTGCTCCTGTAGAAGCTATAAGTTCGTATGAAACCAACCTTGTTTTATGAAAAACAGGTTTTATCCTCGATCTTATGAATAAAAAACTACACTACCCACAATCCTAAGGGTAGCAGCAACATCTGCTGATTGGTCCAACTCGCTGTTACCATAGAAACGTTTACCTTACTGGCGAATGGTTAGACCCGCAGCTGTTGTTGTAGTGTACCGGGTTGCTCTGCATCAGGACGTAGACAGCCATAGCTCAGCTTTCACGCTTTTCCTAAAGGACGAAACACTCCGCAAGTTTTGGGTTAGGTTAATAAGGAGGGATGAGGGGCCTTCTTTTAATATTCTCCGGGGCAGCACTTTCGTTTGCAGTTTGCATTTTGAAAAGGAGAGCATCTACGTCT
Source organism: Chrosomus eos (assembly GCA_036326025.1). Classification (NCBI taxonomy): domain Eukaryota; kingdom Metazoa; phylum Chordata; class Actinopteri; order Cypriniformes; family Leuciscidae; genus Chrosomus; species Chrosomus eos. Next base: position 13,602,567 of record CM070818.1, on the reverse strand, counting down.
AGGAAAGTGGTCAGGATATACTTAAAGCCAATAATACCAACCCGGTTTCCCTGGAATAACCAAGGGGGTAATCCATCGACTGGAAGTTGAAGTCGGCCGGGTGCCGCCATCTTGTAGCAGAACTTCACTTGCGTTAGCATTTCCATTGACTCACATTCATTTTTGCGTCACTTTGACGGCGAATAACTTTACATCTGAGGCGTTTAAAGACTCCATTTGTCCATTATTTATTTCTAAAGAAACACGACAATGTATAAAAGGCTCCATTACTTTGTATCTTACGTTATGGCCCTGTAGAAGCCGTTTTTGTAAAAATAGGCTAACGACTGCGTCATAACCACTCGACTCTCCGTTGCGCTGTACAGACAGGAGGAGAAGCTCGCAGGCAATCGGGGGGACGTCCCGTCAAGGGAGAAGCCCATAGATAATGAGTCCATAAAAGCAATGGGACAAAATACTCCTGCTCACTCACGCCAAAGAACTCTTTGCTCAAGTTCCCCGTCTCTGCAAGATTAACATTGGCAATTTTCACGCACAGCTACTAGAAGATTTACGTCTGTCAGACAGGTTGCTCACGTCATCAAGCTTAGTTTGAGCAAAGAACGTATATTTACAAGAAGTGAAAGCCAATAGAACGTTCCATTGCAACACCAGCGCCCAGCAGCAGCGCTACGCTTCCGCCATTTTGGGGTGAAAGCCACTCGGCAGTCATATATTATACATATATTTAGTCCAGTGCAGAGGTCATTTTTAGGTTGAAATAATTATGTAAAAAGAGGGGGAAGCGCCAAATAATTTTTAACGCAGGTGCCGAGGGGGTGCTAGATCATTGACAGGGGGAGCTGCGCACTTATAGCCTATTTTGTATACTATTATTAAATGAGCAAAACTTCAATATTTAATATTCAATAATTTTAATTATCACAAATAGAGTTTTAATTTTACTAAATCGAATAAGCACAACATTCAGCATTCAATCAAATATATTTAAAGATTTATTATTTATAATGTTATTTCGACATAATATCTCGTTATTTCGACATACATAATATGTGAGTGTGCAACATAATCAGAGAGTAGCCTATTTCTTCTCGTTTGGAATAGTTTCGTTTAAAGATTTAGTTGCAAGCTTTCTATATTTCTCATGTCTGAGGCATATTTCGGTTAATTTATGATGAGATTCGCTCAAGTTCACAAGCAATGCAAGTGACCGCGCCGTATGTCATGATAATATTGTCTGCAATTTTTGCTTATAAATCCAGGTAATTTGTTGATTTTTTTTTTTTTTAATTAAGATACAATTTACACAAAACAAAATTAATTTTAAAGAAAGGCTTTCTACAAAACACAACGTAGGCTAATGACTCAAAATCATGTATGACCCACTTCATATCTCATATCATATCCTACTCTGTTCACTTTAATCAACATGGGGAAAAACACATTATAATATTTGAACAAATATGAAACTAAATGCGCTTATTTAATGGCTACAACAACACGTAGCCTAGTAGGCATAGGCTACAGACTCTCTATTTACAACTATTAGGCCTATATAACAGCAATAAAAAGAAATAGCTTTACAGAAAACTTCTTATATCGTATATTAATAACCGTTAAAGCAAGAGTATGTAAACAAAAACACAGCCACTGTACAAAATTGCGGCAATTATAGGATAACGGACACAGCAATGCATCATAAAGATCATGTTTGTAGCATGATCCAGGGGATTAAAACGTACAAAATATATTTCAGGCCAAGTGGAGTTGGTAACTAATAATAGTAGTAAATGTGTAAAGTTGCATAAAATGGAAATATTCAATAATGCAAGAAAAAACTACCTCAAAAAACTGTTATCTGTGCTCTTGTCCAGTAACTCCCGTTGGAATCTTCATCCCAAAATGGCGGCCGCGCTGCCGAAGCGCCACCTAGTGGCTGTTACCAGAAAAGCATCAGAGTTTCGCCTCTTGTGCTTCTATACTCTTTGGTTTGAGTCGGTTTGAGTCTGCGCGTCAGGAACGGAAGTGCTCAAAAATCGCTAAAAATGGGCTTCAACTGAGTTCCAATGAGATGACTCTGTCCACTTCTTATACTGTCTATGGGAATAACTTGGGGGATAATCAGCCCCGTCGTCGGTCAGTTTTTGACCGTGTTAGGCAGGTTGCGGAGAGATTTGGTCCAGCGATATCTATCGGACTCCGCCATTGTAAAAAGCTAACCGAAAGAGCCGTATCCCTACTAAAAGACGTACTTCCGGTCTTCACTTTTTTCGTGACATAGGCCTATACATAGACATAATATAATACATAGACGCCCTATTGGCCGCTTTGGAACGTTGCTGCGATACGTCAACGGGTCCGCCATTTTGCGGAGGGCAAGACTGCACTGTAATCAAGGGTGAGCTGCGTTTTTTTCTGGATAAAAACAAAAACTGTTTTTATATTTATCAACCGATTTCATTGGTTTGTATGTGGTGTACAAAAAGTTCCATCTCTAGTTATTTAAAATCTCAATAGTTACACTTGTAAAATATTTGTTTTAATAAAGAATGGTCAAAGCTCAGACTTGTCATGTATCTGGCTTTTTATTCTTGGATAAGAATGATGAAGACCCCCATACTGAGATATAATTTAAGTTTTCTTATTGTGGAAAAAGCATTTTCTGTGATTGACCAGATTTGAGCAATAACAAAGATAACTGATGGATCCATGCTAATACATATGTTATGGTACAACTAACATTTGTGAGAAGTAATAGTAAATAGTTTAGTCAATAACATAAACAAATAGTATACAGCAAATAAAATAGTAATGAATAGTATAATTATATAATATCATACAATAATACAATCATAAAAATATTGATAATAGCATATGGTTTATTAATAATACTATAATAATAGCAATAGAATAAGAAATATCAATTACAGAATATACACAATAAAAAATAAGTTAAATAGTGACTTATATTTAATATTTAACTCTTTTTGTTAAATTTCAGTTTTATTGATCAGTAATAGCAGAAGTAGCTTCAGTCAAACATACAGCAGGATACAACGTTAAAAAAGCCTAAATATAAAGTTATGAAACTTAACTTTGCCCTCAGCCAAAACGATTTACCAGGGAACCATTTATAGATTAATGAGACCAAAGATCGCCCGTTAGATATAGCTACACAAGACGAATAATATCTCATGTTTAATCACTAGACTAGAGGCATCCGAGCCGGCGGCAAACTTCAGACGCTCTGGCCGAGGTAAGGCTGTCCTCTGCGGGCTTAATGAGCGCCGAGCGCCCGGTGATCGCGTCGTACAACTCCGAAACCGTCAGATCAAAATTTTAAATAGGCGCTATCTTTATAAACAAACCACATATTTAAGCTTTAAACAACTACATTGTCGACTGAAAAACTATTAAAACTACATTTCGTGACACAATAACAGTAGTATTTTTTAATTTATCCTCTGAACGTTACTATTACTAATTAAATAATGACCAAATACAACCAAAAACAAACGTTCAGTCTTGCCTGTGAAAGATAATTCCTCGAAAGCTTTTTTCAATTGTGTGGCGACTTGTACAGCCCCAAGCAGCGCACAAAACAGGCATTTTTCTCATTCCCAGTATGAGAGGTATGGGAAAGTTGCCATCCCCAATATGGCGGCGCCGTTGACGTGCGCTCCAGCGGCCAATAGGGCGTCTATGTATTATATTATGTCTATGGGCCTATACACACTGTAAGCGATAGACCAATCACAACAGACTGGGCCATCTGACCAATCAGAGCAGAGTAGGCTCTCAGAAAGGAGGAGTTTATAGACTGAATCTTTTATCGAGCCGTTTCAGACACTGTGAGAATAGAGGGGATGTGCATTATGAGAAAATTAAAGTGTTATTGATTTTGGATGCATGCAAATCTGTAGGAGACCTCCAAAACAAAATTAGGAACCTTTAAAATAGCATAATAGGAGCACTGTAACAGTTACGGCCTTATCAATAACTTTCAAAGTGTTGATAGTATGTAAATGAATTCTTCTTGTGTGTCTTTGTTTGCAGGGGCATCCATGTTAGGCTCCGCTGTCTGCACGTTCTTCCTGCTCCTGTGCTTCAGTCAGTGGGCTGTCGTCCTGTTCCAGTGCCTGTTCTTCGCAGCCAGTGCGGCAGCTTGGAATGGCATCGAGGTCATCACCGTGGAGCTCTATCCAGCCTCGAAAAGGTACAACAAGATCCATCACCAAAACACATAAATGCTTTTCAACCTTTGAGTTGAACTAAACTACTGTTCAAAATATGTTTTTAATGTTTTTGAAAAAAGTCTCTTTTGCTCACCAAGGCTGCATTTATTTGATCAAAAATTCAGTAAAAAAAGACTGTAATGTTGTGAAATATTATTACATTTTAAAACAACTGTTTTCTATTTTTAAAGTATTTTCAAATGTAATTTATTCCTGTGATCAAAGCTTTTACTTTTTGCAATAGACCTTTGTTTGAGCTGACGTATACGACAAATATATGAAATAATGTAAGATAAAAGTATGCTCAATATGTTATTCTATCTTAAAGGGTTAGTTCACCCAAAAATGAAAATGATCCCATAATTTACTTCATCCTAGGTGTAGGCCTCTATTCTTTCAGCCAAACACAATCGGAGTTACATAAAAAAATATCCTGGCTCTTCCAAGCTTTATAATGGGAGTGAATAAAGCCTGAGTTTTTGAAGCTCCAAAAAGCGCATCCATCCATCATAAAAGTAATCCATATGGCTCCAGGGGTTAATAAAGGCCCTCTGAAGCGAAGTGATGCATTTTTGTGGGAAAACATCCATAATTATAACTTTAAAAACTGTAATCACTAACTTCTGGTAAGGTCCGTCCATGCGTTCACGAAAGGTCTAGTTCTGGCGGAAGAGTGACCTCTGACCCAACGCATGACGTAGTAGAAGTAATGTAAGCTTCAGCAGGGGCGTAGGAATGAGTTTAACATTGGGGGGGACCAGGGGTGATTTTAGGATTTTAATTTTAGGGAGGCTCAGTCCCCAATGACAATACGGAGGGGTTTTTCTTGGCTCAAAACGAGGAGGAAGACACGAAATCCTGATCATGTACTTATTTATAAGATAATTAGAATATTATTTTTCACAGACCATAGGCTGTTATTCCCACAGTATTTGTGTGGATGTAGGCCAGTATCTCTAGGGGGGTCCGGGGGCATGCACCCCCGTAAGAAAATTTTGTACATTTTAAAGCTAAATTCATTAATCTGGTGCACTTTGAGTCATCCAGATCCACTGTTGAAAATAAATAATCCACCCACCAATCGACGAACCTATGAATTCTCTGATTTAGATATTTGCATCTAATTTTTTCTGCATCATATTTTCTGCATCATATTGTCACTTCAACCCAAATCGGTTTATTGGAATAAACTACTTGGGTTCAATTCAACTCGACTTCAGTGGACTATTACACATATTAGACATGATTCATGGGTCTTTTTTAAAATTATCTTTCTATATATTTTTTGTCTTCATTTTAAAATCTGAAAGTTCTTGTTTTAGGTTCTTCATATGCCTATTATATAGGATACCTTGTTATAGCCTATATATATATATATATATATATATATATATATATATATATATATATATATATATATATATATATATATATATATATATATAGGTTTTAATAAGTGAATAAAACGTTTTTCATTATATCTTAGAAAAAACATTAAGAGAACGTTTATATAGCCTAATGGGAAAATTGAACGTTTGAATAACGTTCTTATAACCAAGCAAGAACGTTAATACAACGTTTATATAAAGGGAGGGAGAATTGAACGTTCTTATAACCTAAAATTGTTAACTGGGAAGAGGAGAGATTCGCGATTGCACTGAACACGTTTTAAGTGCAGGCATATTCTCTGAGCGAGCCCAGAGAGAGAATTCCTACAAGAGAAGTGTATCTGAGAGCGCGTGGGAGATTCGTGCTCGGCACATCATATTCCGCGCGCGAGCAGAGAGATTCACGGCACGCTCGCGCATTATATTAATGTACTTTCGCGCTACAATAATGCGCTCTCGACCTTTGGATAGTGAAACCAATCAAATACGTGTGTCTCACGGCCAATGCGTGAGAGTTGGCAAATATTTTTGTCTCCCGCGGTGTCATTTTTGGGTGGGACAAATGCGTCTGTCTCCAATATTGGGGGGGACACGTCCCCCCCGTCCCCCCCGGTTCCTACGCCCCTGGCTTCAGTGAGAGTGGACGCCTTTCACGGTTCAAACAAATAGGGCTGGGCAACAAACTCAATTTATCTTTAAAAATTCTTGTTTTAGACTTCTAATTCGTGAACAGTGTTTTTTTTTTTCTCTATCTTCTCCGCTTTTAGCGTTCATCAATACGTCAGGTCAGAGGTCACTCTTTCGCCTGAACTAGACTCGCATACAGCCGTTACAAGAAGCCAGTGAATATAGTTATAAATATGGGTATTTTTCTTACAAAATCGCATCGCTTCGCTTCAGAAGGCCTTTATTAACACCCTGTAGCAGCATTAATTACTTTTATGATGGATGTATGGTTGCACTTTTTTGGGCTTCAAAATCTTAAGGTAACATTCACTTCCATTATAAAGCTTGGAAGAGCCAGGATCATTTTTTATATAACTCGGATTGTGTTTGGCTGAAAGAGGCAAGTCATATACACTTAGGATGGCTTGAGGGTGAGTAAATTCTGTGATTTTTGGGTGAACTAACCCTTGAAGAATTTTTTTTTTTTTTTTTTTTTTTACAATATTTTCATTAAACAGCACAACATATTAAAGGCTAGACTTGTCTCAAGTCTCAATTATGTCAAATTTGATATGATGTAATCTGAATAAAGTGCATGCCGATCCATACACTCTTACAAAAATAAAGGTTGTTTATTGGCAAATTATTAATTCCATAAAGAAGCTTTAACATCCATAGAACTTTTCCATTTCACAAAAGGTTATCGTGGAAAAGATTACTAAAATAAAAGAAGAAAAGCATACTTCTTTTAAGAACTAATCACTAAAAGGTTCTTTGGGGAACCACAAATAGTTCCTTGACTGCGAAAACCCCCTTTTGAGACCTTTGTTTTTGAGTGTAAAGTATGCACTTATTCTTCCATACTTTGCTCATTAATCCATCTCTTGTTTCCTCAGAGCCACAGCTTTTGGTGTGCTGAATGGCACATGTAAACTGGCAGCTATCATTAGCACTTTCATCTTTGGCAAGTTTATCGGCATCACCAAGATTATCCCAATCATCCTGTCCTTCTCAGCGCTAGTGTGCGGAGGACTGCTAGCATTTAAGTTACCGGAGACTCGCGAGGTCATTCTTCAGTGAAAAAGCCAAACTCCTCAAGGCCTCAGCGTTTGGTCCAGCTGGACACTGGATGACCGCATGCTTAGACTGATGAACACTGACAGGAAAAGGGCTGAATTAAGTGAAGCTGAAACAGTGTTATGTTAGAACCACTGTACTGTAGTATTAACATAGTATTACTTTTAAAGATGTAGATGTTTATGTTATTCACAGTGGGTGTATTTTGAGTAAGAAATCCAAAATGTGGAAATATGGGGCAATATCTTTGCTACAAAATGATTTAGATGCGAGTAGTGATATCAAATTCCCTTTTTTTATATTGGAAAAATTAATAACTTTGACTGTAAGATCAATCTTTTAATGAGATCTCTGCATTTTACTTTTATTTAATATTTAAAAAATATTGAGTTTTGCATCTCCAACTTCACCCGCTAGTTTTTGTTGTGTTGTATTTGTTAACTACTGTGGTATATATTTATTTCACATTAGACAACATTTTCACCGTGTTTTAATTCTAACGTTCTTGGATTCCCATCTTTTCAACTATTATTTGTCATGCCTTTCATTAGAAGACGATCACGCTACATAAAAATGACATTGTTTGTATGAAACTAGACATTTTTAAAATTGACTTATCTGTGAAGTATGTATAATGCTCATTTCCTGTGAGAAATATGTAGATTATGTGATTTTGATTTTATTTGTCCCTGTTTTAAAAGTGTGTGAATACTAAATATGTAGGTATGGCTCACAAATTATTCATCTATTTTTTGACCACAGTGAAGGCTATTCAAATATACTCTTATACATCTGATTAATTCCTACAACAAATCCTAACAGCTTTATGTCAAGAGAAATCTAAAAGAAAATCTTTTTATATTTCATGTTCAAATAAGAAAAGACCAGTTTACGTTTTTGTTTTGTTTGTCCTGGTTTGTGATGGTATAACAATAAAATATATATATAAAAATTGCTTTGCTTTTCAGTGCTTCATGTTCTTTCCCACCACAATATATTGAAATGGGAAAACCACAGTATTTTGGTCTTGGATAAAGTTCCCATGCTTTTCTGTGAGTATGGGCACATGGAAAGGCACTTGTGAAAACAAGGCACACGTGTGAATCTGTCACACCTCTAGTGATGGTCATTTATTTATGCAAAGGTGTGAAACAAAAATCTAGCTAAGTCTTCCACCAGATTTACTAGATTAATTGCTGTGCATTTTATGCTACTCTACTTTTTTATTTCCCAAATAAAACACTGTTTTTGGCTGCAAAATGTTGACCTCTTAGCACAGCTTCATTTATTTCTTTAGGCAACCATTGTCAGCATTCAGTATTCAGTAATTCAAAACAAGCAATTTGCTTCTGCAATGACAGTTGTATTCATGCACAATGTGTTTCTTGTTTTATATCCACCCTGTGATTAAATTGCTTGTCACATTTCATACCAAGGGTGTGAACGGCCTCACTTTGCTACACCAGGACACAGTAAAAATCAAAGCATGGTAACATGCAAATTGCCAAATGCGTTATCATATATGCTGCCCCTGCAAAAAAAGCACATGGAATATATATTTTAGTTGAGTTTCTGTGGGAGTTTGATTTGAAGAAAGTGAAAAGACAGGTGGCAGCTTCACTCATTCTTCTGCAGTGAGGAGGTGCCAAATCTAACACGCTGCTCATTCACTCTCACAGAGAGGGTGGCCTGGAGGTCACAGCGCTGGCTACAGAGGTCATCGGAGAATTAGTTCTCAAGAAATGGATCCTGAAAAGGGTACCTGGGCAAACAAATCAAAACTATTAAATGCTAATTTGTATCATTTAAAAACCCCAGGATGGTTGACATGATAACATCTTTATTATTATTATGGAAATTTCATTATTACAGTTATGGAAGCTGTTCGGTGAGAATTATTTAGTTTCCCCATGTGATTTTATTCGCACACATCCAGGACAGTCCCACAGAGTCAACGTGACATCGAATAAATATACTTGCCGCTCATTTATCATTCATAATCTGGTCTTTTGTTATTTACAATTTGTTGAAACTTTTCTTTTTGCGTCTTTGGCCTTATCCACACTAATACGTTTTCTTTTGAAAATGCATATTTTTCTCTCCGTTTTGGCCTTCCACACCGAGACGCCGTTTTTATTATTGAAACCAATCTTTTTGAAAATGTTCTCAAAAGTGGATTTGAAAATAGTGTTTTCGTGTAGTAGTGTACTGTGGACTGTGAAAACGGAGGTAGCCTATTTGAAAATGATGACGCATAAGTTATTAGACCAATAGATTGGCCTATTCATGTTTATGGACAGTATTGGGCCATTGAGCTTCACACAGTTGCTTTGCTCACTCTTCATTTCACAGTCCTGCAAGGATGACAGAAAAGTTTACTAAGTTAGCCTAGCCCATTTTCAGCGCTGCACTCTTGTTTTCTGTCTTCAGATTTATAGGCTATTTCCACAGCATAAAGGTAAGATCTTACAGATTAATGATTGAACCGCTCATTGAAATTATAACATTTTGGTAAATCTGATAAATGACAGAGCAATTCATCACATCAAATATATTTAATGTTATATTTCAAAATTACAAAAATATAACAAATTGCTCCAAACAGTTTGCAAAAACAAATCTTTTTGCATTTTTCCCTGACATCTTTGAAAAATACAAATGCAATGGCAATATATGTTTTGACAGGATGTAAAATATTACCCAGAGCACTCTGCTTTAATACATGTAGCCTTAATGTAACTAGAAAGACTATTAACCCCTTAAAATCCGCTATCCCGGTACCGGGATAAAAAATCTTTGTTATGATTTTCGTACGTTGTTTTATTGGTCTTCCATATAAGGTATCAAGTAATTCTTGGTATCATTTGAAAGCTTAGAATCTATACTTTACACAGAATACCATCACTTTCGGTTTTATGATACATAGCAAATGGAATATTAGCTTAAATAGGCATTGGTCCCAGGCAAATATTTCCGCTTTATGATTGCGAAGAAATCTTTCTACAAATATTTATTTTTTATTTATTTCACAAATAAGTCAAACCATACATTACAATAAAGCTCTCATTCTAAGGAATCTGCCGATGTATGTTATTACATTGTGAGACAATCATAGATCGAAATATCTTCAAAACAATCACACAGTGAAATACATTCAAAAAGAGGTGACAGATAAAAGTATCACATTCCTGCTCCGATGTCGGCTTCAGTGAGCCGCAAACAGCCACATAATCTACATCACCGTTTAGCTTAGGATGTTATCTTTCAAATGAGACCATTTTCACGTTTCTGTGAGCTTTTGTTGGTGAGAAAATCCTTTTCGAACGAACTGAAAGCAGATGCGCAATGAGCGCGTGAGCGACGCACTTCACCAGATCTCCAAGTAATGTGTTTACTGTGATCCTGTGCTTACTCTAGCTATTGCTAAAGGCTTTTATTATGGTATAGAGATCTTTATAGGAACTCAGCACGCGTCACGTCTGACGCGGCCAGTCAACAGACCGGAGTGTCGGACGCGCTCGCGGTCACTTCCGGGTCAAGCCTTACGGTCTGTTTACAGGAATATCTGCGATGCGCGTGTTTATATATTATACTTTTGAACTGTTTTGATAATTATAAATGCATCTAGAAATATAAAAGCATCAATTACATTTATAAACGCGAGCTTTGAGGTGCAACTGTTCGAGCTAAATGGACGTTTGGACGTTTGGAGTGCGCATTCTGAGGACTATTGTTTGGGTAAGTTACAGAATCCTTTGAGTTTTCAGCAATGTATATTCATTTTTTGATAAAGTTATTGTTAGTTTGAAATGTGAAAGCACAGCAACCAATCTGATAACCTATTATTTGAAAATAAATGTCTAATGTTTCTGCTATTACGCAATAGCGTCTATTATTGCCCAATACTTAGTTTCACTTTGCATAAGTGTAATCAAATGACAATTTCAGTAAATCTACATTTTGATATTGTGAAAGTGATATTATTACAATGCAGAAACTATGTATAAACAGTGATTTCTTTGTTTCAGGTTCTATTGAAGATGTGTGGCACTGTTGGCACAGAGTTGGCACAGCTGGCATCAGATCTCCAGGCTGGCCGGTGATGTTGAGGTGATACACAACACAGATGACAAAACTGATGCCCATATAATGAATGAAATACATCTGGAGGATTATGATCCTTTTATAGATGCTAATAGACCACAGATTTTAGTGAAATCATTTGTCAAATGATAAGACTTGCATCATCTGAAAGAATAAAATGATCAAAATCATAAAAGCGCCTATTTTTTTCTTTTTGTTTACTATAGCACAGACAACATATACTATAATATTTATCACATTCAGCAGTGTTTTATACAATTTTAAAGGGTTTTCTTTAAAATTACACTGGAATATTGCATATGTACCAATTGGTTTGGCTATAAGCAGAGTTTAGATTTGGGTAGGTAGAAATTACATAAAAAAAAGGTAATGTTCCTCCCTTCAGATTTGCTTGAATATCTTTTTCATTTTTTATTATAGAGAAATAATTCTTTTTTTCAGTGTTTGTTGCCATATAGAGGAAATAGCCATACTTGTCTGCATATCCCTATGCCCTACATGGCCTGAGTTAAACACTTTCAAAAATTAATTTAAAATAAAAAAATCAAAAAGCGCCTTTTTTTTTTTGTGTTCATTAAAGCTCAGACAACATATGCTTAAATGTTTATCAATTTTAGCACTGTTTTATGAAACTGCAAAGGGTTTCCTGTAAAATGACACAAAAATTGTGAGTTTAGCCCAAAGTATGTGGGAACAATATGCTTTTTAATTTGGGTTGGCTAAATCCAGGCGGAAATCCCCAAAAATGGCTTGGATCTTAATTTAAAATAAAATGAAGAAATATAACTTCATACCTTCCCATTACCCACTAACATTTCCCTTAGTTTCAGACTCTGGTTTCAGATAACGTAAGCTAGCCAAACTGAGCCAAAGCTTCTGGCCTGGTTGCAAGTTGTAGAGTTTTTGACTGCATCAATAATAATGTATACGAGGGGCTATATATTAAATGTTCTAGCCTAAAAATGTTAGACAAGCTTTCTTACAACTTACCTTCTCCATCACGACGTGTGTTCGATCGAATAACAACTATTCTCCGGCGCATATGTCTTAGCGGCTACACACTTTTTTCTGCGTCGACGTTCAAGCAGTCTCGCGACCACTAACGCCTCCATCAGGTGTGGATTAACTGCATATCGTGTTAACTGGGGACATGCGCCTGCATGCAAATAATTGTGTCTGGCATTCCTGCTTCTACATGCGTTCAAGGCTCTCCAGTAGTTTCATACGAAATCAAAACAGTAAGTAAACGCCTAGCATTTATCTCAACAATAACCCAGAACACCCTAGCAACCACATGGCAACAGGCTAACAGGCACACCTCACAACTTCTCTAAAAACATCTAGGCCTATCAGGATTTACACAAAAAAATATTTAACTGAACTTTATTTTAGAACCAATATATTTGAATCTAAATAGATTAAAATATCCAATCTATTGTTATATAAATAAATACATTAAACTAAAGTCAAGTAAAGTCAGTGCTCAATTTTAGAATGATTTCTGAAGGACAGTTGAAAATTCTAATATTTCAAAATATTAGTTTTTACCAATCAAAAATATGCAGTGAGCATAAGAGACTTCTTTCAAAGACTAAAAAAATATTACAGACCTCACATTTTTTGAACGGCAGCCTACATATTGTAAATAATGTAATATTTTCATTTTAATGTTAAAATGAAATAAAATATATAAATATAATAATTTTTTATAAAAAAGGTTATTTTTTACTCTACACTGATATATCAATCATATCTTCTCATTATCACTTTGAATCTCTGAATGAGACCCACTTCACTGAGCGAATGACTATCTCGACCACTAAACTGCAAAACTGGTCGCCAGTTTGTGTGAATGTCACACCTCAAGTGCAATCTGCTAATGGAGTTTATTAAGCATCATTAAACATCATTAAGGTCAGTTACTCTGCTTAGCTCTTTGAAATACAACCCTATACAGACAATTAGCAGCAGTTTTGAATTATTGGGCTGAGGATTGGGACTGTATCCTAAATATAGGCTAATATATAATAGGCTGCTTAATTTAGTGGAATTTATCAAATGACTCAGCTCAAATGTTTTACATTTCTAGTTTAACCTAAAACTAAACATATAAAATTACTATTGAAACATTGTTACTTACCGTTGAAAAGTTTAGGGTTGGTATGATTTTTTTTATGTTTTTGAAAGGCAGCATTTATCAAAAATTGATCATTACTTCAGTCTTCAGTCACATGATCCTTCAGCAATCTTTCAGATATGCTGATTTGCTGCTCAAGAAACATTTCGTATTAGTATCAATGTTGAAAACAGTATTTTTGTGGAAACCATGCAGCATTTTTTTAGGAATCTTTAATGAATAGAAAGTTCAAAAGAACAGCATTTATTTGAAGTTTAACTATTTGCCTTTACTGTAACTTTATATTAATTTAATACTTGCTAAATAAAAGTATTAATTTCTTTAAAATTTTAACATTCAATGTTTATTGGTGAGATTTATGTATTTTTTGCTTTATGACAGATTTTTATGTGAGAGAGTGCTTTTTACACATACAGAATTGCATACAACCCCCCCCCCCCCCCCCCCCCATTTTTTGGGTGATATATCAGAGATGAGTTTCATAGATACATTAAAATAGATTAAAGAGAAACCATACATTGTTTGGTCAGATGTACAAGATCAGTTCACTGGAAGAATAGCTGCACTGGTTTGTTGTTTTGAAGAGGAGTCAAAATTCACACCTCTGCTCCTGTGGCCTCTCCAATCCTTTCCCAGACAGATCCAGGCCGAGTCCTGTGGTCTGAGAGACAGCGATGGCTACCGAAAGCCTGCAGAGGTGTCACCTCGCACCTCTGAGTCCCACATATAAACCTCCAGCCCTCAGTCCAGCCTTCATTCACACTCAGAGTCACAATATGGAAAGCTCAAGCCACAGCCAGCAGAACCAGTGGATCTATTCAAGCTCGGAGTCGGAGTTCTACAGCGTTTCCTCTCCGGACACCGTCTCGACAGACCAGGGCTTCTCCCCGTCCCACCGGACCCAGCCGGCATGCTCCAAATCAGTCAAATCTACATGCGTCGACAAGAGAAAGCGGAGGTTAAGGCTGAAGAACCCAAGCGAGCAACGGCAGAACGCCAGCGAGAAGGAGAAGCTGAGGATGAGGGATCTGACCAAAGCCCTCCACCATCTCAGGACGTACCTGCCTCCGTCCGTAGCTCCAGTGGACCAAACCCTGACCAAGATCGAGACGCTACGGCTCACCATAGGCTACATCTCGTTTCTGTCAGCTCAGCTGGGTCTGAGCGAAGAAGAACTGACCCACAGGAAGCACAGCTCATATTCTCCGGAGATCGTCGGCTATTTTCAGTGCAGGTCTGTGGCCGGAGATTGTGTCGGACAGGGACAGCGTTGCGGTCACTCTGATGGACAGTGTGAGGGAAAACCAAGTCATACAGTGCAATGTGTGGATCAGTATCCACAGCCACATTTAACAGAGCAAAACGTCTCTGCAAATATAGACGGCTTCCTCCAGTCACAACAGTGTGCTCAATCAACACAGACATACCAGGTATGTACAGTAAATAATACTTTAAAAATGTATATGTTTAAATTGTAGATGTATTGTAGTGTTTTTTTATTATTATTATAGGCCAATATGTACCTGGCCTATACTCTATCCTAGAGTAAAAACAGTAATATTGTGAAATATTATTATAGTTTAAAACAAAATGTATTTTATAATGGAATTTCAAAGTTTAAGATTTAATTGTACATTTTTTTAGATGTGAGATGTCTCTAATCAATTCTCTATCCTCTATTTCAGGTTTATGGGAGAAACTTAGGGTATCATCTTGTTCCTCAAGCTTACTGGAGCTGACAGCAGAAACCTTTCCATCACATCCAAAGCAAAAATGATACCTACTACTGTTTTGTGTACAGTAAATTGATGTGGATGTTTGCCATTATATCTTGTGAAAGCAATAAATGTGAACTTAAGTTAATCCTGATAAGTCTTATAATTTAAGTTGTATGTGTTATCCATGTCTGTTCTCTGTAAATACAAAACTATATTTGATATGTATTTATAATAAAACATGTATTATTAAAATAGTTTCTTTTGTTATTGTCCTTTTTGGATATTTACAGATCCTACATTGGTGTTGATTACAATTTTTGAATCTTATTTGTTATCTTAAATGTGCGTGTGTATATGCTTTACTGTACTGTTCTATGCAACACACACACACATTTTCAGATGCAAAGTCTGTCTGACAGTTTTCTTTTACATTACATTTTTAGCCTATGTTTAGATTCAGTCATTTTACTTTAATGGCAATGAAATGTTTATGAGTCGTCATTGAAATGCCTTATTTTAAATAAGGGCTGCCAACTCTCGAGCATTCAGCGCTCTCACACCAATTTATTATTATAAAAGTATTATTAGGCTGTTAACAGTTGTTAATTAACCTTTAATAACAGTATCATCTTGACGGGGTTCTCTGTAGTTTACAACATTATTTGAGAAAGATTTTTATTTTGTAATAATGGGGCTAAATGGAACATATGCTTTTCAATATGTTTGCAGAAAAATATCTAGTCCTATGTTTTAATTGAATATTGATAAATCAAAATCTTTTTGGGGAAAATTACATTTTAAAGTGGCGTGTTTCACCTAAAAATCATATAAATGTGCGAGGTGGCGAGGAAGAATCACCAGGATACAAACACTTTAGCTAAAGTACTAAGTTTTGCATAATTTCTAATACTTTTTCAAAACAATCACTTCAGCAAAGTTTGTACTATTTTCTGTTTATTTTAATAAAGAAAGAAAATGTATTTTTGTTTCATATATTAAAATAAATATTTGAAAATTATAGAATCTGGAAGCTTTGAAGGAGATCCCATAAAAATGTAATATGGCATTAGAGTAGTAACAATATATATATTTTATTATATTGAAAATTTTACTCAAGTTGAAAACTCTGTATGTAACATCATGTCTGATAACTTTTTCTTTTTTTGCTTGACAGTAGATCTCTGAAGTTCTGACAGGAACCTCTGCGGCTGTTCAGAGGAACTAATCAACTCTGAAATTATTTACAAAAGTACAATGATTTATTTCCACATCCTTCTGAAAGCAATAGCGTCAGATGCTAATGTTGCTTCTTCAAGCCAAGATGCAAGAGGCTAAGGCCCCATCCACACTACTACGTTTTCGTTTAAAAACGGAGACCTTTTGCTACGTTTGCACCTCCCGTCCACACTAAAACGGCAAAAACGAAGACCTAAAACGGAGAAGTTTAGAAACGCTGCAGACCGTTTTGCGTTTTGAATCTCCGAGGGCGTTTTAGTGTAGACGGGTCAAAACGGAGGACTTTAGAAACGATGACGCAAGACGCTCGCGCTCGGCTCTCTGATTGGGTGTCATCAGTCATAGCATATCCTTACCTGGTGCTGTAACGTTAACTGCCTACATGCGCCGGAGGCAAGCTATTATTCCAGCGATCTGTGACAATTCCCGTGCCGTGTGCAGCGGCGGTATCGACCGTACATGGAGCGTCGGTTTTGGGTTAAGCCGGGAAGAACCAGCGCATGCGGGATAATTTTATCAATGAAGTTGTGGTTCCTGAGTAATGGTGTTTACACCGGCACGCGCATGCCCAGTGTAGGTGAATGGTCACGTGATGCGCGTTTTCAGTCGTTTTTATGTGGACGGAGATCGCAGCTAAAACGCTGGTGTGGACGGAGATCGTATTCGTTTTAATTCTCCGTTTTAAACTAAAACGCAGTAGTGTGGATGGGGCCTAAAGCGGATGATGGAGAGTCCAGTCGATTCAGTCCGCCGGACACACGGCTGAACACACACTTCTGGAGTGACTGTGACCGATCTTACACCTGGACTAATAAAACACAAAAGAGTTTTATTGAAAAAAAAAATAATTCAACTAAGAATAGGTGAGAAAAGTTCCAGTTTCCCATTTTACTGTGTAAATTATAAAGTGACTTTTTCATGTCAAGAGCTCCAGGAAACTACATAGAGTTCAATATTCTCATAACATGGTTGTCATTTACCGTCGGTACTTCTCCTGGATATTTCCGTCATCCTGAGCTCTTGTTTTGGTGGATTTTTTCAACAAACGGAAAGAGATCTTCTGAACAGATGACACTTCCGGAGTTGCAATTCACTACACTTAGAAAAGGTGAGATTTTCAATATAGATCTTAAATAGTTTTTGGCTCGTGGCTCAGTACCTAAAACCATTTGTGTTGAATAATCCTGTCCAGATCAAGCCGACGCTCTGGCTTCTGCTGCAGAAGGGAGCAGATCAATTCACAGCATTCTGTGAGAAAGATGGAGAGACGTCTGATTATTACCGTTAACCTTACATTCGCTTTACTTTCATTATTCTTCTAAGCTGTAAGATCTTCAGGTCAGACACCCGGGACAAATTCCTGCATTATCTCTACAGCCACTTCCTATAAAGCCTATGAAGTTTTGCATTAGAATTGTACTTGAAGTAATAAACAAATCACCTTCTGTCAAGTCAGGATTGTACCAGGTGTTCATATTGGTCGTGTAGAAGTCGAAACTATCCGGAAAGTATCCACACACCATTCTGAACAAGAGGATCCCCAGAGACCAGACCGTCGCCGGCTTTCCGTGAAACTCGCCGTTCATTCTGTACTCGGGAGGGCAGTACCTAACTGTGCCTGGAGGAAAGAGTGTTTGTCTGATGTGTTAGTCTCAACCACAGCATGTCTTCTCAGCAGCCATTAGCATACGAGTGTGAGGTAACTGATTCACAAGAGTTTTGAGAACTAATACACACCACAGTATCTCGTGTAGGCAGATTCTGTCAGGAGATCGGCGCATCCAAAGTCAATGAGTGTGACATCGCGGGTCTTAACGTTTATCAGCAGGTTCTCTAATTTGATGTCGCCATGGTAAACTCCACGGCGGCAGCACGCATCAGCGGCTAGTGTTGCCGACCACATGATGTGCCGCGCAAACCTCTCCTCAATGCTGCCGCCATTGCATTTCACAAACTCAAGCACATCCATGCAGTGAGAGAAACGCTCCAGGACCAGGACGTAGAAGTCCTGCTGGTCCTGCCAGTCCAGCAGCTTGATGATGTCCATCGATGGACCTTTTTTACTGGCCAGGATTGTCAGAGCGATTTCTTTGGGAATGGGTTCGGGATGATCAGGCTGGGACAAAGAAACATTATATGATGTCAGATTGTTTTAAATAGGGATTTAACTCAGTTTGTCTGCTGAAAAATCACTACTACTCACAATGCTGATACATTCTGTGCTTCCCGTCTTTTGGATACATTTCACTGCCACCTGATGGAAAAACAAAAAGCAATAAATGTGTGTAGAGATCAAATCATAAATTCCAAGCAATAATTTAAATCCTAACAGGTCAAGAAGAGCCCTAAATAGTGCGTATATGATACAGTAAGATGCCTTGCACAAGATAAAGTGAGATATCAAAGGATGAGAAATAATTCAGATCAAAAACAATTAGCTAAACTAGTAGAAAAAAAAAAGTCAAACCTTCTGGCCATCCGCCAAACGAGTGCCTTCATAGACGGCACCAAATCCACCTTGCCCCAGCTTACAACCAATTGCATATCGGCAGCAAATGTCGTCTGTTAAAAGATGAAGAAAAGAAGACGATGTTTAGTGGTGCTTTGCAGATATTGTGAGATTATTGTTGGGGACTGTGTCAGGTAACTCACCCTCAGGTCTCATGTTCACTTGGTTACGGAGAGGAGACGCTTCACCTGCTGTCAGACGGACTAGAGCGTCGTGGACTCGAGTTTGAAGCTCTTCAGCAGCGGGAGGGACTTCAGGATCATCGACAACAGGAGGTTCCTCGAGGTCAATGATCTCTACAGATCTAGAGATGGACTGTAGAGACTTTTGATCTAAAGAGAATATCAGCACAAGAAGTTAGCTAGCAGTCTATTTACTGGTAAAAAACAACAAAAAACTGATGTATTAGGAACAGCAATTCTTTGATATTAAAATAAATTACTAATTGTTCAGCTATTGATTTTAAAGTACAAAAGAATACACTTTTGAGTGTACTTAATCATTATTTTGTTATAGAGAAAGAAGAAACAAGTCTGTAAAACCATCCAACAGGGGATTTTTTTTTTTTTTTGCCTTTTGCCGTTACTCATTAGGTGTAAATTATGAAGTGACTTTTTCCATGTAGGTTATTAAATTCTCATAACATGGTTGTCATTTACCGTCGGTACTTCTCCTGGATGTTTCCGTCTCTTGATCCTTCATCATCTCACCCTGATCTGAGCTCTTGTTTTCGGCGGATTCTTTCTTCCATCTGAAAGAGGGACTCTTAAAGAAGTTGGCCACTTTCTTTTTCTTCTACTTCAGACGAGAGATGGGAAGCTCTGCCTCTCCCTCAGGCTTCTTCTCGTCAGGCCGATGAGGAAGATGTTTCTCCGCTGAGCTGCTGCTGCTGCTGCTGGGGTTTGAGCCTGGTGTGCGGTCACGGTGATGGAGGTCGTGAAGCAACCAGGCCCGTGAAAACAAGCCCAAAACAAGCGACTTTTTCTCATAGACAGTAAAGAGCTTTTTCTGCGGAGCACCCCATAGGTTCCCGGGAAGTGAAAAATAAATAAACTGTGTGCGTGGTTTTACAATCCGTGAGGACGGAGAGTTTAAAACTGTGCGTACATATTGTCAATTTACATCTAGGTTGTGGACAGATTGGTGAACTGTGCGGTGTTGTTTAAAACTGTGCACATGGTAGAGAGTTTATTTTACTTCAGTAATGAAGCTTGGCTGTCCATCTAGTGAAAAATGTTGGTACTGCGCCCAAATAAAAAATCACTGAAAGCTCATTTTTTTGAGATATCAAACTAAAATATTGACCACAACTTCTTCAGATTTTTGGCTTACATTTGCTTACATCTTGCAGTTTTAGAGTAAAATATATTTTATAATATATATATTTTATATAAAATATAAATAATTATATTTTTACATTGTTCATTTTCATAAACTCAAACTTGTATAACTTTTTTTCACTTTCATAATTTCATAATACTTCACTTCAACAATGTATTTAAAACAAGACCAACCATAGGTCTATATTCCAAAGCATTCTTGAATTACATTTAAGTTTGGATAGTGATTTTCATGTCTATGCGAAAAAAAGGGGGAGTGACAGTTAAAGGGTTAAACGATATTAAACTATAATATCTATATATCTATAATATCTAAAGTCGCAACGGTCATGACTAGCACATATTTTCATTTAAACGTCACTCACTGACATTTTCCTAACCAGAAAAAAAAACCGATTGCCCTGCTCTGCCTCTGATTGGCTAGTGCTCATTGCCATCTGGGTCAGAGCCAATTAGAAGCAGGATGGGTGGGAAGAAACTCTACTGTCTCCTGTGTGAATGGGAAAAGGGGAGGGACAGAGGGAACAGGCAAGACAAACTCCTATGTTTAAATAACATAGAAAATATCTGCTTGACAACGAGCTGGTAACAAGCTCAAATAAGCAACTACACTTTAGAAACAAGCCCAAAAAAAAAAAAACGCGACCCACGACTATCAATATTTGTAAGCAACTTTACAGAAAAACAAGCCCAAAGTCGCTTATAATAAGCGGACTTGGCAACACGAATCGCTGTTGTGCATCAATCACACTAAAGCAGCTAAACTCAGTAAATGAGCAAAGTGTGGAGAGTTACAATAGCGCGCTGCGTTCTAAAAATATTCGAACTCTTTATGACGCCATAATGACTCTGACGTCACTTAGCTGAGTAAAAAAATGTCTGTTATGTTAGACTAATGTTTCCTTTAAATATAAGGCTATATTAAAATGTTATGGTATCCGATTCATGCTTATAGAATTACATCTGAATGACTGTAGAATTTATTTAAAATGTTATTGAATAGTTTACAGTTAATCAAATGCCTACAAACGGCTAAATAGTTATAAACATGAAGTTGCAAACATATAGCCTAATATAAAAATATATATATAATAGTATATAAGTATAATGTAAATACACTGTGTAGAAAATATCAGCAGCAAGAAAATAGTATAACGAAGTTTTCTGTTGTGTATTTAACAATATAAATGTATATTAATATTGTTTGGGGTATTTTATTTAAAGACACGCGGGGCTATACCAACTCTCGCGCATTCAGCGCTCTCGCACGCGTCCATTTTCTCATGCGGTGAAAAAACTATGGAAAAAACATCACAGAGCAAAGGGGATACAGACAATGGGCTAAATCACAAAAAGTCGCAGCTTTCATATTTTTTAAGTTTTATGACGAAATTCAATCAACAAATATCGTTTTGGCGCTTTCAATATGACGTGACATCGAATGTGAAGCGGGAGCGCGCTTGAACCGATCATCTCAGGCAACTTGTAAGTGGCATAAATAAAATGTACATTATAGTGGTCAATTATATATTTATAGAAGCCATAATACCGTCATCTAGCTATAATATGACACAAATAGAATGTTGCCACTAATGTATGGTTTCTACCACCTAATGTAGGAAAGAAAGAGGAGTATGACACATATTTGGCATAAAGCAAACAAATACACATCAGTAACATTAATATGTTTAACGTGCTTGGAAAACTATCCTACATATCCCAACATGCTCCTACTCCCGTATTCAGGATTAATTTAATATATCCAAGTATAATCCAAAAATCTGCCACTAGATGTCAGTAACGTTCGTGTGGAAAAGAACAGCAGTACTTGCACTCAAAAGCAAAAACAAATTAACATTTTCAGCCGCGTTGTTTCACTCGTGATGTATGAGTGTTTTATGACAAGTAAAACTTTTGTTGTAAGACTAGGCCTTATGTATATTTTTACCACACTGTTACTATGGTAATGCCACGTTTTTTGGACATAGGCATACACCACATACTTTTTTTTGCAAGGATGCATTAAATTGATCGATATAGTGACAGTAAGACCTTTAAACTGACAAAAACACAAATGGTGTAACCTATTTAAAAAAAATGCTGTTCTTTTGACGGTAAAAGGAAATGTTTCTTGAGCAGCAAATCAGCATATTAGAATGATTTCTGAAGGATCATGTGACACTGAAGAGAATACTGGAGTAATGATGCTAAAGAAAATCAGTCTGGCCATCACTGGAATAAATTAGATTTCAAAATATTTTAAAACAGAAACAAACATTTTTGTAAATTAGTTTATTTAAGAAACTTTAAAAATTTGTAACAACCCCAAACCTTAGCATATATACATATAATAGCAAGGTTTCAGGACATATACGCCAGTTTGTGTTCTTCAGTCTTCTCTATTTCCATGCGTATTGGTGCGCTCTGTAAATACTATGGTAATCAGTCAGAACCATGGTATATATATCAAAATATTACCCTATGATACACAACTGTACCATGGTACTGCCAAAGTAGTTTATTCTAAGCACTAATGCATTCCCCAACATTAAGTCTCCCTCAGAAAACAATACAAGTTAAGAGAACTAAAGTATCTGGGCAAAATTGTTCATAATGGATTTGTACCATTTTTTGGACTATATTTCACCCTCATTAGATGTTTTCACATCTGTTTCTGATCTGTTCTGTTTCAATGAATCCTGTAAATGCAAAGCTATTGAATCTGGCACAGGGCTGCATCATAATAAGCGAAGCAAATGCGACACACTGGGTGTTTTAACTAAAACAATAACCAGAAAGGAAATTACTTTGACCTCTGATGGTCACAAATATTAGTTATTTAGTGTGTTGTAGTGTATTCCATCTAAGCACCAGGCATGATCCTTCAGATGTGATGTGTATTCAGATGGTGACAAGTGAAGCTTATTGTTGCTAATGAAGTTCAACTGCATGTGAAAAGCCATTCACGCCACTAAGTCTAGCCACAAATCTAGCTTCCGAGACCCCCCTCACATTACATAATGTGAGTGAGCTGCATTTTAAATGCATAGAACAGTTGTGTGTGAATTGCAGTATGTTGTGGAATTAGCCCACAAAGTTTATTTTGGCAGCTAATAAGGGATATTTGATGTGCAAATCCCAATGTCAAATACACACATTCACCTCTTTCATCTTGGAAGGCAAATACACAATTAAAATGTGTGAATGTGTAACAATCACGTGTTAATCGGCTCATAATCACATGGGTGTTAAACTAAGTTAGAGGAAATCCCCCAAATTAGGTTAGAAATGACACCCTCTCGTTTTGGTAGGTTAATCAGGGTTATCACATTTAAACCATATCTGCAATCTACACTCTTAGAAAAAAAGGTTTCTTGGGTTTCTATATGGAATTAAATCTAAAAAATGATCCCATGATGGGAACCAGAAGCACCAGACAGAACCCTTAATGGTTCTATATATAACTTTTTCTTCTAAGGGTGTTTACAGGGCAGTGATGTCCTAAAAACTAAAAAGTTTTTTCTTTACATACAGACGACCCCAATGTTCAAACGATCCCAGATTAGTTGAAAAACAACTAAACGCTGTATTATTAATTTCAGTGCAGTTTTTGGGAATGTCACCTTGTAAAGAAAAACTATCCGCCTATATAGACTGCACGTCTAATTCTCGTGTGCATAATGTCACCGCTTTCACAAATTTGCGTTTTTTTTTAGTTTACATGGTATAGTTTTCAAAAACTTGCACTTTGAATCCTCTTTTCAAAAGTTTGTGTTTTCAGGCCCCCAAAACGCTGTTGTCGTGTAGGCTAAACTAATGGCCAAAACAGTTAAGTTTAGTTCTTTTTGTTAGCAAAAAATCAGAATGCCTGTCAGGAATAATGTTGAAATACATGAGAACTTGAAACATTTCTGAGGTGTAACTTCACACCTATGATTGAGAAACTACACATTGAGAAACTATGTTAAATCTAGTTAAAATTGACATTTAAAATAATTTAAAAGCATCAATTGTGGTCGAATCTTTTGAGCACATCGCTAAAACCCTTTAGATAACATTAAAATGTATATAATTATGTGTATGTGTGTCTCTGTTGATGCAGGAGTCAAATGTGACACTTCTGTTTGTGGGAACTGCGGTCACTGATCTCGTCCACCGCCATCATCTGCTTCATCACTACAGGAGCCCTAAGAAGGTGTCATATTCAGACCCCTGAGGTCAGAATTTCATGTCTAGCTAAGAATGCAATCAAAGTGGTGTTAATCATGTTAACTTGAAGGAATGGCTGTAATGTGATTGGGTTTTTCTCATGGTCCTCTCCACACATATTTTGATAGACGCCAGATCAACTATGTTTTATCTGTTGGTAGAGCTACTGTGTTTGTCAGTCAGTGGAGATTGGATTTGTTATCTGAATCAAACATGTTGGACCTTGAAATATCCAGATACTCTGGACTGTTCATGAGGCAAATACACATAAGCACGGATATAAGTTCTTCATTATGGCTGGTCAGCTTCAGAGAGAGTCCTGCACTAAAGCAAAACTTCTCTGAAATGCGGTATAGATGCGACTAAAGGCCTGTTCTGCATTTAACAATTCAACTCTTTGTACTATAGTTAAAGGGATAGCTCACCCAAAAATACAAATTTGTCATCATTTACTCACTCTCATGTTGTTTCAAACCTGTATGAGTTTCTTTCTTCTGTTTAACACAAAAGAAGATATTTTAAAGTAACCAGACAGTTAGTAACCAGGACGGTACCCATTGACGTCCATAGTATTTTTTTTTTCTCTACTATGGAAGTCACTGGGTGCTGTCAACTGTCCGATTACCAACTTTCTTTAAAATATTTTCTTTTGTGTTCAACTCATACAGGTTTGAAACAACTTGAGGTTAAGTAGTCAAAATTTTCATTTTTGGGTGAACTATCCGTTTAACAAATAACCTGGGCATCATGATGTAACTGATCAGTATTGCGTATATGTTTTCAGTATTTGAAAACCACATTTTAGCTTTCTTTTGGTTCACTTATAATTTTGAGTACTATAAGTTTGAATAATTTGAAGTACAAATATTCAATGTAGTTGCTCTACTATAGTATCTATCTATCTATCTATCTATCTATCTATCTATCTATCTATCTATCTATCTATCTATCTATCTATCTATCTATCTATCTATCTATCTATCTATCTATCTATCTATCTATCTATCTATCCATCCATCCATCCATCCATCCATCCATCCATCCATCCATCCATCCATCCACCCACCCACCCATCTTATCTATCTATCTATCTATCTATCTATCTATCTATCTATCTATCTATCTATCTATCTATCTATCTATCTATCTATCTATCTATCTATCTATCTATCTATCTATCTATCTATCTATCCCTATCCATCCATCCATCCATCCATCCATCCATCCATCCATCCATCCATCCATCCATCCATCCATCCATCCATCCATCCATCCCATCCATCCATCCATCCACCCAATCAATCAATCAATCAATCAATCAATCTATCTATCTATCTATCTATCTATCTATCTATCTATCTATCTATCTATCTATCTATCTATCTATCTATCATCTATCTATCTATCTATCTATCCATCCATCCATCCATCCATCCATCCATCCATCCATCCATCCATCCATCCATCCATCCATCCATCCATCCATCCATCCATCCATCCATCCATCCATCCATCTATCTATCTATCTATCTATCTATCTATCTATCTATCTATCTATCTTTTCAACTTTCAAGGGTTGTGTCTTTGGGACGTCACACCTCAGATCTGAGGCTGGAGAAGCTGCTCTTTCCCACAGACCCCCTACTTCTGGTGTCACTTCTCCTCTCAAGTACTGACTGGAATCCTCAGAGGTGCCAACTCGCACCTCACGGAGGATATATACAGGAAGAACATGGCCCACCAGCAACCACAACCTCATTCAGCAACTCTACAGCCATGGATATCTCCAGCTCTGCTCTTCAGCTCCAAGACAACAGCGCTTTCCTTTTTGGCTGCGAGAACATCCTGGATCCGAGCTACGGCGTATCAGATGCGGGCTACTACAGCGCCGGTAGCAGCCTGTCTCCAACCTCTTCCATAGATTCCTGTGGCTTCTCCCCTCCAGCATACTCTTTCGGAGCGGGACACAACATACTGCCGGTCTTCCCACTCGACAGCAGCAACACCCAGGAGAAGAACAAGGGCCAGCCACCCAAGAGAACCGGGCGGCCAAGGTCAAAATTCCCTGGAGTGAAGCGGGAAACCGCAAGTGAGCGGGAGAAGCTGAGGATGAGGGATCTGACCAAAGCTCTTCAGTATCTCAGGACGTACCTTCCTCCATCGGTGGCTCCTGCCGGAAAAACCCTGACCAAGATTGAGACGCTACGGCTCACTATCCAGTACATCTCCAGTCTGTCTGCTCAGCTCGAGTTCAGTGAAGACGAGGCAAATCGTGGAAATCAGGCCGAGGTCGTCACCGCATCAAGCGTGTTTGACAACTTCAGTGCGGCCCCTTCAGTTCCTCAAAGTTTACCAGCTCAGCAGTTCCCATCTATGACCTGTTATCAGGTACAGTACATGTTACTTAAATACTATTTATATACTAGAAAGTACTATTTTTATTACTACTACTACTACTATTTATTATTAACTATTTAAATATGTAGTAAATTTAAACATTATAGGCAATATTGTACTTTAATTTTTGTTGATGTTATTTTAGTTTATTTGAGATGCAATTTTGTCTTTGATTCAAAGTTTAAATTATTTTCCTATATATTTTTCTTTTATCTTTTTGTTAATGTTTTTTTTTATTTTTTTTTTGTCTATATTAATTTTGTTTTAGCTTTATTTATTTACGCAATCAAGTTAGACTAATTGAAAATGAGAAATGTTTCCTTTGCAATAATAAAAAAATAAAATATAAGTGTAAGTTTTGTAAATATTTTATTTTTTGTCAAAAAAAAATGTTTTTCAAGGTACAAAAATGTTTTTTTTTTAGTTTTGGTTTTAGCTTTAGTTTACTATAATATTCTTGGTTGTTGTACTGTGTAAAAAAAACATTGACCATAGTATAATTTTAATAGTAATAACAATTTAATATTTAATAATAATTTAAAACAATGAAAATAAGGGATATATGAAAAATGCTCCTGTTCTTTTTCTTAACCTGATCTCCATTTTATTTTTCCAGACTCAGAATCCAGTCCAAGGCGATTTCCTTTCATACCCAGCTCAGGATTTCTGGATACCCCAGCAACACAATTTCTTCCATGGCCAGTGCTGATCTGATTAAAACAGACTGAAATGTAAAAACTGAATGCAAATATTAATCTGTGCAATGTCTGTAAGATAATGAAAATTAAAGAATTTATTTTTTTATATGTTTGTATAGCTATTTATATTTTTGTATGTTAAAAATATATTAATATTTATGAATTGTATCTTTTTCCCCTGCAATTAAAGCCTTGAAAAATCTTACATCACTTGTTTGAGTCTTTTTTTAACTTGATTTGATATTCAAATGATTTCAATAGTGTGCCCGTTATTCTACACAAACCATAAAGCAGTATCCTAATGAGAGACAGCTGGGTGACGGTCATTCCTCGATGTAATTGACATGTTTGAGGAAACCCTCCTGCAGAGCGAGCATTAATGTGGGCAGGATAGTAAACTAACTCGCACAGGTGAGATCCTTTAATACCCCTCAGATGGTAAACAAAGCTCTGTGGGGCTCTTCCTCTGAAATGCAAGAGTCTGATACCTCTTTCAAGCCTGTAAACAGTCACATGATGTGTTTCTTAATACAACATAGACCTATTATATCTTAAAGTCACCATGAAATCAAAATGAACCATTTAGATTTTTTGTGGAATATTGCAGCATGTATTATAAATGATCTATCTGTCCACATATTCATGTGCCATTGTAATCTTTAATCAAAATAACTTCCCCTGCCTCTTGCAGTGACATCTCTTCTCTTCTCTGATGATGTGTTTACTGGCACAAGGGCGGGACAACCTGTCACTCACATGAGATCCACCAATAGCAAACCACAACCATCCAATCAAATCCCGATTGACAAAAGTAAGTCCACAATCTACATTGTAAGTCTATATTATACAAGATAATCGCAACTGCTGTGTTTCATGCCGACTTTAAGTACCCATACTGAGTTGAGTATCTCAGGATGCCACATACATATCAGTTTGCACAGCAAAAAATCCTTGCTGTGACTTTGTTAAAGATAAGCACCATTAGTGACGTGTGTGACAGCTGTTCTTCAATGTCCATTTATGTCGTAAGAGTCTTAAAGGTGACAAGTCTGCAGCTGCTTTCAGACCCCATAATAATGAATGACTTCCTCATCCTCCCTTCCTCCCATTTGTGCAGTCTTGTCTACTTCCTCCTTCCATTGAGTCCCTATTAATGACACAGAGGAATTAACCGTGTTCATCTACTAAGTCCTGTTATGTTTTGATGTGCTGTTACATCTTGTCCTGTGTTGTGGGTGGTCCATTCCACCATTAACTTTATGTGCAAAACAAGTATGTTTCCCATTAATTTCCTCCATAGATATTTTAGAAACAACACCACCTACATTGTTACAACACATACTGATATTCCTATCATTATGAGGACACTCCATAGACATAAATTAATAAACAATTTGTTTACTGTACAAACTGTATGCTAACCCTAAACCCACCATCACAGAACATTTTCAGCATTTTTACATTTTCAGAAAACAATTTCATTTGATTCATAAGTTGGTGACCAAAAATGGTCAAAAATGATTGGTACTATACTTGTGGGCACATTTGGTCCCCATAACGTAGTGTTTACCAGCCACACACACATCGGGTTTTCATGTTTTATGAAAACATTATACTGTACAAACTTTATATTCTATCCCCTAACCCCAAACGCAACTCTCACAGAAAACGTTCTACATTTTCAAAAAAACAGAAACAAAACATGTTCCCACAAAAACAGGGATTTCGGGATCTTTGTGGGGACATTTTTTCCCCATAACGTAGGGTTTACCAGGACAACAAACAAACACACACACAAAATTAAATGAAAATGTACAAACTTTTTTATTTGAAGTTGACATTCACAATATAAGACTAGAGATTATGAGCATAAATATATTTGATATTTATTGCAAAATATGTAAATGCAAATATGTACATTTTTTGAGTAAAGACTGACTTCAAAATTATAAATGAGTAATAAAATAGGCTACCACCAAATAGTTTAATGATCTAATTTGTTCAGAGGAACAGAACAGCAGATAATCAGACTTTATTAGAAAAAGTCTTAATTTTCAGGGGGAAAATATATATATATTGTAAAAGAGTCAAATATAAAATATTGTACACAAATATATAGAATATTCAGACTGACTGTTCAATCAGCCAATTCATCACGTGAGCTTTGTTTTCAGATACCCATTTAAAGTTGGCTTTAGTCTGCTCAATGGCCTGTTCTATTGCATATGAGGCACTATAAAAACTGCTCTCTGCAATGTCCTTTTTGAATCGGTGTAACTGTGATTTGCCAAAGAAAAGGAAAAGAAAGAGATAAATACACACATTTTCATATTTTCAGCAAGACATGTGTTATTTCAAGAAAAAAAGAAAAGAAAAAAATATTACAGCATAACAACAGACCATTAAATTTTAAGTATTACATAGTAACTACTGTTCAAGTTTGGGGTCAGTATTTTTTTTAATTTAATTATAAATAATTAGCAATTAATACCTTTATTCAGGAAAGGATGCAATAAATTTGATCAACTAATTTATTTTATATTTGTCAAATATATTTGAAAATTCTTTCAAATAAATGTTCTTTTGAACTTGTGATTATTAATCAAATAATTACAGGAATAAATATCATTTTAAAATATAATATAATATTTTAAATTGTAATAATAATTCACAATATTGCTGTTTTTACTATATTTTTGAGTCTTAGTAAGTCTTAATAAGCACAAGAGGAATTGAAAAAAGCATAGCAATCTTAAACGTTTGAACGGCATTGTATTAATGTTTGTTTTGTATTTGACCCACCCCAAAGCAACCTCTTATTAAAATAGCACAAACCTGTTGCAGTTCAAATTCTGTAGAAAACTTTTTTGTGACTCCGTGAATCAGACTTTCAAATAAGGATCTTGCATCGTAACTATAGAGATCATGTAACAGAAAAAGTCAGTAGAAAGTAAACACTGCATGTTTTGCTGAAAGAAGGAAATGCACTACTTACTCTTTAATTATATATTCCCAGTTGGCTCTGACGAAGTCCCAGGCCAACGGCTGCCCTATTACATTGCCCGCAACATACACAATAGCGAAGATAATGTCCTGCTTCCTAATCAGGTTTGGATCTTTTGTGTATTCCAGATACCTTTAAAAAACAAAAGGCAATTACATGAGTATATATTACATCTACAAGTTGACTTGAGCATGCTTTGAAAGCATTAGATCCCTCCATCCCTTCTTCAGAGCGTCCGCAAAGCCATGCCTCCTCCAAAACACATGAACTCGTACAGCAGAGAGCAAAAAAAGCGTCACGAGAGACAGTGTTAAAGTACCTAATGTCACATGACAAGCACATGACATTAGAATAATAATGAACATAACTTAGAGCGCTGACCTGTACCACCTGACTGCTGCAGATTTATTTCGCCGTTGATAGTGTTGCCATTGAAACGCATAAATTCAAGTCACAAAGAGCTCAGAGTATAACATCACGGGTTTCCATCTCTACCAAAGTAATGAACGCAGCTTAAGCTCTTTGTTTTGGTTCAGGAAGAACTGTAAAAGGTGGCTGCTGTTTCGATTGCTCAGCGTCTGACGTCTGTCAATTGCAGTCACACAATGTGTATTGTATGTGTATATTTCCTGTATTTGGCCCCAGTGTTTAAGTAGGCGTGTTCAACTTACAGTGGAATATTTTCCTCAACATCTCACAATTTCGGGGCCCGAAATACCCTTCCTTTATATGGAGCTATTATTGTGTCTTTATTACATGCGAGAAAATGAATGATCTGAGAGAAAAAACAAGTTTGAGAGAAAAAGTTATCACACTGATAGCAAAAAAAAAGCATTTCATGAGAGAAAAAATAATATTTGAAATATTTGAGAGAAAAAGTTTATCTCAATAGCAAAAAATAATATTTGAGACTAAAAAAAGTTTTGAGAGAAAGTATTTTCTCATAGAACATAAAAAAATATAAATTTGAAATTTTTTAAATTATTACTGAGAAAAAAATCTCTCTCAAAATACTTTGAAAAAAAATCTTAAATATATATTTTTTGCTATCAGTGTGAAAACATTTTCTCAAAAAAAAAAAGTGTTTCTCTCAAACCGCTTGTCTTTGCTCTCAATGCAATTTTTTGCTCTGGTGTCAGGATTTTGCTTTCGCTGTGAAAATTGTGTCATGGGCGGGGCCACGTTCTTTTTTTCCTATCGGAACGTTCCTATTGGCCAGTCGGGTGAGCATCGTCAGTGGAATATTTTCCTCAACATCTCACAATTTCGGGGCCTGAATATATACCCTTCCTTTAAAGGAGAACTCCGGCGCAAAATGAAATTTGGTCTAATTACACATTGTTACCTAGTCAACTGTTATCTGAGATTTGTTTTCATGATTATCGAATGTAAATACTTTTATCTCTAAAACCAGTTTAGCCTATAACACTAGTATAACGCTAGTATATAGGGCATAGAGTAATGACAAATAAAAATCGCTAGTTAATACCACTAACAAGGCTCGGAAAACAGGAATGGAAAACAGAATGGAAAACAGTCTCGAGCAATCGAACCACGAACGCCGAGCCACCTTATCACAACAACTGGCTCGTTCACATCTCACCAGAGCACTTGGCTCGGCGTTCGTGGTTCGATTGCTCGAGACTGTTTTCCAAAGATGGCTCCTGTCTGTTTTCGCGAAGCTGACTGT
Source organism: Chrosomus eos (assembly GCA_036326025.1). Taxonomy (NCBI): domain Eukaryota; kingdom Metazoa; phylum Chordata; class Actinopteri; order Cypriniformes; family Leuciscidae; genus Chrosomus; species Chrosomus eos. The sequence goes on along the minus strand of CM070818.1, from coordinate 13,570,159 downwards.
ATGTATAAAATATCTTCTTATTAAACTGTTTGTACACTTACAACGTTCTCAATGCTTCGGTTTGTATGTAGGGACCCTGATTATGCTGCCGTGTTAGTGTTGGGCTATTTTGAGCCTTGTTAGTGGTATTAACTAGCGATTTTTATTTGTCATTACTCTATGCCCCATATACTAGCGTTATACTAGTGTTATAGGCTAAACTGTAAACTGAGATAAAAGTATTTACATTTGATAATCATGAAAACAAATCTCAGATAACAGTTGACTAGGTAACAATGTGTAATTAGACCAAATTTTATTTTGCGCCGGAGTTCTCCTTTAAACCCCGCCTACAATCAAAATGTAAGTTTTTTTAGCTTTTAGTATGAATATGTTAGCCTTAAGGTTATAAATAAGCTGGTGTGTTCCAAAACAATGACAACATTTGCATTTAGGAGACTTGCAGTCTCTCATTTGCGCTAAAAGGGATCACAGATTTTTATGACATCACCGCGGACTTCAGCTTCTCATCACATCATCTGTCCAATCAAATGCTCAGAATCTAAAGCATCACGCCCCCTATGCTATAAATACCACCTGGCCAAAGTGACCGTTGACACGTCACGGAGCAATATGGGTTGGAGGTGTGTGTTCGGTGGTGTGTGTTCGAGTAGGAGTGTAACCCCGGCATCCTGGCCAAATTTGCCCCTTGGCCTCTGTCCATCACGGCCTCCTAATCATCCCCATATATACTGATTGGCTTCATCACGGTCTCCTCTCCACCAGTAAGCTGGTGTGTGGTGAGCGTTCTGGCGCAATATGGCTGCCGGTGCATCATCCAGGTGGATGCTGCACATTGGTGGTGGTTGAGGAGATTCCCCCCCTTCTATGTAAAGCGCTTTGAGTGCCTAGAAAAGCGCTATATAAATGTAATGAATTATTATTATTATTATTATTACTCAAACGTTCAAGTTTTATTCCGTTTTTATTCCATTTTATTCCGTAAACTAAACGCTATTGGCTATTTGAAAAGGGGGAGGAGCCATTCAATATTTCCCATCTTAGCTTCCTGTTTCAGTGCAAATTACGTCAGCGCATCACACAAAGCTGCACGTTCCAAGGCACTTCGGTGGCCTTTAAAACCAATTCATTGAAATAAACACACTTCTGTCTCGCATACATGCTAAACTGTTCAAAAGGTTAGGGTGAGTACGATTTTTAAAATGTTTTTAAAGTCTTAATGCTCATCAAGGCTACATTTTTTTAATCAAAATGACAGTAAAAACATGTTGTGAAATATTATTCCCATTTAAAATAACTGTTTTCTATTTAAATATTAAGTATTTATTCCAGTGATGTAAAGCTGAATTTTCAGCATCATTACGCTAGTCTTCAGTGTCGCATCATCTTTTAGAAATCATTCTAATTTGCTGCTCAAGAAACATTTGATAGATAGAAATCATTTGAAACATTATTACTGTACTTATGCACTTTTGCACCCCCGCCCCCCTCCAAAAAAACAAGAAAACAAACAAACGTTTGAACAGTAGTGTGTGTTCTAGGATGCAGTATATATAGGGCTCACCTGTTTAACAGCCAAGGCTCTTTAGTGCATGATAGACCAAACAACAGTTTCTCTCCCTCGGCAGCAATAGTGCTGTTCTTGAACATCTTCCATCCAAAATTCCACTCCTCAACACCACCAGCTGCAATGGCATTACAGTACACTGTGTTCTTCAGATTTGGGGGAATTCTTGAGGGAAAACAATTAAATGGAAATGAACAGAACCGAAACAGTAAGAGCTAAAGTGATCTGACTTGAATTGAAGTGATCAATACTTGAAACTAGAAAGAACTGAACTAGTTTGAACTAAATTCTGACTTGAATTGTCAATTGTGTGAATAGGCCTAGAAAGAACTGAACTAGTTACAGAGTAGAACTGAATTGAATTAAACTCTCATGAACAGAATTAAACATTTACATTTATACATTCATCTATTCATCTCTGAACTGAACTGAACTGAACTAAATTCAAGTGAATTAACAGAAGCAGACAAAGCTGAACTGAACTGGCATGTACTAAATTTAGATTTCGGGCTGAGAGAAGCGGTTGTCATACGGGTTACTGTCAGGGTTCTTCATCCATTGTCTGTACCACATCTTAGTGAGCTCTGAACATTCTTTCACTCCAGTTTTGCAGGCCATTGAAATAGCGTTCAGTTGGTTGTGTCTATAAACAGAATTCACACAAATCAGACAATATTTCAGTAACCTTCATCGCTAATATTTATGAAACAGAAGTGATATAATCTGTGTTCCAATTCAGAGGCTGCATCCTTTGAAGGCCGGTAAGTTCAGATGGAGCGTTGCTAAATGGGACGGCTTGTTGCCTAGCAACTCTAAAAGTTTACTTTTACGTGTACGTGACTTTTTTTGAAAGTTAAATTCAACTGTCTGAAAATAAAACACGGTTCACAAACTGTCTAAATACGTTCACCTGACCATGGTCCATTTCTGTACATAATAAAGAGTATAAACTATATAAAACCGGCGCACAATGAATTCTGGGGTAGGGTAGACCGCGAAGGGTCCATCTGTTGTATCCTTCATTGCCCGGGAAATGAAGGTGGATTTGAAGGAGCTTATGAATTAGTCAGTATTAGCAGTATTCGTCACGCCGCTGTGGCACAATCGGCCTTAGAAGGATGCAATCTCTGAATTCATTGAGACGCAGCTTTATTTTAAAGTGGTCATTTCATATTTTAAATTTTTATTATTTCTATTTCCACCGAGGTCTAAGTAAAGTGCCAGTAATAGTTTTGGACCAAAAATAACAGTAATAATTTTGTTTTTTATGACCATATTCCACTCCGACCCCTGTTTTTTGCAGTTGTTGCCTAGAGTAGGCTATGTTTTTAATGCAAACATAATCTTCGCATGCAAAACTACCAGTGGGTTTGCACAAGATTTGACAGATTTCTTCACATTTTATTCATACTTACCACATCGTTCTTGCAATAGTATATATTTCCTCATTACCTCAATATGTTAATGTCTTTTTGTGGTTTATCTGTTTTCAATACAGAACGAGTTGCTTAGTTTCAAGAAATGTTCCTACTGAGGAGGAAGTTTTCATAGTACATTTAACTTCGGGGCGTCCAAACTCAGTCTTGAAGGGCCGCTGTCCTGCAGAGTTTCTCTCTAAACATGCCTTTGCACATCTGTCTGGAAGTTTCTAGTATGCCTAGTAGGGATGTCCCTGAAGCCTAATTCCATATCCGGAAAGGCGCGGAAAATTAATAACACATGCTACTAAAAGTCAGTTACATTATAGTACATCAGATTTCACTTATTACTGACAGGACAATGTCAGAGGATTTGGTGCTCAACAGATCCTGAGAACTCCTTGACAAATATCTTATCTTCCAAGCCAGAGACGGCAGTTCAAATCCCGCTCTGAGAGGGTCGAGTCAAGTAGGATCAGAGGGGGTTATACATGGATTGGCTCTTCGAAATTCTACCCGGAAATTGTTGATCATCTGGGTACCTTTGGAATACTCATTTCAACATACTACAATTTAGGTCGCACCAATTTTAATTTGTTTATGATGGATAGTGTGCGAATTGAGACACAGCACTTGATTAGTTGGTTCAGGTGTGGTTGGAGCTGAACTCTGCACGACAGCGGCCCTTCAGGATTGGACACCCCTGGTTTAACACATTTATCTCCAAAGATCAAGAACAATTTGATTTCCCATGATGTGATGTGACCCCTTTAAAATGATATAGTTAATTTTCATAGTTAAAGTTATAGCTGATGTGTTGTGTTACTAAAGTATTATTTAGAATAAACTGTGAAAGAGGGAATCTTGTATTTACTGGTCCATGTATCTTGGGGGTTTCTGAGTCCAGTTTGATGTGATAACTTTGAAGTGGTCAAAAAGAGGCTGCACCTTTCTCCGCATGTAAATCTGGAGTGTTTTAAAGAAATAGATAAATAAACACATTTCGTACTGAACAGTCCTGAATAAACATTCTCTGACTCTGGGTATTGAAAATTATTAAAAATGTAGAATCCTATATATATATATATATATATATATATATATATATATATATATACACACACACACATACAAACCTGCAAAGGTCCATAAACTTCTGATCGGTCAAACATGAGGAAAATGTTGTCCATATTTCTTATTGCAGCTTCCCATGGTATGTATTCCTTCTCCTCAGAGAGATACTTGGTTGTTCTCAGAGCCAGGGTTATGTTGATTATCTCGGCCCTTTGAATGATCAGATTCAGATGAAAATCAATTGTATTATTTTGAGCAAATTAAATATGTCCATTGATTAAATGTCTGTGGAGAAGAGAGCTTACCTCGCCAAATTAAATGCATCATCGATGATCTGGCCCCTGTTAAGAACTGAAATAACCTACGTGTATAGAAGGAAATTTATATATATATATTGACTATGCTGAATGTTTTAATTAAATGTAATGAGATACTCACTTTATGATCTGAAGTCAGTTGTGTAAAAAGACGTTCCCAGTTGTGGGAATCATAATTAACCCTGTAGAATCCTGTGACATTCAGATTGGCCAATACCCAGTCAGTATCTGTCTTCATGGACTCATATGAAGCATTTTTAGTAAGCAGCCAGTGCTGACCCATGTTTCTACCACTCTTCATCCAGGTGATTGGCACAAACCATTCGTAACTGCAATTATTTTTGAAGATACACACACACTACAAGTTCTGAAACAATAGGACATGACTCTGAACTAATGTTGTCAGGGTAAACATACTTGTAGTCAGATGTTCTGATGTCGTCTCCTGCCTCCGGGTCTATCAGGAAGTGCTGCTGAGAGATACTTCCTGTTTGTGTGTCAATAGTTACTACAGGGAAACCCATCTGAAGAATCCAGCGATTCATAATTTCATTTATTGAGGCTGGTAGCTGGATGCTTGAATCTGCGTCTACAACCTAAAAAAAAGATTTTATACAAATGAAATTCTTATAAAAATTATGGCTAAAAAACAAACACACTTACGTTAATACTTTAGGAATACATTGCATCAATTTTGTGACTTACATCCTGCAGTTTTTTCCAAAGATCTGTGTACACAGTGTTGTTGTATGCATACTCTTTCAAGTAGTTCTGTGGAAATCGTGTGCAAATGTTATTCTAAGAAAAAGTCCCTCAGTCGCACGAAAACCCTTTCAAATATACATACATGAAGTCCTTTAGCAAAGACAGGCTCCGACAGAAATTCAGACAGCATTCTCAGTATTGCAGCCCCCTGCAAAGACAAAACTTTATCCTTATTCGTTAACTAAAAACACTGCTTAATTGTGTTATTTCAAATTGTCTATAGCACATGGTGGAAACCTTGCTATACGTGATATCATCAAATAGCATATTGATTTGATCCGGTGTATTGACATCATACTCTCTTAAAGACAGCGGGTGTGAGGAAACAAGAGCGTCGGCTTCAAGTGCACTCTGAACCTGCTGCTGCACCATCAGATCTTTCTTCAAGAGAGAAGGAGAGAGAGAAAAGACAACCAACTTCTTACATCTTCATTCAATTAACAAATTATCTGTTAAGCATTATTTGTTAATGTTATTAAAATTACTTTTAACGTGTTAACAGAAACTTCTATGAAGAGAACATAAACGATCTTAACTTTGCTCATGATTATTAATTACGTTATGTGACGTTCGCCCCATAGCCCATACTACATTTATGGTAGGGTGAAAGGAAGACGCACGCTGATAATCTTTACAAAGCATTGATATTGATTAAGCTACTTGACTTTATATCACTGTGGCATCGTGAGAGATAGGGTATCACCAAAGTGTGGATTGCTTCTCAAATCGAGTCCAGGCAGAGATCAAGTCATTGGCCTCTTTTTAATAATCAAATCAAATCTCCAAAACTTTTTAACCAAAACACTCGTCCAGCTTATCTTTATGCTCTCTAACAAAGAACAGCCAGTCTCTCTGTTCTCAGCTCATTATCAGCTTTTCTTCTTCACTCGCAACAGCTGTCCCCACCGCTGAGGAACCTGGTAACTGTATTTCGGGACTAGGTGGCCATCTTGGTTTGTAGTCCGTATGCTGCAACCACTTAGACGGCACATACCTTGCCTCTATGACACACCCTCTCACGATGCCACAATCACGGAATGTTTCCAAGCCACATCTGCAAGGCTTAATTCATCTCGAAATTATACCCTAATTTATTATGGGCACAAAGAGGATGCAATTTTCGTTGTAAAACAGAAAGCGGGTATTTGTGTGACCTAAATATTTTTACCGTGATACTCAAACAATGGTTCATGGCGCAAGATGCTGAAAACTGCAGATTAAGGTCGCGTGTCCACCAAAGCGTTTTTAGCCAGCTGAAAACGCTAGACACTCTGCTGAAAACGACGAGATGTGCGCGCTTGAGAGCGTTTTGGCAGCGCAGCGTTGAGGATTCGTTGCTATGATACAGAATATCCACAGCACAGTTTACTTGTAACTGATTTCGCAGATAATTTGTTTTATACTAAAAATGTATTTTTTTTTAATCCATTTTGTTCGGTTAGCTCTGCTGGTTGACGTCTTTGTACAGAAATAATGTTGTGACAGTTGGTCGCAGTCGGTCGGTGTGATATGTGTCCCGCCCCTCCTTCACTGTGATTGGACGGCTGGATAAAAAGTGACAGTGATAAGCAAAGTTGCCCAAAGTTGAACATTTTTCAACTCTCGAAAAAACGCTCAGCGCCTCGTTGTGCTCATAGCGTTTAAAAAATGCGGCGCTCCCATTGAAAACAATTGGAAATATACGCCAGCTGCGTGAAAAAACGCTTTGGTGGACACACTGCCTAAAGGGTCGTTTACAACTTTTTAAAAACATTTTGTGTGTTTTGGCTGTTCATTTACGTCATGGGTGACTGAAAATGCAAACTTTTGAAAAAGGTTTTCAAAGTGCAAGTTTTTGAAAACGATACACTCATCGTCACCGTGTAAACCATATTAAACTACAAAAACACGAATATGTGAAAAAGGACGATGTCATGCGCATGCATATTAAGTGTTCAGTCTATAGGCGCGTAGTGATTCTCTGCAAAGTGACCTTGCCAACTATTATAATAATACAGCATAATACAGCATTTTTAGACGTTTTCGTGTATCCGTGTGAAGGGGATTGTATTGACAACGTTGTTGTCTGTATGTGAAAAACGCAAAGGAATTTTTTTTTACTAGATCATTTTCTTGTAGACCTAAACATACATGACAAAAGAAAATACCAGAACGATTTCCTTTTGCTCTAGACCGCCAGAGGCCGTACTGAAAGCACTGGTGGAAAATCCCTCGCGCTTGAGAGAATCGAGTAACGAAGGTGTCATCTCGTGGGAGACAAATGCAAGCTTGTCCCAATGCAGTCGACCAGTTTTATAGGTCTTGTCCTCAACTCTGTCACGATGTTGGTTGTTCCAACTCCAGAGAGAATAAGGTCAATTCTGAGGACTGTAAGGCATCTTCAGGTTGCCCGCATTCAGAAGTAAATTGCTCTCCTGAGACTCTTGGGGAAAGCTCACATCAGCATCAACAGTAGTACCTCTGGGACTGTTGTGGCTCAGACCTTTCCAACGGGCTCGTTCAAAAACGTCTGACGGGACAAATACGAGAAAATAAGTCACACATTGTTGCATGCAAGCCTTCTCTGACTGGTGTTCTAGCCGTGATCCATTACACTGCTCAGTGGGATGCATTTTCTGCAACATCTTTTGGAACTTGGGCATTCTACATCCACACTAAAGGTGCATGTGGCGGCTTTAGCAGCTCACCAATCAGAGTTTAGTGACTCTTCACTTGGGTCTGACCAGCTGATTGTTGCTTTCCTGAAAGGAGCTAATCATCTGTGTCCACAGGGCATGTGGAGTCCGACATGGGTCTTGAGTATGGTTCTCAATTGCTTGTGTCACTCCCCATTTGAGCCAACGTTAGAGTCTGACATTAAATGTCTGTCATTTAAGACTTTATTTCTCTTGGCCATTACAACAGCAAAGCTTGTGAGTGCACTCCATGCATTATCAGTGAGTGACCCCAATTTGCGCTGGTGGATTCAGTAGTGTTTCATTCTGACCCAATCCAGCATTTCTACCCAAGAATTTGTGTCCACTGTTTATGAACCAGCCTATTGTGTTGGCTGCACTAGCAGCAAGTCAAGCTGACATACGGTTGGAGCTATGTCCAGTTAGGTCTTTGAAGGCTTACATTGATAAGACAGCAGCCTGGCATAAGACTAATCAAATGGATTGTTTGTTTTAGCGATGCACGCAGAGATGCTACACTTTCTAAACAGAGACTGGGGCACTGGGTGGCGCAGGTAATTTCTCATGCGTACGAGCCTGTGGGGCAGTCCTGTGCGCCCTCATCTATTCAATGTAATTCTACACATGCTTTGGCAACATCTTGGGCAGAGTTCAGAGGAGTATCGCTTTCTGAAATTTGTGCTGCAGCAACTTTTTCAAGTTTCTACAGATTGAATGTGACTCCCTTGCCATCAGTGTGCGCTGTAGGGCTTGCTGCCTGAACGAACGATTTACAAGGGGATTCGGTAACGCTTCCTTTTACAGTCCAGTACTTACAGTGTACTTACCTAGAAAGTACTGGCTAATATAAGGTAAGTACATGGGTTAGGGGTAGGTTTAGGGGTAGGTTCAGGGTTAGTACCTAGTTATTACCCAGTAATTGTAATTACTAAAATAAGTACTGAGTATGTACATGGGTAACTGGACTGTAAAAGGAAGCGTTACCGGGGATTCCTCGTGACTTTGTAGGCATTCGTCTTCCACAAGTGCTTTCAGTCTGGAGCGAAAGGAAATAGAACGCCGGTTACGAATTCCTATTCTTATTGTGTTTGCTACTATTTTGTGAACATACAAATTATCTTCATAAACTTGGGGAATATAGTGAATACAAACTTACAATATTCCAGGTGGGCTCAGCATATTCAGCTCCAAAAACTGACACATAACTCGCAAAGCCTTCGTTGAGCCACAGGTCGTTCCACCATCTCATGGTCACAAGGTTCCCAAACCACTAAATTCATTTATTGTCATTAGTTAAATTGATCAGATAATTAAAGCTGTTTAAGAAGACCACTATTAGAAACATACCACATAGTCCACATACCATGTGTGCAAGTTCATGTGTTATTACAGTGACCACCCATTCTTTATCTTTATTGGAGGACACTTTAGGGTCGTAGAAAAGAGATGTTTCTCTGTATGTGACCAGACCCCAGTTTTCCATTGCTCCAGCACTGAAATCAGGCAGTGCGATTTGATCTAGGAATAAGAAAGTAATAGTCTGACTGGTTTTCCTCCAATGGCCCCTAAAAGTGTTTATGTATGTAACAGAGACACGAAGTTTGGAAAGAACTTGCTTGTTTAAACTCTCACCTGATTTGGGTAAGGGTATGTGATGTTGTAATAGTTTTCGTAATACTTCAAAATTGGGAATGTCACATTAAGGGCGTAATCTCCATGTCCATTCTCAATGGCTTCTCTACGTCCCCAGATTCTGATCTAATACATGAATACATTTAATACCCATTTTTATTTTGTTGTCTGCATTTAAAAGATTTGTATAATAGGAAAGAAGAGAGCAAGAGAGTAAGAATATCTACCAAAACTTTGGCCTCTGGTGGAGATTGTATGTTGATAAATTCACTGACGACGAAGGCCAATAGATATGTTGACATTTTTTCAGTTGGCTCAAATCTGGTCCGTAAAACCTCTTGATTATCTATAGTAATGTTTTCAGTGCCTAGAAACGTGAGAACAGGAGTTAAGAATTAAAATGTCTACAGATAAAATCCATGCAATACCATTCAAAGTTTGGGGGTTAATTCGTTTTTAGTGTTTTTAAAGAAGTCTCTTATGCTCACCTATCAGGCTGAGTTTATTTGATCAAAAATACTGTAAAAAGAGTACAATTGTGATTTTTTTTTTACAATTTAAAATAGTGTCTTCTATTTTAATATATTTTAAATATCACATGTGTCACATCTTATTATTATCAGCGTTGAAAACAGTTAAAACAGCTATTAATATTTTGTGGAAACCTTGATAGAAAAATACCTTGATATAGAACAGCATTTATTTTACATCGATTTTTTTGTAATATTAAAAGTGTATTTTCTGTCACTTTTGATCAATTTAATGCATCCTTGCTGAATCAAAGTAATAATTTCTTCTTTTTTTATCTTACTAACCCCAAGAAGTTCTAGGGAGAGGAAAAAACAAGCAAAGTCCGGTATATGCTTACAGTATATAACACTGTTTATGGGGAAAAAATATAGTAAAGCATCAGTAAGTGATCAAAGAGCAGGTTATTAACGACACCCAACAATCAAGGCTACCATTATTTAACTTTGGAAAAACATAAACCATAATTGGTCTAAACTAAAGTGTTTCATATTGGCAATGTGTCTTCAAATTCAAAAGATTTGAACTCAGAATCTCTGGCTGATACTGTGTCTCATTGAAGTATCTTAATGTCATAAATTATAGGATTTTCATAATTTATATGATATTTATTTCAGAAAGGTGTTTCAATTGTGAAAATGTTTGAATTATTGTCTCAATCAACGCAATCAAACCCTCAGTATAGATGCATATGGACTCAATGGATAATGTCGAGCTTTGTTTACTGAAAAGGCAATATTGTCAGTATTGTCTAATATTTTCTAGTATTATTAATAGAAAATACTTCTTGCCCTCAATAGGTTTACATTTTTCACAGATTTTTCCACTAACCCAGCTCCATGCCGTTAGCAAGGGCCACAGTTCCTGGAGGGTGTAGGAGAGTCAGGTGGAACACGGCCTTCATTGACGGCTCATCAAAGCAGGGGAACGTTTTCCGGGCGGAAGTGGGCTGCATTTGAGTTGTGGCAACAACTCTGCCAAAATGAAAGTTATATTAGTTAAGTTTGTAAGAACTAGCTGTGTGATTTAGCAAGTCTTCAAAATGTCTTGTTCAATAATACAAGGGAAACATTTAGTAATTCAATAACTATGAAAATAAACAGCAGTGAGTGACTTTAAGTGTGAGATTTCTAGAGCTATTTTAAACATGTTTAAAATGTAAACATTAAGGCCTGTTTTCACAGACATTAAGCCAGGATTAGACCTTAGTAGAATTAGGACATTTAAGTAGCTTTATAAATGTGCCTTAGAAAAAAAAAAACAGATCTTGAGACAAAACAATTACATATTTTAAAAAGTGCCAATACAAGTATCTTTCAGTTAAAACAGCTCAAACATGCATTTTAGTCTGCGATAAAGCCTTGTCTGTGTATTATGGGGGGTAAAATATTTTCCCCTTTTTTTAAATTAGCTATAATTCTAATAGTAATATAATATTAATGATAATCTCAATAATAATTGAGATACATAAAATAAATTTTTTTTTTTTTTCATTTTAAAAAGTAAGTTGATAAAACATTTGTGGGAAAAAAAACATACTGTAAAAGAAATGGAGATTCTGTTACGGGACCTAAAATACCTGTAGCTTATACAATAAATATACTAAATTAAAAAGGTTGAATAAAAATAATTGTCAACTACCTACTTAAATACAGGGATTATATTAAAAAATAAAATATTTTGTTATAAACATTTTACACTTAAATAAATATTATATCTTTTTTATGAGTAATTAACTAATTAGTAAGTGTTTACCTTGATGGTGATTACATAAGCGGTTAAAACACAAACGTTTCAATCTCTTCTTTCTGTCCAAAGTAATTTCAGCAGAATTATAGCTTTACACATCTTACTTTTTCACGCCATTTTCTACATATTCGCTTCGGTAAAATCCTCCTAGGTCATCTGATAGCTCTCCACGGAATTCTGTGTAGAGCCAATATGATTTTCCAACTTGTAGTTTTTCTTTCAGACGAATCCCCATAAAGTGTGTTTCTGTTTGAAACCAGGTATTCAGTATGTCCGGAGCGCTTGTCCCTCCCAAACCCGTCAGTTTCGCATGGTGCATCTCCGACGTCAAGGTGAAGTTCAGTTTATTGGAATGAATAATGATCAGGTCGGTCTCCTTCACACACTTGAATGCCACTCCAGATTTCCCAGTGAAAATGTACATCCCATGGCTGTCCATCACCAACCGAGGCCAAAGCGTCACATTGTAGTACTCAGGACGAAGGCTGTCAGGCAGTCTGTACTTGTCCCTGGTTATGTTTGGTGGTTCTGAAGTGCTGTAGGGTTCTGTTGTCGTCTCCACACCAGTCTCGTCTATGCTATTTACCTCGTTTTTTCCGTTTCTCTTGAGCGTAGAGCACTGATAAAGCAAGGATTGTGAGCACAGCCCCAACGCTCAGCCCAAATAGCACAAACACCATGGGCTTACTGATGTAGCCTTTCCCCATGACTGCCGAGTTAGAATGAAGTCTCAGGAGAAGTTGTGAGGAAAGATACAGGAGTTAATGATGGGGCCAGGACACGATCGAGTCTATCTGCACAGTGTTGATGTGTGTGTGTGTGTGTGTTTGTTGTGTGTGATTAAATGGTGCTGACTGTGATGAATCATGCTGCTGCTCTGTGAAAAATAGTTACACAAGCTTTAAATGTTAGCATATGTTGCAAACAATGGCAAATATGTCTTTGTTGTTTGCATTTGACTTGACTTTGCATGCAACTTTTGTTTGCCAAGTTAAAGTGGTTTGCAGGGTTTATTAGGGATCGCTTCAGGGTTATTACATTACTGTTCAAAGCGCTTTAAGCCTGTTCCAAGTTAATATTTCAAACATTACGAGCAGCCGGCTTTCATTTTACTTGTGGTCAGGATCGTGGATGACATGGAAATGATCCAGTGGAGGTCAACAAGCGTGGATGCTTTATTATAAGGTTACATGTTAATATGTCATTATGACAAGTTATAAGTTCATACAGAAAAGAGGAATGCACACTAAAAATATACAGACCCAGTCATACAGCTCGAAAAAAAGATCTCAAGAAGTTTCCACACCTAATTCCACATTATTTATTCATGAGGGGGAAAAACAGATGTATAAGTATCATGTAACAAAAGTACATTTTTTTGTACAACATCAACCGCAAACATTCAAAAGCTGGGGTTAGTAAGTTTTTTTTAATGTTTTTGAAAGAAGTCTCTTACGCCTATCAAGACTGCATTTATTTGGTCAGAAATAGCCTACAGTAAAATGTAATGTTTTCCTGTGATGCAACGCTGAATTTTCAGCATCATTAATCCAGCCTTCAGTGTCACATGATCCTTCAGAAATCATTATACTATGGTGATTTGAAGTTCAATAAACATTTCTTATGATTCTTTTTTTCAGGATACTTTTCAAACAACCACTTATGTGAACTATAAATCTTTTGTAACGTTATGAATGTCTTTATTGTCACGTTATTTAACTCTTAATAAAAGCCCCCCCCCCCCCCACAAAAAAAATTGCTGACTCCAATTTTTTTAACAGTAGCAGTAGTGTTTCATGCCAGCACAAATGATTAATATGTCAATAATAGAAAGATAACAATACAAAGATAAAAATAATTTGACATTTTAATAACAAAATACGAGTGGCAGTTGCCCAGAAACAATTTGTGTTGTGTGTGGTTTACTGTACAAATGCTGGGGTGTCCTGGGTGTTTACTAGATGCTACTTACTCATATCAAAATAACAAGTTTTCCGGGGCATAGATATATAGGATCATATGTAAGTAGGATGATATGGTGCAGGATGAGTCAATGTATTAAATACATAGGATCGGGACTTTTTAAAAAAATCCCTAGCACTAAGTATTAGCAATAATAATAGTGATGCTTGACTTGGCAACACCAGTAATTATACACTAATTCTTTTTCAATACTGATTGATCTATTGTTAGTGTATTTTGTATAGTCTCTTATGTAACTTTATGCTCATTTACATCAGAGTGATGTGATATAGTGGTTAAATATCTGAGCTGGTAACTAAATCCCATAGGGGAGTGCTCCATGACTGTGTCCTTGAGCAAGACATTTCTCAGAAGGGCTGTCCTGATATACAGTAAATTATTCCTAAAAACATTCTGCCAAAATGCTGTAACATCCATTTTAATTCACTCAGGACGATGAATTCATGTGAGGGTGGAAACGGTCCTGCAAAACACACAAACGCACACACACACACACACACGCACGCACGCGCATGCACGCACACACACAAAGAAATTTGATAAGATCTTATATTACAGTTTTTTACAGTCGCTAGGACTCATTTCTCAATACTTAGGTCCCTTTTTCAACACACTCTTCACACAGTTCTCTAAACCAACTTTCAGCTCGGCACAGCAGTTCATTTCACTTTCAAAATGCACTAAAACTACCAAATCACTTCATACATGTCTCAAATCAACACATTATTCTATCACACTAGCAAAGGATGACAGACAACAAACACACTTTGTCACCCGCAAAACAATGACCTAAAAAACACTAACAACAGGAGCATTATACAATGTTTTCTTCTGTAACACAAGCACACTTCTCTACTGTTTAAAATTCACTGTAATATGTGTTACTGGAATGAATCGGACATGATCAGTATGCTTCAATATATTTTGTCTTTTTTTTTCAGAGTAATTCCAAAATACACTAATTTATATACACATCATCCAATACAGATACAATAGGAATCAGCTGACAACAATTGTCCAATTGTTTTTAAAGCATTTCTCTTTTAGATTCGAAATATATTTCATTATAATATTACTGTAGAAATGTAGCAAATTGCTGTCATATTCAGTTTTGTATTATGTTATTGTTTTGAACTTAAGTTTACCAGCTTTGAAAAGTTCTGGCGGTTGTTGTGTCGAAGTGAGTAAAGAGTTAATGTACTTCTAAAGATCTAGTCATTGAATGCATTTTGTGCCAAAGCAATGATAAATGATCCACAGTTTAGCCCACATATACTTCCGTTGTGCTCACTGTGTGAAGAGTGAAGAAAAAGTGACCTACGTATTGAGAAATGTGTCCTAGCGACTGTAAAAAAAAAACTTGAAACTATATGTTTTTAACATATACACTCCTGTTCAGCAGTTGATAAGATGGTAAGATTTTTAAAATAAACACTAAAACAGATGAAATATTGAGAAATGCAATTTATTATATTTTTAATATATTTTAAAATGTAATTTATGCCTGTGATGCAAAGCTGAATTTTCAGCATCATTATACAGTCACATGATCTGTCAGAAATCTTTCTAATATGATGATTTGATGCTCAATAAACATTTCTTATTATTGTGATCAATATTGAAAACCATTGATATTTTTGTGGAAACCTTGATAGATTAGACAAAAACAAAAATCTTACCAACCCCACACCTTTGAAAGGTAGTGTATTTTCATTTTGAGTAAATAACTTAAATATCCGCTCTTGCTCACACCAAGCTACCTTATGGCTTCATAAGACTTTTATAATATTTTATTGTGACATTTTTGGAGCTTGACTGCAGCAATAATTCCCATTCACCTTTATTATACAGAGAGGAACACTCAGGATATTGAAACGTTTTACAGATTAAAGAAAGTCATACAGATTTGGACGACAAGAGGGTGAGTAAAGGTCATTTCTGAATTTTAGTGCATCCAGTTGAAATGACTCAAGCAATACTTGAACTGACTCTGATCTCATGGCATGTAGATGTGAAGATTACTCTGATTCTGAGGTGAACCACTGCAGCACCGGCTCCTTGTTTTCTGCCAGCCACTTAATCTTGGCTGTTGTCTTCTCGATGGCCTGCTGCAGTGCTTGAGTTCCCGAGCCGAATCCGGTCTCAGCGTTGTCCTTTTTGAACTGTTTCAACTGAACGAAGACAGCGAGAGATTAACACTTACGTCAGGTCAGTTTTTATCAATGTTTTATAATCCTCTCACAGTGCATGCAATAGATGTTCGCCAAGGTCAAAGTTCACATACCTGACTGAGGTCAAATGGTGTGCAGAATCTATTGGTGATGTCACTAATTAATCTGGAGAACGTGAATGATCCAGTGCCGTACCTGTCGAGTAAAACCAACATGTATACTTTCACATCTGTTTTTTCTCTTGCTCAATCTGTGTGTAAGTGAGTGTGTTTGTGTGTTATTGTATTTGCAACACTTACATTTTGAAGAAATACAAATAGTTTGCCCGGAAAAAGTCCCATGCCAAAGGTTGGCCAATAATATTACCGGCAATGTACCCAATGGTGGAAGCGGCATCCTGCTTGCGTATCTTTTCTGGATTCATAGTATATTCCAGGTACCTCAATAAAACATGAAACAATATACACATTATACTTTGCATTTCCAACAGTAGTACCATGTATGTACACAAACTGTCCTTGTGTTAAAAAATACATTTAAAAAAAATGCTATTCATATGCAGGCACTGACTTGAGCACCATTTCTGTAATTAACATTCATTGATTTTTTTAATTAATTGCTACTATTTTCAGAACCTTGATGTCATTTTTCAAAACTCTAGACACAAAACTCAAAACGGTTATCACTTGTAACACAGGCTGTCTAATGTTCAAAACATTGCATTGTGCATTCACATCTTTAAACAAATCTTGCACTTGCACAATCATTGGTTCAAAAAACAAATTTACTGTGAAATACCATTGAAACATAACTATAGATCACCCACACCGAAGCAACATATATTTTCACTGTGTCATTGTTCGTACAATCATTAAATATTGTTGAACAAAATAGGTGATACAGGTTTCATTATGGTCCTACATGTACAGTAAATACATCTCTGTAAAAGTACTGCAGTAGTAGAGAGAATACACACATAGTGGAATCATTGAACAAAGTGATGTATTGATGCAAAACACTACAGTACAATCACACCATAGGTTTACTGGAATCAAAGCAAAAATATAAAATATTAGGCTACATCCATGGATATTGTAGTCTAATTATGCTCCACACTAATTGGTGACAATGAATCTCGTTATCTTAAAACTTTCATGATTTACTGTAAACGTGGAAGATTGTTTGTCTGTTTCCATACAACTATGCATTAAGAGTAATGCAACAGTTACTTATCATTTTGAGCAGTTGTATCAGTTGATAGTTATATCGTAAGGAAATGAATAGACACTCATTTGAAATGTAATGTCGAATTGCTTTTGAAATAGTAGTACAAGTTGTGTCATATTGAACAGGTGATTTTTGTTGAATGAACAAATGATCTAAGTTTTATGTGTATTGTATCCAAGCAATTGAGAAAAGGGTTAAAGTTTTGGAAAATTATCATTTTGATCACTGGTTGTGAGTTTTGTGTCTAGAGTTGTGAAAATGCCATCAAGGTTCTGAAAATAGTAACAAAGTGATTGTAAAAAACTGTAAATTTGGAACACAACTTGTTTAGATTTATGGCTTTGAATTTCTTACAGTTTTAGAGTAAAATGTGTTTTTCAAAATGTATATCTCGTATACAAAAATTTAAATAGTATTTTTGTGCATTTTTCATAACAATAAATGTAAAATTCTATAACTTCACTTTTTAAACTTTTTTTTCACTTCAGCAATAATATGCCAAGTGTTGTCTTCAAAAAGAGACCAAGTAAAGTCTGTGCTCCAAAGCATTCAAAATGTATGACAGTTTAAGTTGGAAATCCAGAGAGTTAAATAAAAAAAATTAAAAAATTAAAGTCTGGGTGCTTTAATTGTCCTGAGAGTCACTTAGTCATATCCTCAAAAAAAAAAAAAAAAAAAAACATTGCTCATATAATCTTTTGTTGTAACACCTAAAAAAGCATACTGCATAATATATGAATATTCAGCAATATTAATATGTGAAAAATGTTTGACTGCTAAATCAAAGTCATTGTTGTGTAAACACATTTTGTTGTAATCTTATAAGAAAAATATAAACCTGGAAATGAAGTGATATAAAAATAGGATTATCTAAACATTAGTCCTTAAAAGTCACCATAAAATCAAAAATATTACTGAATGTTGCAGTGTTCAATATATTTGTCATTCAGAAATTTCTAAGAACTTTGGATAAGCATTTTAAATTAGAATATATATATATTTTTTTATCATTTCAGGCATCCTTATTTGTCTTTGAGCCTTGTGCTTTCCCATAGCTACCTGTTGAGTAACCAGGGCACTTTGGTGCAGGCCAGAGCCGATCTCAGTTTGACAGCTTCGGCTGCGACGGTGGCCTTCTGGAACATCTGCCAGCCAAAGTTCCATTCTTCTGCCCCGCCCGCAGCGATGGCGTCACAGTACACCGTGGACCTCAGGTTAGGATGGATCCTGAAAGGTATGAGAAAAACAGCGACCATCTGACCAATTCCAGGGAGAGAATTATAAGGAGGTGTGGTGTGTGGGGGGGCACCGGTCCACTCTATTTAAGGCTTGTTGTCCCTGCTAGTTTCCTGTTAATGATAAGCTAAAGCATGTTGACGTGATTGGTTACAAGGTAGTTTGTGACGTAAGAAAAACCAGCGATTTCAAACCGTGTTTTTGAGACTGTCTTTGGTTCACTGCAGTTTTAAAGACAACATACTCAGTAATAGTGTTGACTTATGAATTGGTTGTCTTAAAGCATAGGTCATTAATATGATTAGCCTTTTGATTGACTATGTTATCAAACAGATAATAATGTGTTGTTGCTAATGTTACACAAACCGTTTTCCCGTTCGCCATCTCAATCTGCCTTCTAACAATCATCAGAAACACTTTGAACAAATCTGAATGTCAGTGGGGAAAGGCATTTAGTTCATCATAACATTATAATATAGATCATACACCCATTATATTGCTAAATCTACCCAATTTTTCATATAAACAGAAAAATATACCATGGCTTCTCTTAAGACTCCCTTGATTTACAGCATAGTTAATGATATGTTAAAGGTAGTTTGTGACGTCCCGCACCCAGAGTCCCGCATTCTCAGACCCCTCGTTTTTTGAGACAGCGCCTCCTATCAAATTAGGTCGGATAAACATGTGAAGAACTTAAGCCCGAAACGTGACTATCGTCAATTTTTATTTAGCGAATCATACTCATTTGATTTCTTTTTTAATCAAACTACTTTACAGCTCATCGATACACCAACATATGAATAGTCCATTTAACATTTGTCAAGATAGTTTGTAACAAAATTTGAGCCGTTAATGTATGTTTTTTCACCTTTTTTTCTATTATTGCAATATGTTTTGCAATGTTTTATATATTAATGAATTAATTTATATGGACAGGCCATCATTCATGGGCATTGTGAGATGCAGGCATTATCCTGGCAGGAGGCTGAGGAGGTGTTCTGCCCTATAGCCACTTATCACCCTAGGTATGCTTGTAATTTGCATTTGCCAAAAAAAAAAATATTATTTATTATTACACAATATTTTTGACAATGGCATTCATCTTTTATTTCAGTGAAGTCGAGGAATTTGACAGAGCGATTGCAAAAATAATGAAAAATGAAGGAGCATTCACCTACCAGAAAGTAATCATTTTACCTTATGCATTTACAGTACATTTTACATTTTCATTTAGCAGACGCTTTTATCCAAAGCGACTTATAAATTAGGAGGTTCTTTTATGCAATTGAAGACGAAAAGTAAAGTCACTAACTCCTTCTTCCTTTTTTCTTTGCTTTGTCCTATTTACAGCAAGATGATGACTTTAAATACAGTAAAGAATTGTTTATTATTGGCGTTTTGTCTATTATTTGAGTTTTACTTCGCATTCAAAATATAAAAAAAACAGGTTTTGTAATGTTAACATGTATAGGCTAATGTTAATTAATTAGACCATTATAGGTTGAACTGAAAGAAAAATTGGAATTTGAATTAAAAAAATCATTGTAGCGATATAATATCACATAATATTTTTCAGAAGATAGTTCAATCTGTAATTGGGGCTGTCAAAAGATTAATCGCGATTAATCACATCCAAAATAAAGGTTTGTGTTTACATAATATATGTGTGTGTACTGTGTATAATTATTTTGTATATAAATGCACACACGTATATATTTCAGAAAAATATGTTATTTATATATAAAATGTTTATATTTATATAAAATATACATTATATATAGGCTACATTCAGTCTATATACAGTATATACATGCAAATATTTCTTAAATACACATGCATGTGTGGGTATTTATGTATTAACAATAATTATACACAGTACACACACATATATTATGTAAACACAAACTTTTATTTTGATTAATTGTTTGACAGCCTTATCTTCCATCAGTAATTTTCTTTCAATTAGCCTACACCCACGCTCAAAAAATAACTACTGGGTAATTTGTTAGTCAGAGAACACAATGAGTTTTTTTGGCACATGCATTAAGCAGGGAACGCAAATATTTATTTGAATAACTTTAAATAAAACGAGACCGTAATATTGCATCATATTGTTTTCAATGGCATTTGGATAAGGGTGTTATACGATCTTCAGAGAAGCAGGAGGCGCTGTCTCGGAAAACGAGGGGTCTGAGAATGCGGGACTCTGGGTGCGGGACTGTAGCAGCTTCATATTGTAAGAAACACCAGCGACGTTTTTGAGACTGTCTTTAGATCACTGCATTTTTCAACATTAAAAACTTGATTTGTACCACAGGATGACTTACATTTCTGAAAAAAAAATCAAACTGACCCCAAACTTTTGAACAGCAGTCTATATTTTTACTTTTAAGTTTAACTCATTGACAGAATTGTTCTGTTTTCCGTGCTTCTACTGTTATACAGTAGGGGGCACTATTATGCAGCTTCTGAATGAGGAGAGAATCAAAGAATCAAAAAACAGGAAAAAAAGATTATAAACAAGCAATAAAATAATTGCTTACGCACGCTGTAGTCTTTTATATACTTACCCACATTCAAGTGTTGATTAAAAAAAAATGCATGAAGCCAGAACAAAATGTCTGTATATTTGTTTAACAGCAGAGGCTCTGTTCTTTCTATTGATATATTGCATGTTCATAAATAAATGTATTGCATGTTCAGCATTGGCTGGCAACTTTTTTGAAAAATGCTGGCTGGGACAGAGTTAATATTTGACTAAAAAGTATTGTATTCTCTATTTAAAAATGTCTAACTTTAATCAAGATGTAGGCTAATAATTTGCTTTAACTCTGAAATGACTTTCCTTTTCAGATGAGGTGAGGAATCCCTCTTTCCAACCCGTCCCCTTAGGCTATAGATATAATAAAATGATGACTTGAGTAAAACACACACACACACACACACACACACACACACACACACACACACACACACACACACACACACACACACACACACACACACACACACACACACACACACACACACACACACACACACACCCCACACACACACACACACACATCTTTTCTATATTGCTCCACATAGGAAATTGCTCGACTTCCTCTGTGGTTTGCACTTACGCGTTGACATGATGATTCTGCATCCATCTTTTGAACCAGCTCTTGGTTAGTTCTCTGCATCCCTCCACGCCGGTACTGCAGCCTAGTGAGAGTGCAATGATCTGTGTAAACCTAAGAATAAAAAATGGCACATTATTAAACATAACTTAATATTATTCTAATAGGGTCTGGGAAGTGTGTGACACAAAAGATGCATTCTTACTGATCAGTGTGGGCAGAGGGAACTGTTGTCCAGTTTGAGCTGATAGTGCCAAAATGTTCAAACAGAGGTTTGACTTGTTTCTTGAGATAAGCCTGAAAGAAATACATGTATTTATACAGCAGTTCATGTAATCTATATCTGTTTTACTTTGATTATAAAGACGAGGTTTAACCGACCTGCAAGGCACCATAAACTTCACTGCGGGCCGAACAACTGGAAAAAATAGTTCAGATTGCGAAGCGCTGCCTCCCATGGAATGTATTCCCGCTCATGAATGAGATATTTAGTTGTCCTCAAAGCAAGTGTTATGTTTATAATGGATGCTCTGGAAAAATAAACAAAACATGAAAGTTTTACAAGGAATACATGCACTCACATTTCCCACACTTTTTGACCGGTTAATTTTTATGACATTTACAATCGTTTGTGATTACTGGATTTACATTTACATTTATTCGCAGACGCTTTTATCCAAAGCGACTTACAAATAAGAAGAAGCAGTTATTTTCACTAAAATGCTATGACTCTTGAACGGAATGAGATATTTTCCCCAAACGTATATGAGCTAACAGAAATTGCGATGATTAGACACTTGATGGCGCTATAACTGTTAAAAAGATTTCAAAACCATGTTCCCTTTAGTAAATTGTCTGTATTGCCTGTGGTCTTTTCCATCACTGATCTAGGTGGTTACAGGTTTAATAAATGAAACATAATACATTTTTTCGCATGAGTAAAGGGCCTTAAAGCATTAATTCACTTTAAAATGAAAATTAGCTCATGATTTACTCACCCTCAAGTTATATGACTTTCTTCTTTCAGACGAACACAATCGGAGTTATATTAAAAAAATATCCTGGCTCTTCCAAGCTTTATAATGGCAGTGGATCGCAACCAACAGATTGAAGCTCAAAAACGTGCACATCCATCGTAAACGAACTCCAAACGGCTTGTGTGGGTTAATAAAGGCCTTATGAAGCAAACCGATGAGATTGTGTAAGAAAAATATTATATTATAATATATTTATTTAAAGGAATACTCCACTTTTTTGGAAATAGGCTCATTTTACAACTCCCCCAGAGTTAAAGGAGAACTCCGGCGCAAAATGAAATTTGGTCTAATTACACTTTGTTACCTAGTCAACTGTTATCTGAGATTTGTTTTCATGATTATCGAATGTAAATAGTTTAATCTCTAAAAACAGTTTAGCCTATAACACTAGTATAACGCTAGTATATGGGGCAAAGAGTAATGACAAATACAAATCGCTAGTTAATACCACTAACAAGGCTCAAAATAGCCCAACACTAACACGGCAGCATAATCAGGGTCCCTACATACAAACCGAAGCATTGAGAACGTTGTAAGTGTACAAACAGTTTAATAAGAAGATATTTTATACATACAGTCAGCTTCGCGAAAACAGACAGGAGCCATCTTTGGAAAACAGTCTCGAGCAATCGAACCACGAACGCCGAGCCAAGTGCGCTGTTGAGATGTGAACGAGCCAGTTGTTGTGATAAGGTGGCTCGGCGTTCGTGGTTCGATTGCTCGAGACTGTTTTCCAAAGATGGCTCCTATCTGTTTTCGCGAAGCTGACTGTATGTATAAAATATCTTCTTATTAAACTGTTTGTACACTTACAACGTTCTCAATGCTTCGGTTTGTATGTAGGGACCCTGATTATGCTACCGTGTTAGTGTTGGGCTATTTTGAGCCTTGTTAGTGGTATTAACTAGCGATTTTTATTTGTCATTACTCTATGCCCTATATACTAGCGTTATACTAGTGTTATAGGCTAAACTGGTTTTAGAGATAAAAGTATTTACATTCGATAATCATGAAAACAAATCTCAGATAACAGTTGACTAGGTAACAATGTGTAATTAGACCAAATTTCATTTTGCGCCGGAGTTCTCCTTTAAAAAGTTGAGTTTTACCGTTTTCGAATCCATTCAGCCGATTTTCTGATATTTAGAAGAATATCAGTAAGCAGACAGTTTCTGGTCTCATTGACTTCCATAGTATATATTTTTTCCTAATATGGAAGTCAATGAGACCAGAAACTGTCTGGTTACTGATATTCTTCTAAATATCAGAAAATCGGCTGAATGGATTCGAAAACGGTAAAACTCAACTGTTTAACTCTGGGGGAGTTGTAAAATGAGCCTATTTCCAAAAAAAAGTGGAGTATCCCTTTAAAACGTAACAAAGTAAAATTCTAGCTTCCGGCCAAACGCAGTCTACTTGCCCCTAATGTGCAAGTTAAGAAATGTATGACGTCCAAAGTAGTGTAGTAGCCTTAAATATCCTTAAATATCAGCAGTAAATATCAGCCTTTGTCGCATTACTCGCATAATGTGCTCCCTTTACACTTAAGTGGAATCCTTATGTTGGTTTGGCCGGAAACTAGTTATTTTTAGTTCATTAAAATAACTAGTTAGTTAATTTTAGAAACTAAATATTTATATTTTTCTTACACAAACTCATTGTTTTGCTTCAGAAGGCCTTTATCAACCCACAGGAGCTGTTTAGATTTCGTTTCCGATTTGAGCTTCAATTTGTTGGTTGCAAGCAAGCCACTGCATTATAAAACTTGGAAGAGCCAGGATTTTATATATATATAAATAACAGTTACCTAACTCCGATTCGTCTGAAAGAAGAAAGTCATATACACCTATGATGGCTTGAGGGTGAGTAAATCACCGACTAATTTTCATTTGAAATTATAACTAGTCCTTTAAAGCACTTCATCCCCGATAATATATTTTTGAATTTAATTTTATTCATTTCCATTACTTTCCAGGAAAAAAAAAATCCCAAGATCGTGGGCACCCTGAAACACACTAGCACTGCCATTCAAAAGATTAGGGTTGGTGCAATGTTTTAATGTTTTTGAAAGAAGTCGCTTATTAACAATAGTTATATTGTGACATATTGTTACAAATAAAAAGAATTGCTCAAGATACATTTCTTGTTAGTATCAATGTTGAAACCAGTTGTGCTGATTAGGATAATATTTTGTAGAAACTGCAATAGACATTTCGATGAATATAAAGTTCAAAAGAACAGCATTTTTTTTAAAATACATTTTTTGTAATATTATAAATGTCTTTACTGTCACTTTTGATTAATTGAATGCATCCTTGCTGAATAAAAGTATTCATTTCAGCAAGAAGAGGAAAAAAAAAACATACGTACCCCAAACTTCTGAACAGTAGTGTACATGAAATGTGCAACTGAATTTACAAGCATCTTAATAACTCTCACCGTGCTAGATTAAATGCGTCATCCAGAATCTGAGCTCTGTTCACCACAGGAATCACCTATGTAAAGGAAAGATATAAATGATAGTTTTTATGTCTTTTTGGCATTTTCGTGACTGTTCTTTCTCATAATTTTCATGCAGGACCTGGTGATTTCTCTCCAGTTGGCTGAGGAGTCGCTCCCAGTTGCCAAGGTCGTAGTTCACTCTGAAGTATCCTGACACGTGGAGGTTGGCCAGCACCCACTCGCTTTTGCTGACTTTCATGGGTTTGTGAATAGCTTAGAGCAGATAAAATAAGGTCAATTTTATGTAGTATCTTCAAGCAAGGAGAAACCATTTCATTTGACAGTAAATTGCCATTTTAATTGACAGGCATATGATCTGTCATACTGTAGCTAGTAATAATTAGCAAAAATAACTAATAATTAATTATTACACAATTATTAGGGGTCAGTATTGCTTTTATTCAGCAAGGACTCATTACATTGATCAAAAGTGACAATAAAAGACATTTACAATGTTACAAAAGATTTCACTGTTTCCTAAAAAACATTAAGCAGCACAATTGTTTTCAACATTGATAATAATAATAAATGTTTCTTGTGCATCAAATCAGCATATTAGCATGATGTGACACTGAAGACTGGGTAATGATGCTGAAAATTCAGCTTTGCATTACGGGAATAAATTACATTTGAAATATTATTAAAATAAAAATACATGTTATTTAAATTCCAATTATATTTCACAATATTACTGTCTTTCAAAACATCATTCTTTAAAAAAAAATACAGGTTATCTAAATTCAAATTATATTTCACAATATTACTGTCTTTCAAATCCGTAAATCCTGCAAGGTTTTTTATTTTTCTCATAAAAAAAAAGTCTGTAAATTTACAACACTATGCTTTTTATTATATTACCTTTGCATCAAATGACAAAAAAAATATATAGGGTGTTTCTAATACAGCGGTTATTTTTTTTCCTTTTTGAAAGTTGTGAAAACACTATTGTGGAGTTTTTCTTTTGCTATTTGAGCAAGGAATGGCAAAAATATATTTAAGTAGTCTTCAATCACCGCTATAGAAGTTTACCCAACTATGACGTCTTCCGCTTCTGAGAAAACCCGAAATATGAAAAGGGTCAATTACTGTAAATAGTGCATTACGAAGATATTTGAACTAAACTAAAAATGACATTAAAAAACTTTTACTTTTATAAGCAATCATGTGAAAGTCTGACAACCCAGCCTTTAACAACCATTCAGAACATTCTGGCAACTACAGAGCAACATGTTAAAAATTGCTCAGAGTACCTTAGCAACACCCTGGCAACCACCCAAAACATCCTGGCATTGTGTTTGCAAGTTTTGCACAGGGAACACTTTTTGTGTTCAAAGTATGCATGCAACTCAAGGCCTTCTTTCGAGCCAAAATAGTTTTGTAAGCTTCACTCCCTTTTCTTCCAAAAACATATTCATGCATGTCCAACCCCTGTAGAATAGGGAGTAACATTTGACTCTTTGCCTACTACAAATTGGCCCTTGCGGCAGTGGAGAGCAGAAACCCATAACAACAAGAACCCAGTGATCTGCATCTATGATCTGTTGCAAGACCTTGAGCTAGATAAAGTGTATATGTAGAGAAAGGTACATTAAAGGTGGGGTATGTGATTTGCAAAACAGCCGGCAGATTTTGAAAATACACAACTCAAAAGGTCCTACCTTCTTTCCCTGACTCCACCCACTCATACCTGTCAACATTTGGTTTTCAAAATCCGGGAGTTTTGTTGTTTGGGGGGGGGGGGGGGGGGGGGGGGGGTTAGGCTCATGCTGTTAGAGAGGTAGGCTCATTCATGCTGTTAAGTGTACTGCATGTGTTAAGTGTATTATTTACACTTTTTAAAGTCTATTAAGTCTTTTAAAGTCATTATTTATTTATTCCCTCTTTGCGGGAACACCGCCTTCACCTGCTTTTGGGTTAACGTTAAACTTTCCGCGACTGCGCAGTGCGCAACTGGTTTATAGGTTGCCAGGTTGAGGTGAAAAACTGGTTGAAATTGTATATAGTGTGGGGTCGATTGTGTCAATATAATGCATTTAATACAATCTGGCAACATTAGACAAACATATTGGTCCGATTATTCATAAAGGAGTTTGGGTCATGCAAATTACGGGAGTTTCCCGGGAGAAATAACAAACCGGGAGGGGTCCGGGAGATAGGTCTAAAAAACGGGAGAAACCCGGGAAAAACGGGAGTGTTGACAGGTATGCACCCACTCGACCTATTCGAAGAGGGGCATGGGGGAGGGGGTGTGGTACGACCGTTTGATTGACACACTGACTGTCCAATGATTCTAGACGGTCTTGAAAATGATTGGCTGGAGTTTTTCGAGTCCTGCCCGTTTCACAGATGATAAAAAAATTTAATTTTCATTTCAGTGCTTCTAACTCAGTGGCTGTAAGTGGGTTAGGAATAGGATTTCAAGTGATTTTAAAAAATGGTCAAAAAAGAAAATCACATACACCACCTTTAACTTTAGAAGATTTAATGTACCTGATTTCTGTAGAAGCCACAGTGGATCCTGCTCCTGGTCTCTTTTCATCCATTTGATGGGGACAAACCATTCATAACTGAGGTTTAACACAGCAGTTAGACTTATAGGAAGGGTTTTCAAAATGATCTAAGATATTGCAATCAAGATGCTTGACAACATACTTAAATTCCGATTTCCTTTCCACCACTGCATCTTTTTCCAGGAGAAAGTGCTTTTGGCTGACGTTCCCAGTTTGAGTGTCAATGGTGACCACTGGGAAACCCATCTGTAGTATCCAGCGGTTCATGATCTTGTGAACACTATATGGTAGCTTCACCCCTGGAGTTTGATCCACTGCCTGGTTGAGACGTGAAATTGAGCATAACGTTGAATTCCAGCAGTGTTATTTACACCACATATAAATCTCAAACAGTTTAATATCCCACCTTTTGAAGATGATCCCAGAGGTCTGAATAGACCGAGCTTCCGAAAGCAAACTGGTTCAGATAGTTCTGTGGGAGAGGAACAACACAAACTCTTTTCTCTGGTCGGGAAGTATAGTACGTGAAAGATCTCTTAACTTGTTCAAAAACGTGAGGCTACAGTAAGACTTACACTGAGTCCCTTGGCAAACACAGGCTCTGTCAGGAATTCTGAGAGCATTTTAAGCACTGCGGCTCCCTGTAATGACAAACATATGTAATGCTTTTATCTCTGACTGGACTGAAACTACCCTGACTGCTTTATGACTGTATTTGCAGCCCCTCGAGGAATGCTGCTTTTTGGGGGTCTTTTGGAATTTCACATTAGCCGAAACCCAACATGGGTCATCCAACATTAGAGCCAAAAATGTTTTCATTGTAGTCAATGCAAATGTTACGGGTGGTGCTAGGACGTTGCTAGGTTGTCGTGTTCTGATTAGCACGTTTTGAGTGTGAGAGTAAAGTCCATTGATATCCAGTTGCTAGGGTGTTTTTTTTATGGTTGCTAGGGTATTGTGGGTAGTTGCTACAGTTTTCTGAGTGTTCTTAGTGTTTTTCTTTTCTTGGTGGTTGCTAGGGCATCACTAAATTTCTTGGTCTCATTATAATGTGTTTTTTCAAAGTTGTAATCAGTACTGATGTAAAACAGATGTCCAGTTGCTAGGTTGTTAATGATGATTGTTAGGGTGGTGTTGTGGGCGGTTGCTATGGAATTCTGAGTGTTCTTAGTGTTTTTCTTTTTTTTGGTGGTTGTTAGGGCACCACTAAATTTCTAGGTCTTAATATAATGCGGTTTTTCAAAGTTGTAATCAGTACTGAATGTAAAAAAGATGTCCAGTTGCTAGGGGGTTTTGATGGTTGTTAGGGTGGTGTTGTGGGTGGCTGCTATGGAATTCTGAGTGTTCTTAGTGTTTTTCTTTTCTTGGTGGTTGCTAGGGTATCACTAAATTTCTTGGTCTCATTATAATGCGGTTTTTCAAAGTTGTAATCAGTACTGATGTAAAACAGATGTCCAGTTGCTAGGTTGTTATTGATGGTTGTTAGGGTGGTGTTGTGGGCGGTTGCTATGGAATTCTGAGTGTTCTCAGTGTTTTTCTTTTTTTGGTGGTTGTTAGGGCACCACTAAATTTCTAGGTCTTATTATAATGCGTTTTTTCAAAGTTGTAATCAGTACTGAATGTTAAACAGATGTCCAGTTGCTAGGGGGTTTTGATGGTTGTGGGGTGTTGTGGGTGGTTGCTATGTTATTCTGATTCTTCTTAGCGTTTTTCAGCTCTTGTTGGTTACAAGGGCGTCACTAAATTTCTAAGTCTCAAGATAATGCGGTTTTTCAAAGTTGTAATCAGTACTGGATGTAAAACTGCTACAATGTTGCGGGTGGTTGCCAGGGTGTTGCTAGGTGATCGTTAAGTTGCTATGAGTAATTATTAGCACATTGAAATCCTGTTTCTACTGTGTTCTGAATGGCCTTTATCCTATTTTGTTTTCAGTTTCTTGTTCTTGGGGGTCACAAGGGTTTGTGGATTGTTGCCAGGGTGTTGCTAGATGGTTGTTAAGATGTTCTGAGTAGTACTTAGTGTGTTTTTATCTGGTTTCTGGGATATGTTGAATGGTTGTTTTGCATTGCTTTCCTTTAGCTGGGGTTTTCATTATGGTTGCCAGGGTGTTGTAATGTGGTTGTTAAGATGTTATTTGTGTCGCTGTCTGGTAGCTAGGGGATTGTGGGTGGTTGCTATGGTATTCTGAATGTTCTTAGCATTTTTCAGTTCAGTTGCTAAGGTGTTCTATTGTATGCTAGACATTGCTAAGTTTCTAGGTCTTACTATATGATAATGCAGTAGATTTTTGTACCTTGCTGTAGGATATGGTGCTGAACATTTCGCTAATTTCGGATGGAGTGTTGACCTCTTCCTCCTTTCGGGAGAGAGGGTGAGACGAAGTCAAGCTGTCCACAGCAAACGCTCTTTGCAGGTCGTACAGAATGATCTGGTCTTTCTGGTGAGGGACAGAGTTGATCATCCAATGAGTGTTTCAAGGTGTGTCTCTTCTAAACATTCGCTGCACTGCAACATGCAACTTTGCATCCTGCTCTCTCAAAGGTGAAGTGTGTAATTTCTGCACCACTAATTGCTATAAACAAAACTCCAAAAATAATAATAAAGATTTCCAGGTTTACCAATAACTCAAGAAGAAAACTAATTTATTACCTTTTTTACCAAGAAGAATTTATTTATTTATTTTAGACTCTAGCATCCCTGCGACTACATAGGACAAGTGATTTGGACTATGGATGGATTGGTGGATATCATCCATCCATCATCCATCCATCCATCATCCATCCATCATCCATCCATCCATCATCCATCCATCATCCATCCATCATCCATCCATCCATCCATCCATCATCCATCCATCCATCCATCATCCATCCATCCATCATCCACCTATCCATCCATCCATCATCCATCATTCATCCGTCCGTCCATCCATCCATCATCCATCCATCATCCACCTATCCATCCATCCATCATCCATCCATCAATCCATCATCCATCCATCCATCATCCACCTATCCATCCATCCATCATCCATCATTCATCCGTCCGTCCATCCATCCATCATCCATCCATCATCCACCTATCCATCCATCATCCATCCATCAATCCATCCATCATTCATCCGTCCATCCATAAATCCATCCATCATTCATCTGTCCATCCATCATTCATCTGTCCATCCATCATCCATCCATCCATCATTCATCCGTCCATCCATCAATCCATCCATCATTCATCCGTCCGTCCGTCCATCCATCCATCCATCATCCATCATCCATCATTCATCCGTCCGTCCATCCATCCATCATCCATCCATCATCCACCTATCCATCCATCATCCATCCATCAATCCATCCATCATTCATCCGTCCATCCATAAATCCATCCATCATTCATCTGTCCATCCATCATTCATCTGTCCATCCATCATCCATCCATCCATCATTCATCCGTCCATCCATCAATCCATCCATCATTCATCCGTCCGTCCGTCCATCCATCCATCCATCATCCATTCATCCATCATCCACCTATCCATCCATCCATCATTCTATCCGTCCATCCATCCATCATCCATCCATCATTCATCCGTCCATCCATAAATCCATCCATCATTCATCTGTCCATCCATCATTCATCTGTCCATCCATCATCCATCCATCCATCATTCATCCGTCCATCCATCAATCCATCCATCATTCATCCGTCCATCCATCTGTCCATCCATCATTCATCCGTCCATCCATCAATCCATCCATCATTCATCCGTCCATCCATCTGTCCATCCATCATTCATCCGTCCATCCATCTGTCCATCCATCATTCATCCGTCCATCCATCAATCCATCCATCATTCATCCGTTCATCCATCTGTCCATCCATCATTCATCCGTCCATCCATCAATCCATCCATCATTCATCCGTCCGTCCGTCCATCCATCCATCCATCATCCACCTATCCATCCATCCATCATTCATCCGTCCATCCATCCATCATCCATCCATCATTCATCCGTCCATCCATCCATCCATCCATCAATCCATCCATCATTCATCCGTCCGTCTGTCCATCCATCCATCTATCATCCATTCATCCATCATCCACCTATCCATCCATCCATCATTCATCCACCTATCCATCCATCCATCAATCCATCCATCATTCATCCACCTATCCATCCATCCATCAATCCATCCATCATTCATCCGTCCATCCATTCATCATTCACCATCCATTCATTCATCCGTCCATCCATTCATCATTCACCATCCATTCATCCATCCACCTATCATTCATCCATCATCCATCCAACCATCATCCATTCATCCATCAATCCATCATCCATCCATTATCCGTCCGTCCATCCATCCATCCATCATTCACCATCCATCCATCCATTTATCCATCATCCACTATCCACTTATCATTCATCCATCATCCATCCATCATTCCTTTATCCATCCATTATCCATCCACCATCCATCCAACCATCATCCATTCATTCATTCATCCATCAATTCATCCATCATCCACCTATCTATCCATCATCTGTCCATGTCCATCCATCCACCATCCATCCAGTCACAAGGCTAGATTAATAAATTCATTAAATACAGGCTCTTTTTCAGGTTTATCAATAATTTTTTGGCCCTCTCCAACAGCAGGAACTAACTGAACCGTGCTAACCAGTCAAACTTTGACCCCTTCGCTTAAACAAACAGACACCAATGTTTTGAAAGCACCATAGAGCCACAGTGTTTACACTCCTCAGGGAATCAGCCCAAAAAATCCTTATAATCCGGTAATTTAAATTGGGGTAGAGAAAGTACACTTCACCTTTAAATACAGGCAAGATTTTCTGCATTACGTTCCTTGATAATTATTTAATAGTATGAGCATATGATTATCTAGTGGGCATTTTAAAAGCATCTCAAAGAAAGGGACTATTTCACAAATCCTTTGAATGATGTTCTTACAATGTTCCAGGTAGGCTCAGCATGATCAGCGCCCAGATACTCCACGTATGAAGCGAACCCCTCGTTCAGCCAGAGATCATTCCACCATTTCAGCGTCACAAGGTTTCCAAACCACTGGAAGACATAAATCACATGGCTAACTGTGTGAAGCAAAAAGTACTCAGAGTCCCCTTTACTGGGCCCAGACGTACCATGTGAGCCAGTTCGTGAGAAACCACAGTCGCAATCCTCTGCTTGTTGCCATTGGCAGACGTCTCCGGGTCGTATAGAAGCGCAGTCTCTCTGTAAGTGACAAGACCCCAGTTTTCCATGGCTCCCGATTCGAAGTCAGGCAGCGCAATCTGATCTAAGAAGAGGAGGATAAATTTGCTTTCCGCTGTGCTTTGAAGGTTTTCTTAATGAAGTTGGTCGTATACCTGACTTAGAAAGCGGATAGCTAGTGTTGTAATATTTCTCAAAGAACTCCAGTATTGGCTGAGTGATACTGAGCGCATACTGTCCTTGCCCGCCATCAATGGCTTTTTTCCGTCCCCATATTCTTACCTGTGACAATACAAACAAACATAATTTAACTTCATGTCTGTAAAAAACTTAGATGAATAAATTGGCATGGAGGTACTACCAAAACACCCTTGTTGACTTCAGCACTGATGTAGACAAAATCACTGACGAGAAATGCAACAAGGTATGTTGACATCCTCTTCGTGGGTTCAAATATCGTCCTGGTAACGGCCGCTCCATCAATTATGACATTTTCTGTCTCTAAGATGAGAAAATAAGAAACCACAGTCAGAGCTGTTTGTTTATAAAAAATGTAGTGCTGTCAATTAATTAAAGTATTTTGAGTAAAATTAGTTTACAACCACTTACTTTGCTTTTAAAGAGATGGTCCACCCAATTTTTATTTTTGGTTGACTGTCTCTTTAAGGTATATAATTGATCAGTTCATGCATTCCCTGGGATTCAAACCTGTGACTTTAGCATAGATAGTGCCATGCTATACAAATTCCTTTAATTATGCCAATTAGTTAATCATATGCCAGTTAATTTATCATATACATTTTTAAAAAAATTAACCAGTAAAAAAAAACAATTAAGTGGTTTTAGAAATCAATATATTGTTAATTTTATTTCAATATTTTTAAACGTAAGTCTGTCCACTACAGTCTGACTGCAGCAATACATTTTGCATTTGAAAAACATTTTTAACTGGGATATTATTAGAAAATCTTGACAGGATTTAACTAATTGGAAACAGACACGTTGTTTTGATGTGAAATTGGCCCTGCAAGCAAAACATGATTTGAGGCAAAAGTTTGCCTGGTTTGCTTATGTTCAGTTAGTCAGAGCACAGAAGTGAAGCTGAAGTGAAGGCCAACATCAGGAGGACAGATGTTTTGCCGAATGACACATAACCAGCAGACTAACATGACTCCGAAAGTGCAAAGTTTGCATGTTATCTGTGGTTTTTAAGGAATTAGTAATTTCCTGCATGTTGTTATAAACCTATGAAGTCTTAAGGGAAAGTCCATCCAAAAATGAAAATTCTTTCAATAATTACTCACTCTCATGTCGTTCTAAACCTGTAAGACTTTTGTTCATCTTCGGAACACAAATAATGATATTTTTAATAAAATCGGAGAGTTTTTTGTTGCTCCTTTGACAGCTACGCAACTACCACTATCAAGCCCCAGAAAGGTAGTAAAGACATCACTAAAGTAATCCATGTGGTTTCACTTTAATTTTATGAAGCAATAATAGTGTTTTGTTTGCACAAAAAACATAATTTACCACTTGTTTTACAAAATATTACTCTCTTCACGAGAGCACCACGACACATGCATGATGTGTTGACGTGAGAGCAGACGCTGTTGGGTGAACACGCGTTACTTGTAGGTTTTTTGATATGGTTGATCATTTATTTGGATCATTTTTAAAGTAATCATTTAATTTTAAAATGCCCAGTGGACTTTATAAAAAATAAAAATAAACTTTCTGCAGGATTAGCCTTAGTTTAATTAAGGCATTTTTATAAATGTGCCTTTGAAAAAAACACTTGGTGTGCAACTTGAGATAAAAACAATGGCACTGATGTATTGTAAGATATGTCAGAACAAGTTGCTTTCAGTTCAGACAGCTCAAACATGCATTTTAGTCTGGGACAAAATTAATAGTTAAACCGACCATCAGTCTTTCAGTGAGCACAAATGAGATTAGTGAAAGCGATGGATTGTCTTACTCATTTCCTGGCTGTTGGACAGTGCTGTAGTTCCCAGGTCATGGATAAGAGTGATATGAAACACAGCTTTCATTCCAGGTTCATCGAAACACGGGAAGGCTTTTCTAGCGTAAGTGGCCTGCATCTGAGTGATGGCAATAATTCTGGAAAACATGAGAAAGTGTTTGATCACAACACTATAAAGTCAACTAGTTTTGAACAAATGGTAACGGTTTGAGTTGTGCTCTACTTATCAATAGATTAGATTACTATTCGAATTCATTCATTTAGATTCGATTACTTTTTGTTTGTCAATAAGATGTCATATTTGTATTACATACAAAATGTCTTATTTGCATTACTTACAAAACTATCAAACCAAGTGACTTTTAAAATATAGCACAAGCACACTTTTAAAAAATATTTCAGAAAAAGTTGTTATGTGATGAGCCTCTATGTTTGATAGATTTTTAAAATCTAAAATAATAGATAGCATATTGTTCAGAGGTTTGGGTTTGGTAAGATTTAAGTCTCTTATGCTCACCAAGGCTGCACTTATTTGTTTAAACAATATTATTACAAATTAAAATAAGTTTTCAATATATATATTTCAATGTATTGTTTTGATGAATAGAAAGATAAAAACTAATCAGCATTTATTTGAAATATAAATCTTTTGTAACATTATAAATATCTTTGCTGTCACTTTTGGTTGACTTCTGGAATAAAGCATTTAAAAAATGTTTTTACAGACCTCAAACTTTTCGACCAGTAATGTGTACTGTTCTAAATAAAAAGTATTTCGACATTTTATGATTGCAGAACATAACTGGAAGTACATGTGGTTAGTCTGCTAGAACTGAAAAATTGAGAGTATAATTGGAAAAATATCTCAGAAAAGGGAAGTTACTGTTCTGAGAAATCTTCCGCATCATCTGTATTGCAGCCAGGTGCCACTTGGTTTGATAGATTGTGTAATGCAATAACATTCAGACATTTTTAGCTGCTTTAGTGTCCGTATACTTTTTGGGGGGAAATTGTATTATCCCAAAGATGTACGACATCTCACTTTTTTTCGCCATCTTCCATGTATTCACTCCTGTAGAAACCCTCCAGATTATCAGCAAGCTCTCCTCTGAACTCTGTATAGAGCCAGTAGGACTTCCCAGGCTTCAGGTTTCCCTCCAGTCGAATCACCAAGTACTGTGTTTCGGTCTGAAACCATGTGGTCTTTATTGCTGGAGCCGTTACGCCGCTCAGACCCATGAGTTTTGCATGCTGCCCCTTGAACAGAGTTAAGTTCAGTTTGTTGGAGTGAATCAATATCAGGTCTGTCGTCTTCACACAAGTAAACATCACTCCTGAGTTCCCAGTGAAAATATACGTCCCATTGGCGTTCATCACCAAACGAGGCCAAAGAGTCACGTTGTAGAACTGTGGAGACAGAGTATCGGGCAGTCTGTATTTGTCCCAGGGTTCGTTTCGAAGTCTTGGGGTGGGAGGTACTGGTGATGTAGTTGCATTAGTGAGTTTTGCTGCGTTTTTGGACTTTTCTCGATTATAAACGACTGATAATGCGATGATGGTCAGCAAGGCTATTGCAGCCAGTACCATGGCTGCTGTGGCCATATGTTTGCTGATGTAATATCCTTTCCCCATTGTTCACTGCGCTTTGAGATATGAAAATGGCGGGTGTCGTCTATGTGCGTTTTTCTTCTTTGTTGTGTTGTTGAGATGATGCTAGCATGACATTGCTTTTAAAAAAGACAAATAGATGGTTTCCATCTTCGGTGGACACCTAGAAGAAGCAATGTTTCATTAAAGAGTCACGCAAAATGATTCTAATAAAGGAATAGTTCATCCAAATGTGTAGTTTCAAATGCAATGACAAACAATAACAACACTTGTAGTCTAACATTCATATATGACTCACACAACTAATGAATATTTTGCCAGTATTGAATTATAATGCACAAGTCATATTGACATACTTTTTTTCAAATTTTTGGAGCTCAAAAGCCAGAGTCTCTATTCACTTTCATTGTACGGAAATAAGCGGCTTGGACAAACTAAAATAAAAAACTTAAAAATAAATAATTCATAATCATATGAGTTAAACATAAATGTGGCGTTTTAGCAGTTTGCTGGCAAAATCTGCACTTTTGTTCTGTGGTGAAGAATGATCTGTTAACCTTAATCTAAGCATTATAGCTATTTAGTATTTGTATAATGCACATCTGGAATAATCCAATGCACTAAATCATGTTGTGCTCTTTCTCACAGGTGCTTCCTCTTGATGGCTTGCGTCGTTCACCGTTTTCTTGTTATAATGTGAGTTCAGTCAACAAACACATGCACATATTTGAACACTTAACGGCTGCTTATGTGTTAGGAAGAAGAAATATGCACAAAAGTGAACAAGCCTTAAACAGATTTTAAGTGTAGACTCATTTTGGGACATTTTCATTGGTGCTCTATGCAACGATAGAATGCTCTCCCTGTCCCGAGGATTCATTCTCAATTAAACCAATGGATAACGTGAGCTGTCTTTTCAAGGGAAGAATAATTTTGTGCTTGTAAGTGGGAGATGTATGTGAAAGTTCAACTTGCAGATGTGTTTGCATTGGAAAGAAAACAGCACTGGTCACATAAGGGGGCAATGAAAATATAATCATCATTACACCAATAAGCTTGGTGAAAAAACAGAAATGATCTTATATTTCCCATTTTTTTAAATGTATAAAATGCTTTTTAAAAACACCCCAAACTGTGTGTGGTGTGTGTGTGTGTGTGTGTGTGTTGGTGTGTGTGTGTGTGTGTGTGTGTGTGTGTGTGTGTGTGTGTGTGTGTGTGTGTGTGTGTGTGTGTGTGTGTTGGGTGTGTGTGGTGTGTGTGAACCGTTCAGAAGTTTGGGGTATTTTTAAGTACCAACATGCATTTTAAAATGCTAAATCATGGACAAACAAGTCCTCCAACTGGATCAGCACGAGCCAGAATAAACCACACCAGTATGGAAATCCACGCTTGTCTCAACTGATCTTAACAGGTATGCCAAAGCTCTTATTGCAAATTATAGTTTTGCATGTACAAGTTCATGCGATCACTGATCATGTAAAATCATCTTGTTAAACTAAACGCTTGTGTCTTATACAGTCTGACAGCTTTATGCATTTCATTCTACTGTTTTAACCATTGCCATCTGGAAGTTATTTGAGGTAAGTATGAACAAATTATTTGCTACACTAAAATATTAAACACGCACATTGCAAAGAATCCCGTCTCATCCATTGGCCATATGCTAAATCACTCTGTCTGGAAAGCCATGCAACTGCGCAGGAGCACAGAAATCTTGCAGCAGTTTTCTCTTTCTTTTGAAAAGACGACTTCTTAGTTCTTGTGTGAGATTAAAGTCAAATCAAATACAGACACACGCATGCTCGACAAAGATGAAAATAAGAGAGTAAAAGTACACATACCAGGTATCCATAGGGAAATTCACAGAAGTGGGATAGTTGCGTGTATGATGAGGTTGATGGGAAAAACAAACACAT
The DNA here is from genome assembly GCA_036326025.1 of Chrosomus eos. Lineage (NCBI taxonomy): Eukaryota > Metazoa > Chordata > Actinopteri > Cypriniformes > Leuciscidae > Chrosomus > Chrosomus eos. The sequence continues at coordinate 13,531,897 of CM070818.1, read as the reverse complement.
CTCTCTCTCTCTCTCTCTCTCTCTCTCTCTCTCTCTCTCTCTCTCCTCTCTCTCTCTCTCTCTCTCTCTCTCTCTCTCTCTCTAACTCCACACACACACACACTCACACACACTCCTAGGAGGAGGGGCAAAACGAAGCTAACACATATACACACTCCAAACCTGCCCACACACATACACACACTTATACACACAAACTGAGAATTCTCTAACAACTCTTTGTCAGGGGTTTTAAGGGTAAAAATCACTCTGAAGTTACATTTATTGCATGTCTTTCATAGCTTATGTGTTATGTGCACAGTTTGAGACACAATAGTTTTTGGTAATACTTTATTTTACGGTGTCCTTGTTACATATGTTACATGTACTTACCGTAGTAATAACAGTAAATTATGCATAATTACATGCAACTAACCCTCAACCAAACCCTAATCCTATAGTAAGTACCGGTACATGTAGTTAACTATTATTACTCAGTACTTAAATATATAATTACACTGTAACAATGACACCTTAAAATAAAGTGTGACCGAGTTTTTTTCTCAGGAGAAAAATATCCAGATTTAAAATGTCTTTACTTTGGCTATATTTTGTATTATTGAACAAAATGCAAAAACAGAAGGCTCATTATGCAGCCATTATAGTGTTTATCATCAGCTTATGATGAACCTCATGATCTCGAAAGGTGATTTGATTACAAGTCTCCCAACAGAGTTCATCTTACCTTTGGGTAATCATCAATATGCCATAAAAAAACACCTGGAAATTGTATATACCATTCAAAAGTTTGGGGTTGGAAAGATTATATATAAAAATGTAATTTATTCTTGTGATGCAAAGCTGAATTTAAGCATCATTACTCTTCAGTGTCACATGATCCTTCAGAAACCATGCTAGTATGATTCTTTGCTACTCAAGAAACATTTCTTATTATTATCAATGTTGAGCTACTTAATATTTTGTGTAAACCATGATCCAGGTCATCATTTATACTCTTACCAAAAATCTTGGTGGCAGTATTAATGTCTTTAATGTCACTTTTGATCAATTGATCAAGTATATTATTATATAAAAGTATATTACTTGCACTCCTCATTTGTAAGTTGCATCTGCTACATGAATAAATGCAACAAAAATCTGTGCAGCATTTATGGCTTAAAAACAAAGGAGAAATTTAACAAACCGTATGAAGTTCATAAACTCATCTGTTCTCAGTATGCAAGTGATAGTGGATACAGAATACAATAAACCATTTCAGCTGAGATGCAGCGCACAGGGAATGCCACACAGAGAGAGACAAGGAAACGTTCACAACCAGAAGTGATCCTCATATTATTTCAGCTATTGTTTCAAGAGATGATTCAAACAAGTTATAATAACTTTAACCCCGAATCTGATGAAAACTGTTTAAGTTTTGAAGTGTGAATATGTGTCATTGCACATATTAAAGTGTTGCACCTGATAAAGTTAGAGATCTTATTCCACCTCCACAGAGCTGTAAAGCATCTCCGAGATATGGCCTGCAAAGATAAGCAATTTCCTGCAAGAACAGCTGTTATGTGTGACTAAATCTATTTTGCTGCACTTTGCCAAAAAATAAAAGGATTAAAACAATTGCTAAACTTTTATTTGATTACCACCGTTTTTGATAATATATTTGTATTAAATCATTTATAAAAAAATCTGAATAAAAAACATTTCATAGAACTCAATTATTTTTTAAACATAATTTAATAAGTTATTAATGATAAAAAATAAGATGTTAATCTAATTCATAATCAATTATTGAAATTAGTTGATTAGATATGTTTTATTGAACAAATGTTTAACTTATTTAACTGTCATTTTAACTGATGATAATAATAACCGTAATTTAATAATGCAGTTTATATATTTAATAATTGTTTAATACCATAAACCGTGATATTTTCTGAGACGGTTCTCATACTGTGAAACTCTCATACGTTACAACCCTACATGGGAGAGTCGTCGACCCCCCCCCGCTGTTAAACAAGTTACTCAGCATCTTTTACTCACATTTTAAATTAGCTACTTTATACTTTTACTTGAGTAGATTTTTAGACTGGTACTTTGACTTGTACAGTAAAAATGTATCAAAGTAATAGAAGCCTACTTTAGGTTGAATAACATTATTCCAGTTTCACCTCTGATATTATAACAGTAAGTTACTTTAAAATAGTTATGAATTATTAAATGACATATTCAACAGTGTAATTAGATTAATGTAATAATTACTATCTTTAGAAAGTATTGGTCTACATATTACTAATTACTAAATCCTATATCAACCTCAACCACTTGAACAATACAAGGAGAGACAAGAAACTGCACTTTTAATGCTTTCAAATTAACAATATACAATTGCATGAATTATTCTTGAATTGATCAAAGTGTGTAGAGGGAGAAGGTTACATAAAAAATATACCTTTTAAAAATGTATGTTGAATCCACTATTGTTTTATACTGAATTGGTCTAGTCTATGATGCAGTAGCATATTTAATGTAATTGCATATTTTATTTTAGATTACAGAAGAATTAAGAGCAACCCCTTTAATTAAATTACAATATTTAGATTACTAACTGTATAACAGTTATTCCTCTTTTTGTCTGGCGCTGTTGCCATGGTGACTCATAATATCTGCGCTCCTTTGATAATGGCTTTTTATAGTTGTGGTGCACGCGCTTAACTCAGAGTCAGTCAACTCAGAGTTGATTGTACCAACTCATTTCAGCTGTTCTGTAACTGAAAACTCAGAGTTTCCCATCTCAGGGTAAGTTAACTCAGAGTTCAAGTTTTAACTCAGAGTTGGTTGAACCTCCTTATTGAAACAGGCCCCTGGCCTGTCATGAATAATACAGTGATTTTAGTTGTTTTTGCGAATCCATGTGAATAAGGATTGTTTTGACAATGGTGTCGTCTGTATGCAAAAAAACGAACAAAACACTTTTCTGTTTTTAGTACATCGTTGTCATGTAACCGTACCATGAAATTGAGTCAAGAAACTCATGGTTCTCTTACGAGAGTATCTCTCGTACTGCGTAATATCTTACGCTATGGGGAAAACTCTTTTCCACGAGATATTGAAGCCAAAAATTATCCTTAATTTTTTACTAATGTAAAACGCTTTGCAGCAGCAAGCAGACCTAGGCGAGACAGCTCGCGCGCCTATTGGCTGCTCTGCGGCAATAGCAGCAGCCTATCGAGAGAGGCTCTGCGTGACGTCACGACGAATGGGGGCCCTTCGCGCCCATATCGTCACGTCCCGCCAGAAAGGGCGTGGTCTCGCCCTATATCTAGGCTCGATAGCTGCTCTTACGTCGATTTTCATCTCTTCAGCGAAGCCTCACGCATCGCTGGATCCAGAGTGAGAAGCCGCGCCGTCGACCTGTAGCCTTCAGCGGGACGTGCCATTGAGTCTGGAGTCGCTGGCCTCGCCGCCTTCAGCCGCCGTACCTGCTGTGCTTTCCGGCGTTATATCCTTTCCTCTGCATAGAGTGTGTGTGTGTGTTTGCATATCTGCTTTTTTCCCACCCCCTCTAAAAGAGCGGCGTCTTTTTAAAGATGCCTTCCTGCGGTTCTTGCCGAGCCCCACTCAGCGACGAGGACCGACATGTCATCTGCGTGTCCTGCCTGGGTGAGGATCACGCGGCCATCGCGCTCGCTGACGGCGGATGCCATCACTGCGAACGTTTGCCTATGGTGACTCTGCGGACTCGCCTGGCTTCGTTCTCCGAGCCCGTATCCCAGCCTGCCGTGACGCCGCGTCGCAAGAAGCGCCGCGCCCAGCGCGCTCCCGAGCTATCTCCAGCCCGCCAAAGCTCGCCGGTTCGCCCGCCAGCTTCGCCGGCTTCGCTCGAGTCGCTCACCGACGGACAGCGGCCGCCGTCCGCCGCCGCGTCCGCCATCGAGTTGGACGACAACACCGAGGCGTGTTCTCTCTTGGCTTCGGATAGCGAGGATTGGGCGAGCTCTGTGGACCTCCCCTCCGCTAAGTCGTGGAAGGCCCCCTTTTCCGCCAGGATGCGTACCTCTACCTCCGCGGCATTCTCCGCTGTCGACGGTGCGGGAAGTAGAGGCTACCTCGCCATTCCTCCGGTGGAGACGGCTGTCGCGTCGCATCTCTGCCCGCCCTCTGCGGGACGGCGGGTTCAGACGACGCTCCCGTCCAAAGCCTGCCGAGTGACATCATCGCTGCACGGACGCGCTTACACCGCCGCCGGGCAAGCAGTCTCAGCGCTGCACACGATGTCTATTCTGCAGATCTACCAGGCAGACCTCCTTCTCAAGCTGGACGAGGAGGGACCCGGTGCTATCTGTGTGGCGGACCTGAGGAGCGCTACGGACCTCGCTCTACGCGCTTCTAAAGCCGCTGCGCAAGCCATGGGGCGGAACATGGCCTCTCTCGCCGTCGCCGAGAGACACTTATGGTTGACGCTGTCCGAGATGACGGAAGCCGAGCGCTCTGTGTTCCTCGACGCGCCCATTTCCCCGGAGGGCCTGTTCGGAACGGCCGTCAAGGACTTCGCGGACAGGTTTGTTGAGGTGCAGAAGACTTCTCAGGCTATGAAGCACTTCCTGCCGAAGCGCTCGAGCTCCGCTACAGGCCGCACCAAGCCGCCTGCTCGCAGCTCTCAGCCCCAGCCTGCACCGCCCTCCGCCGCCGCCGCCTCACAGCGCCGCCAGGCCCGGGATCAGAGACCGCGGTCTCGCTCCGCCGGACGCCGCCCCCCTCACCGCGGGCCCCGGCCGAGGATTGAGATCAAGCCCGAGGCCCCAAAGTCTTCCTAGCCGCTCTAGGAAAACGACGGTGTTCAGATCCCGCTGCGGCCGGATTTCCACCAAAACTTCTCGCTCGTTCAGCCCCATGCGTTGTGACTGTACCAGTGTATTTTGCAGTGAAGCAGCCGGTGTCTCAGCCCGCTTGCCTGCACACAAAAGCTGTTTTTACGGCTACCCAGATAAATCCAATAAAGAGTGTATTTTCTGGTGTTCCGGCCTCGGCCGATGGTGTTATGAGTGTTGTAAGAATGCCCACGCCCCAGTGCCCATTCCCACACCCAGACACAGCCCGCCACGGTGCAGGGCTCGCACAAATAAAATCGACTCCGGTCGATTGTGCAAACACTGTAGTGAACGCGCCCATATCCCCATGCCCGCTTACACTACACGCTGCGTGTCCCTCGGTTTCTGTAAAAACGAAACCAACACACATTCAGTCGGCCCTAAACGACAGTGTTTTCAGTGTAGCAAATGTGCCCGTGGTCCCGCGCCCACATTTCCTCACAGACACGCCGAATCCCACGGGATTCGCCCCGCTCTCTCTCTCGGCGCTACCCGCCTCAGAGGAGATGAGCGCGGCCAGGCTGCCCGCTGTGATCAGCGCGCCCCCCGCCTCGAACGCCGTAAACACGGCGCTGTGTTCCCAGCACACGCGGGCTCTTGTGCCGCGGCTTTCCCGCGGCCAGAGCCCAGATTTCATTCTGCCCCTAGCTATTCACGCGGATGCGTGGTCAAGGCTTCCCGGGGTATCAGAGTGGGTGATGAACACTATAAAGAGAGGCTATTCGCTACAATTCGCTCGACGCCCTCGCCGCTACGCGGCGCGCGTCGAAACTACGGTGAAAAGCGAAGTATCTCATCTACTTCGAGCCGAGATAGCGAAACTTCTGAGAAAGGGGGCTATAGAACCTTTATCTCAGGCTCAGAGCGAAGGGGGCTTATACAGCAGATATTTTCTGGTACCGAAGAAAGATGGTGGGCTCAGACCCATTCTAGATCTGAGGCTGCTGAACAGAGCGCTCGTGAAACGCCAGTTCAGGATGCTTACGACCAGGAAAATCCTCGCGCAAGTGCGCCAAGGAGACTGGTTCATGTCAATAGATCTGAAAGACGCGTATTTCCAAATACAAATAGCGTCCCATCACAGGCGATTCTTGAGATTCGCCTTCGAGGGCCAGGCATATCAATACACAGTCCTGCCATTCGGCCTGTCCCTAGCACCCCGTACGTTCACGAAGTGCATGGACGCGGCCCTCGCTCCCCTGAGACTTCGGGGCATGCGAGTTTTGAATTACTTGGACGATTGGCTGATTCTAGCTCGTTCACGAACGGAGCTCTTAGAACACAGGGCCGCATTACTCGAGCACCTCGAGGAGCTGGGCCTTACAGTCAATTGGGCGAAAAGCTCACTGCTCCCCAGTCGGAGGATTTCCTTTCTGGGAACAGTGTTAGACTCGCTATCCATGACGGCACGCCTGTCACCAGAGCGCGGATTGAATATCCAGCACGTCGCGAAATCCTTCCGCCACGGCTCTATAGTCCCGCTCAGAAGGTTTCAGAAAATGCTGGGTCTCATGGCCTCAGCAGCCTCTGTACTCCAGTTGGGCCTGCTCCGCATGTGCCCACTGCAGCTATGACTAAAAGCACGAGTTCCCCCCAGGGCATGGACTGCAGGTCTGTTTCGCCTCAGGGTCGACGATCAGTGCATTTCGGCTCTGAAACCATGGAAAGCGACCGACTGGTATCAGTCGGGCGTGAGTCTGGGGATCCCCTCAAGTGTGAAGGTGGTGTCTACGGACGCCTCCACTTCGGGGTGGGGAGCGCTGCTCGAGGGCAGACCGCTGGCTGGCCTGTGGTCAGTGCGGGAGAAGCTCCTACACATAAACTGCTTGGAATTGATAGCAGTCGACAAAGCGCTAAGGCGCTTCTGTCCCCAGATAACAGGCCACCACGTATTGGTCCGGTCGGACAACATGTCAGTGGTGGCATACATAAATCGCCAGGGCGGCGTCAGGTCCCGAAACCTTTACAGGCTGACGGAACGCCTCCTGGTCTGGGCTCAGCACAACCTGCTCTCGCTGAGAGCGGCGCATGTGCCTGGTCACCTAAATGTGGGACCAGACAGGCTGTCCAGAAACAACGTTCCAGCAGGAGAATGGTCTCTGCACCCGCAGACGATCCAGCTGCTGTGGGAAACGTTTGGCAGAGCGCAGGTGGACCTGTTCGCGTCCCAAGAAAACGCTCACTGCCCGAGATTCTTCTCGAAAAGCCGGGACGCGCTGGCCCATGTCTGGCCCCGCCGCCCCCTTTATGCTTTTCCCCCTGTCTCACTCCTGCCTCAGGTGTTGGAGCGAATCAGGAGGGAGGGATGCCCAGTGCTACTCATAGCTCCGCTCTGGACAAACCAGTCGTGGTTCCCTGTCCTGATGCAGCTGACCAGCGCTGCTCCATGGCCGTTACCGCTGAGGAGAGACCTCCTCTCTCAGGCGGAAGGCTCGATTTGGCATCCTCGCCCGGATCTGTGGTCCCTGCACGCATGGGCCATCAACGGGTACCCGCTGACCTCCCAGAGGGAGTGCTAAACACGATCGCGCAGGCTAGAGCCCCGTCTACCAGACGGCTCTACTCCTCGAAGTGGTCTGTGTTCTCTGCTTGGTGTCAAGCGCAGGGCTTTTCACCTGTAGACTGCGGGGTTACGGAAGTGCTTTCCTTCCTTCAGGAGCTACTGGATAAGGGCAGGTCCCCTTCCACGCTCAAAGTATACGTGGCGGCCATAGCAACGTTTGCAAAACCGGTGTCTGGCCAGTCACTAGGAAAGAGCGACTTAGTCGTGCGTTTCCTTAGAGGAGCTCGGAGGCTAAACCCTCCCAGGCCCCCTTCAGTCCCGACATGGGACCTTTCCACGGTCTTGGAGGCCATGAAAGGCGCCCCATTCGAGCCAATCCAGTCGTCAGACATGAAACACTTGTCTTTCAAGACAGCGTTTCTTATGGCTCTCGCTTCAGTGAAGCGCGTAGGGGACTTGCAAGCGCTCTCAGTAAGCGCGTCATGCATGGAGTTTGGACCTAACGACTCTAAGGTCATACTCAAACCAAAGCACGGTTACGTGCCGAAATCCCTCAACACACCGTTCAGGGCCCAGGTGATTTCCCTGTCTGCCCTTCCGGTTCTCAATGAGGAGAAGGACGCGAGTCTCCTTTGCCCTGTTAGGGCACTAAGGGCTTATGTGTCCCGCTCGTCTGGTTTCAGACAGACTGAGCAGCTTTTTGTTTCGTTTGGCGGCCGTACTAAGGGACTTGCCGCGTCGAAACAGAGCTTATCCAGATGGATAGTTGGTGCCATAGCGCTGGCTTACACTTCTAAGGGCCTTCAGTGCCCTTTGGGTGTTAGAGCGCACTCCACGAGAGGCATGGCCTCCTCGTGGGCATGGTCTAGCGGGGTTACCCTGCAAGATATTTGTATGGCCGCGGGCTGGGCCTCGCCGTCTACATTTATAAAATACTATAATCTGGAGGTCCCCGCCTTACAAGCTAAGCTTTTGGCGGTATAGAATTCAGTGCTATCTGCCCGCTGTGCGGCTCGGATACTGAGTTTGGCCTGCGTATCGCTCACTGACCGGTACAGCAGCTCATTTAAAAATTGACACACTTGTGGCCACCCAGTTCAGGCTGAACGTTCACCCTGACGGTTTGGTTATTGTCATATGATTGGCCCCTTTCGGAGGCTATTTACAGGGAATGATGCTTCTAGCCTCTCTTCCCTCACTCTCTGTGAGTTTATGGTGATTATGCACTATATGCGCCCCGGGCTTCGGCCCCTGGGTCTTTGGTGTTGGATCCCTACCAGCACGGCGTGTTGCATTGTGTTCCCCATAGCGTAAGATATTACGCAGTACGAGAGATACTCTCGTAAGAGAACGTACTCGGTTACTAACGTAACCTCGGTTCTCTCTAGAGAGGGAACGAGTACTGCGTATCTTGCCGTGCTTGGAATACGCTCTGGTTCGCTTCGGCGATGAAAACCGACGTAAGAGCAGCTATCGAGCCTAGATATAGGGCGAGACCACGCCCTTTCTGGCGGGACGTGACGATATGGGCGCGAAGGGCCCCCATTCGTCGTGACGTCACGCAGAGCCTCTCTCGATAGGCTGCTGCTATTGCCGCAGAGCAGCCAATAGGCGCGCGAGCTGTCTCGCCTAGGTCTGCTTGCTGCTGCAAAGCGTTTTACATTAGTAAAAAATTAAGGATAATTTTTGGCTTCAATATCTCGTGGAAAAGAGTTTTCCCCATAGCGTAAGATATTACGCAGTACTCGTTCCCTCTCTAGAGAGAACCGAGGTTACGTTAGTAACCGAGTACGTTTTATATAGAAAGTGTGTGTACTTTCTAAGGAGAACCAAATGTTGTACATATACAGGTCACACATAGAAAAATGATTGACAGAAATAATAACTCTCAACAAGCAAGCAAATTTGAATTATATAGCACTTTTCCAAACAAATGAATGCAGTTCAAAGTGCTTTACAGGCACAAAAATTAAAAGCAAATACAAAATACAGGTGAACAAAATAAAAAAGGTATGAAGGATTTATTAAAATTATAGAATAACATTAAATTACAAACATTGTAAAATATTATAGGAAGGCCAGACTAAAGAGATATGTTTTTAATTTAGACTTAAAACTATTTATATTTTCGGAACGTCTTACTTCTTCTGGAAGATTATTCCAGAGACGAGGAGCATAGCGGCTAAAAGCAGCATCACCAAATCTTTTACTTCTACTGTGTGGTACTGTTAAAAGTAAAGAATCCGATGATCTGAGAGTCCTTACAGGTTTATAAACTGTAAGCATTTTTAAAAGATAGTCTGGAGCGAGTCCATGCAGTGCCTTATAAACTAATAAAAGGTTTTTAAAATCAACACGAAAACTAACAGGTAACCAATGTAATGATTTTAGTATAGGTGTAATGCGTTCTCTCTTCTTGGTCTTTGTCAATACTCGAGCAGAGTCTTTGGTAGACCAGAGAGGAGGGCATTACAATAGTCAAGCCTGCTAGTTATAAATGTATGCATTCATTTTTCTGTATTGCACAGTGAGAGAAATGGTCTTATTTTAGCAATGTTCTTTAAATGATAAAAAGCTATTTTAGTAACATTACATATATGCGCTTTAAAATTAAAATCAGAGTCAAAGACAACGCCTAAATTTTTTGCCACTTTACTTGGGTTTAATCCCAGGATATTTAGTTTAGGGATTATTTTTTCTCTCTGTTCTTTTGATCCAATTATCAGAACTTCTGTTTTATCTTTATTGAGTTGTAAGAAATTTTGCGACATCAAATCATTTATGTCTTGGATGCAATTTGCAAGTGAATCAATTTGCCCTGCAGTGTCATCCGGAGATACGGCTACATATAACTGTGTATCAACAGCATAACTATGAAAAGAGATACTATGTCTCCTGATGATACGTCCGAGAGGTAACATAGATTAAAAAGTAGTGGTCCTAAAATTGATCCCTGAGGAACTCCACAATACCTCATAATGTTCAGACAAGGTATTATTAATAAATACTGCAGATGCACTACCACTAAGATATGATAAAAACCAATTTAAAACGGTTTCAGATAAGCCAACATACTCGCGTAGTCTATTTAAGAGAATCTGGTGATCCACTGTATCAAAGTCCAGCAGACCAGAACTGAAGGCCAATTTCTATCTAAGTTTATTCGTATGTCATTTACTACTTTAATAAGAGCGGTCTCTGTGCTATGATGTTTTCTGAAACCCGACTGAAACATCTCTAATTTTGAATGTGTATTTAAGAATACTTAGCTGATTAAAAACAATTTTCTCTAATATTTTACTCAAAAATGCAAGATTTGAGATGGGTCTATAATTACTAGGAGTTAAAATATCTGAATTCCCTTTTTTTAGCACAGGTTTCACTAGGGCCAATTTAAGATCACACGGAAAAATGCCAAGCTGTAGAGAATGATTTACTATCTCAAGAATATCATTAGATACTACATTAAAGATAGATTTAATCTTTAGAGAGGTAGGAATTGGATCAAGAGAACAAGTGGATGGTTTTAGTTCTGTTACTACCTTTCTTAGGGTCTCAACATCAGCCAAAGTAAACCTTTCCATCTGGATAGTATTATATGCGCTAGGTATAGGAGGGAACATCTTGTTTTTATTTTTGTTTGCCGAGCAGATTCCTGATCTAATATTTATAACTTTATCTCTGAAGTAGCCAGCAAGCTCTTCACATTTGGAACTTGGTAACGCAGAACTGCAATCAATTTTGTGATTTATTAGTGAATCTATGGTACTAAATAAGAATCGTGGGTTATTAATATTTTCATTTATAAGGTTTGAAAAGTAAGCTTGCCGTGATTTTTGAACTTCTCTGTTGTAGTTTTTAAGATTTTCAGTGAGTATATTAAGGTGTATTTCTAATTTAGTTTTTCGCCATCTTCGTTCAGCACTTCTACAGTTTCTTTTAATTTTCATGGTCAAATCTGTCTTCCAAGGAATGACCTTTTTATTAGTGTCCTTTGTATCCACCATATCCAAGTCAATATGGTGACTTGTTCACTGTTCTTGTCATTTGGTTGGTCTCTTCTATGGCTGTTAATTTGCAAGACTTTTTAGACCCCATTGACATTCAATGTGTTGACAAAAACATTTGAACATCTTTAAAATACCTCCTTTTGTTTTCTACAGAAGAGAGAAAGCCGTACAAGTTTTGGAATGACTTGAGGGTGAGTAAATGACAAATTGTCTCAAAACTTTAAAAATAAATGTTTTTTCGCTGTGATGCCATGCAAAAACCATTCCAAACCCAAAGAATCTTTCAGTGAACCATTTCCCCCCTAATTGTTGAGAACATTTTAATCATCTAAAGAACCTTTTGTGGAATGTTAAATGTTCTTCATGAAACCATCAATGCCAATAAAAACCTTTACTTTTAAGACTGCATGAAATCAAACTGTAATGACTGTAGAAAAGAAATGTGCTGAATGTGAGAGAATTGACAGTTAAACTGGTGAGAATTCTATTAGTTCCACAAAAGAATTTCACCACTGTCAGGAAAATGTAGAACGTGTTGGTCTCTGGGGTTCATGGTGGTTAAGTTCAAATACCTTGGCCTCAAAATGCATGAATCTCATTTCCTGTGTGAAAATGAATACAAGATGGCCATTTGGACCTTTAGAGTACCCCACTTGACTGTGTTAAGCTCTTTAGAGTAGAGTACATCTTTCTCTGTCTGAAGTTATTGACTTCTGCCACTGTGTCTGTTATTGCGTATTATGTAACCTCTTTCACTAAGTGTTTTTAGCCCAGGGATTTTTCTCAGAGAGATACAGCTTCAAGTGTCCGGGCAGTTGTGAGAAGTTTGGGAAATATAATTTCTAACTGGTGTAAATGAGGGCATGAACAGCTGGTGATCATTGTCTTGTCTTTCAAGTTCTGTTGTTTATTGTGGTGGTCTTTATTTTTGATTGTGTGCACTCTATGCCAATTATGAGCGCAGAGCTTTGCGTTTATAAACATTCATTATTAATTTAATCGGTTAGTATTGGCAGGAATCGATTCCCATGTGCTAGACAAAACTCTTGTGAGTCATAGAGCAAAGTAGGTGGCATATAATAACTTGTATACCTTTCATAATAATATAATTATCATTAGGCCTTGCTTATACCTTAATAGTTGCTTTGCTTAGTTCTGTTACTCCTTGCAAATTGTTTTTATCCATTCACTGCAAATTCATTTTGTAAATATTTCTATTTCTTTATGCTTTCTAAACTTTGTTCTAAGTCTTATTTAACAACACTATTAGACATCGGAGAAAATATCCATTTTGTACAAAAGGTGTTAAGCGTTAATTTCAAATATGCTGTCAACTAAATAAAGAGTACTCTTTTTTAGATATTTTAACAATGTATATATACAGTATATATCTATAGTGCAGTATGCATGTTTGTGTATATATATGCAAATATGCTAAAATTGGCACACCTATTCTGTTGTATGTCCCTAGTGTTGTTTTCATTGACTTTCAGTTTGTTTTCATTCATCACATGTATTTCCTTTGTTCTAATTTCTCTCCACTCATCAGTATCCATGGACATGCATTCATCACAGCTGCTCATGTATATCAGTTCCTCCCTGTGCACTGTTTGTCGGTCGATTGTTTGTGTTTGTTGCACGCATACACTGCTACATCTTCTGTCTGTACCTGATTTAACTCTTTTTTATTAAAAGGCATTTCATATTGGAACATAATATCATCATTTTCTTTTTCATCACTGTAAAAGATCGACCGACCTTAATGGATTATTACGCATCGCAATTTGCTGTTTTGGCTTGTGAGAGCCTGGATTTTTTTGTTTTCACCAAAAACTTGTCTCGTCTTGCCATCACCAGCCCCTTCAACGATGAAATCCTGAAGTCTTTGTTCTGGATCGGGGCTAACTACCACCATCCCATAGACCTCCCAGACACCTCTGGAGTTAACTGGAGGGACGCCATCATCCAGTTTCTGGAGAGTGTCTACCTCCAGTCCAGAACACAGTCAGACCCAGAGCCTGTATCACCACCTTCGACCACAGAAATCGTGTGAACCTCCTGCAGACATAAATCCTCATCGCTGTTTCTAGACAGCACAATGGACTATATCTTACCTTCGATCTCCTCGGGTCCTCATCTGCCTCCGTCGTCGCCCTGCTCAGCCAGTCCACCAGTTTGCAGCACTTCGCCATCTCCTGTGATGGCAAGCTGTGACTTTGAGCCTCAGGTCAAGCAACCTCTATCAGCGCCTGAGCGAGTGGATCCTGTGACTCCTCTCACCTTTGGCTCCACCAGACACCCTCGGCCTTTCGACTCCACCGGGTTCCCTCGTCCCATCTTCCGCTACACTCCATTCCTCCACCCTTATAGCTGCAGCGGGCTCCTCCTTCCCTTCAGGTATGCTTCGGTCTTCCATCACACCGGCATCGCCTCAGTCCTCGGGCACTCTGGCTCCACCTCATGTAACAGACGTAGGTCATTGAGAGCTGTGCGTGTAAACCTCACTCCCCACTCCGCCTCCTTGTTAGAGCGCCCGCCTCCCATGCGGACAGCCCCGGGTTCACGTCCCGCTTAGAGCGGGCGGTGCGAACTGGCGGGGCTACAGTGGTGCCGTGACCCAGATGGGAGTGAGGTTTAGGGGGGTGAGTGTAACAAACGTAGGCTAGTAAGAGCTGTTTGTGTAAACCCCACTCCCCTAATCTCAAGAGGCACTCTAGCGATTGACGCTAGAGACTACCGTCTTTAGCGTCCTTGTTAGAGCGCCCACCTCCCATGCTGACGGCCCGTGTTCGCATCCCACATAGACGGGTGGTGCAAACTGGAGGGGCTACACTCAGACGCTCGCCGACGCGACATCGGCCTCCTGTGCCTGCGATGTTGTGCTCTGCCCCATCTGCTCTCCATCTGCGCCCTGAGATCCATCAGCTCGGCCTCCATCAGTCATCCTCCAGTTGATGTCAGCCTCTACTCCACCTTGGCTCCTCCCTCCCCTGACTCCGCCATGGGCTGTTATCTCTGGGCTTTGGGTATTTGTCTACGGATGTCTACCACCATCGGTGCCGGTGTCTCGTTGTCATCCGGATGTTCCGACTCCTCCATTTCATGGACTTTCAGTTTGTTTTCATTCATCACATGTTTCCTTTGTTCTAATTTTCTGCCACTCATCAGTAACCATGGACATTCATTCATCACAGCTGTTCAACATTTAGTTCATCACGATTAAGTGTGTGTGTACATCTATCTATATCTATCTATCTATATATATCTCTATATGTATATATGTATATATTCAGTACCGTGCAAAAGTTTTAGGCACCCAAGTCTTTTCACCCAAAACAAATAGTTTTAAGCAAGTTATTTGCTGTGGTGTGTCAGTAGAAAATATCAGTTTAAATTTCCAAAACATTCCTTTTGCCTTTGTTATAATTGTAATAATCTAGGGACGTTTTTGTATGCACAAGGAGTCTGACAACAGCTGGTATGATCTGATCTCACCCTCATCAAGTCCGTCTGTGATTACATGAAGAAACAGAAATAACTGAGGCAGACAAAGGCCCTGTCCACACGGACACGGGTATTTTTATAACCGTGACTTTTTCTACGCGGTTCGGCCGTTCGGCCACACGGAAACGCACTGAAACCGAACATTTTTGAAAACCCCTGCTGAGGGTGAGGATTTTCAGAAACGCCGGTTACGTGTTGTCGTGTAGACAGTGAAACCGGGGTTTTCGCCTTGCGACGTCAGAGTGTGCGCCGTTATCCACTGTGTTTGACGTCAGATTTGCGCCTACCGGAACCGGTAATAACTTTTTGTTAGGCTTCTGATTGGCCAACGTGGCTTTACGGTTAGGGTTATATCGCCGCCTGCTGGTGTGGCATACTCTTGACCGCGCTTGATAGCGTGTTTTTGCGTTTTCATGTAGACGGAGACCGAGCATGTGTGGACGGGATTTTTTTTTTTAAACGCTGGAGAAAAAATCCGGTTATAAAAATACCCGTGTCCGTGTGGACATGGCCTAATAATCCAGAAGAACTTTAGCAACATCTTCAAGACGCTTGAAGAAACATATAAGAAAAGTATAAGTACTTAGTTGAAGCACCTTTACAGCCTCAAGTCTTTTTGGGTCTGATGCAACACGCTTTTTACACCTGCATTTTGCGATTTTCTGCCATTCTTTCATAAGTTCTGCCAATATTCTCAAATTCTGTCAGGTTGGATGGGACCAGACAGTTGACAGTAGCAGTTGACTTTTATAGTTTTTTTATAGTTTTTTTTTTCTTTTATGGATGTCAATGGCTACCGTCAACTGTCTGCGACATTTTTCCAAATGTCTTCTTTTGTGTTCAAAAGAAGAAAGAAAATTATACGGGTTTTGAAACAACTTTAGAGTGAGCAAATGATGACAGAATTCCATTAATATAAGGCAACAACATAAAATGTGAAAAAAATGAAGGGGTACAAATACGTATGCTTACTTTAAGTTCATATAATAAACTGAAAATTAAAGTAAATGTGCATTATTAATAAAAAGAGCTTCCACTGAGGAAGCTGATTTGTTACATGTGTTATTTCGCTGATAATCACACAATGGCTAAAACCCATCACTGCGTGACATCTCAGAGCTCATGCACTGCTTGGCAGACCATGTCTCCAACAGTTTCCTTTATATAGTGAATATCCAAACTAGAGTGTGATTCACAGGCTGATGGCATTGATGCTTTACAGCTGTGAAGTTCAAGGCCCAACTGTGGCAGAGACACCAGCCGCCTGTAGAGCTCACACACACAAAGCCCAGCATTGGTGGGTGGCCCGGACATCCGACTGCTGTTCTCAGATCAAGTACCTCGTCGCACTGAATGCATGGCTGTTATGCTTTTCAGGAGATCTGAGGAGCAACAGCAGGTTCACTTGGCCTTCGGTGACCTTCATTACAGGAAGTGTTTAGATAAAGTGCTGTCAAATAGAGGTTCAGCCTCAGACGGTACACCCATGGACCGCCCAAGTCTGTTGACTGGCCGGCTGATGCATATTGTACACAAAAATGGCAAGAGCTTTCTTAAAATGGTAAACTTTAAACTGCCTGACTGGCTGCAAAGCAATTTACGGGAATTGTACTGAGCTGAACACTTCTGAGAAAGAAATATATGTAACAATTTGTTTTTTTAAATATTGCTAACGCTTTGCAATAAGGTATCATTTGTTAACAGTAGTTAATGCGTTAACAAACATGAACTAGCAATGAGCAATATACTTTTACAGATTTTATTAACCTTTGTTTATGTTACTTAGGCCCTGTCCCAAATGGAACCCTGGTTGCTGCACAATACGCAAATTGATGATTCCTTATTTCTCAATCTTGAAGGACATCTCAATTCTCTGATTGCACCGCAAGGAAGCGAAGAACGAGGAGTGAGGAAGCTTCCTGAGAAGTCATAAGCGACTTTTTTATTACCAATTTCCCTCGCATCCTATGGGAGTGGAGCTAAGAGCGGAAAAGAAGCAAGGAAAGGTAACAAGGAAGCACAAATAAGAAATGAGAAGTAGCCCTTACGAACTTGGAAGAAGGCTCGGCAAAAGTGCTCATTGAGGATACATTTCGGACACAAAGAGGGCGCTCGTGAGCACCTTCTGAAAACCTATAATGACTAACGGGACACCCATTTTAAAGTCCACGAGACCGCAAGTGCACATGAAGAGTGTCATTTGGAAGATGGCCTTAATAGAAATATTCAGTTCACAGTGCATTAGCTGACGTTAACAGATACAAATTTTGATCTTAAAAATATATAAGTCAATGTTGAGATTAATATTAGCTAGTATTAATAAATGCTGTAAATGTATTGTGACTCATTTTTTCATTATTATTTCTATAAATTACATGCCTTTGTGTGAGAGTTACTTTTTTGTTTAACCATTAAGCGAGTGGCCCATTATATTAAATAGCTATGTTCATGTCAGTGTTTTACTTTGACATTTGTCAATTTCAAATTTTCTAAACATTTACTTTAAAAAAGTCTTCATCAGGCAAACGTTGCATTTTTAATAAATTAATCTTTGGAAGTAGCAGTGGCAGTGTGCTGATTTTTGTTTATTCTTCAATGAATTGCTTTATTTGATCTTAAGTTTTTAGATGTGCGTATATTACTATGAAAATTCAGCTTTGCCATGACAGGAATACATTACATTTTTAAATATTCAAATAGAAAATAATATTACTTTACAATTTACTTTACAGCCTTGGTGAGCATAAGCAATTTCTTTCAGAAACAAAACAAAAAAAATTGAACTGACCCCAAAAGTTCAAAGGGTAATGTAGGTTTATTTCTAAAATTAATATAAACCAACATTTGATCAATAGCTTAATAAGGCTACATTTGCAACCTATACGTGTTTGTTTTATACATTTTGTCGATATAATTTGTAGGTATAATGTATAAGGCACTGACACTCGGCATCAAAATATTCAATTCAATTCACATTTATTTGTATAGCGCCTTTCACAATACATCTCATTGGAAAGCAGCTTTATAAAAAATGCACGTGTCTACATTACAATGATTTATTATCAGAGGTGACTGTGTCTGAGTTATGCATTTCAGAAATATACATATATAAGTCACGCAGTTAGCTAACAATGTATGTAAGGCAATGCAGTGTGTTTTTGTTATTTTTCCTTTATATTTTCTTTCTCCTTTCTGACCTAGCTTTTCCTTCTAGTGTCATAGCTGAAATCCAGACTTCCTGTCCAGAGAGTCTGAAAATTCCCCTTACACTCTTTACATTCCTTCCTCATGCTGAATTCATTAATATCACTATCTCATGTGCTGATCATGTGCTATCTCACCTTGATCATTCAATTTAAAGGGATAAAGGTCTGAAAAAAAAAATTCTGTCGTCATTTACTCATGCTCAAGTTGTGTCAAACCTGTATGAGTTTCTTTCTTCTGTTGAACACAAAAGAAGATAATATTTTGAAGAAACATTTACAATAAAATCCTAAACTCTGTAATTGTATTTGTTTAAAATAATCCACAAGTTTAATATTTTTTTTAATATTGTTTCATAATTATTTAAAGTCAGACGTCATCTCAAATTTGCATCCAGAATTGCGTTTCCCAAAAACATCACTTCGATCAACTTAGCTCACGATGCTTTTTTGAGAAGTGTCATTCTAGTGTCATTTCCTTCTAGTGTCATAGCTGAAATCCAGACTTCCCGTCCAGAGAGTCTGAAAATTCCCCTTACACTCTTTACATTCCTTCCTCATGCTGAATTCATTAATATCACTATCTCATGTGCTGATCATTTGTTATCCAGAATTAGAATTTAGCGAGGAAACCAACCAGATATAATCAGTATTCTTTCACTTTCACTCTTACTTTTTTGTTTTTGGACACAAGTAATAACAAAATACCAGGACAGAAGCTATAAAACATGTAATTAATTTAAAAGAACATTATATTTATACGAATATCTAATGTATAAATGAAATTAACAAACTACTGATGTGATTTTTATATTGCTATAAAATATATTGTTTTATAAAAAGTTTGATGATGATCATTAAAGGGATAGTTCACCCCAAAATGAAAATTCTGTCAGTAATTTCTCACCCTCATGTCGTTCCAACCCCGTAAGACTTTCGTTCATCTTCGGAACACAAATTAAGGTAATTTTGATTCAATCTGAGAGCTGGATCACTCCTGCATAGGCTTCTAAGGGATTGAAACCTGACAGCCCCAAAAAGTTATTAAAGAAATCATTAAAATAGTCTGAGTGACTACAGTGGCTCAATCTTAAGTTTATCAAGCGCGGGGAATACTTTTTGAGCGCAAAAAACTAACAAAAAACTATTCATTTCCTTCTGTGTCGGCCTCGAGATTTCACGTAGTGTAACAGCGCAGCGCTTCTGTGTTGTACGTCACACGTAGGCTCAGTATTGGCCGACATGTGTGTGATGCGTTTGTCGTTCAACCAGAAGCATTTTACGCAATTATAAAAATCTTGAGGCCCAAAGAGAAGGAAATGAATACTTGAATAAAGTCGTTATTTTTGTTTGTTCTTTTGCGCTCAAAAAGTATTCTCGTCCCTTTAAGAGTAGTGCTACTGGGCTTTACAGAGAATTTACATTTTTAGATGTTTTAAATCAAATAAAGTTCATGTAAACTTTGTTAATGTAAAATAACTAAACATGGATTATAATAATGATTTACTTTAAATAAAATAATTTAAACTATTATACCAAAGGTCATAAAATCAGCAGTCTCACCTTTTATTTTAAATTGATGGTAAAAGACCTTGATCATTCAATTTAAAGGGATAAAGGTCTGAAAAAAAAATTCTGTCGTCATTTACTCATGCTCAAGTTGTGTCAAACCTGTATGAGTTTCTTTCTTCTGTTGAACACAAAAGAAGATAATATTTTGAAGAAACATTTACAATAAAATCCTAAACTCTGTAATTGTATTTGTTTAAAATAATCCACAAGTTTAATATTTTTTTTAATATTGTTTCATAATTATTTAAAGTCAGACGTCATCTCAAATTTGCATCCAGAATTGCGTTTCCCAAAAACATCACTTCGATCAACTTAGCTCACGATGCTTTTTTGAGAAGCGCAGCCCACTTCAGTTGTTTTGGTCCAGTGGTTTTCTGGTGCCCTCTGCTGGTCAGACTAACAAATCAACTTCACTTCAAGTCTCTACACAAATATTTTGGATGCATTGTAATTTATTACATTGGACTAGTAAGATGATATTTAATTAGTTCCAGAATGATTTTCATAAAACCTTTTTGGGTTAGAAAGGACTCTATTCCAGTGCTTTGGTTTGTCATCATGCCAGGTGGCCTATTATGAATCACTCCTCGCTGCAGACAGAGTAAATTGCATTAGTGTAATGCAGTCTGAAGTGTAATATATGCATCCATTCAACATAATAATTGTTGGCCCAACTATTGTACAGTCCATCTTACTAATAGTACAGAGTAGTGACTTAACTGTTTTTATGAAGGGGACCCTTGATTACAAGCCAATGATATCCAGATGACTCACTCGATTTTGTGACGACTTGCGCAATAACTAAAATAGCAACGTCCTTTTTAGCCAACATTCAGTCAGTCTGGTTATCTATTCTTCAAATATGGCAGGATTACTAATTTTTGTATTAGTCAGCCACGGTCCGAATTCTCGCTTGATTCCTGGAATCATAAAAAAAAAAAAAAGATTATTAGTAGCCTATAGGCCTAGCCGTAAGCAAATAGACTGAACCTTTCCATAAATCCTAGATTTTTTTAATAGGCCTACACTCGGTACACTATGTAACTTTTGGACTTCTAGCGGTTAAAAAACAAAACTACACACGAATTTTACAGAAGAAAAAAGGTTTTGTGTTTGTGCTTCGGCTCTCCATGACTGTGCAGATGAATATGGTTCTTTTGATTATCCCACTGCTCATAAAACAGTTAGGTTTAAGATATATAACCTGTTTAGATGGAAATGTCAAACTGACTAGCTGAAGACGTTACTGTTGCTTGCTTTACCCATTAATAGACACGATACTTCCTTGAAAATAAAGTATAGCACAGCGCTACAACAACCATAATGAAACTGACCCTTCACGATAGATAATGAAAAATTGTGCCTAAATCCAAATATCTCATTTTAAATTTAAAGGGATAGTTCACCAAAAAATAAAAATTCTGTCATTACTCACCCTCATATCCCTGTAAGAATTTCGTTCGTCTTCATAACACAAATGAAGATCTTTTTTTTATATATAAAATCTGAGAGCTTTCTGTTCCTCCCTTGACTAATCCATCTTCATTGAGTGGACACGGTCACTTTATATGATGAACAGATTGAATTTAGGTTTTTATTCACATATAAAAATTCTTCAACGACACATCAGTTGTGTTAAAAGAAAGCTCAAGCATGTTCGCTTGACGTGCGAAAACCAATCAGGTTAATTCTCGTGTTACGCAGCATATTTGAGTTTCAGCAAAAACCATGAGGTTCATTCTCGTGTTAAGCCCCGTTCAAGGCCCGTACACACTACACGCGACTTTATCGCTGCAAGCGACGCGACACCATTCATTTCAATGATGAGCGGGCGACTTCCGGCGACACGCGCGACAGCGACCGTTGGCGACTAGATGGGGCGTGTCAAGCGACAAGAGACAAGCGACAAAAGTTGAGAAATTTTTAACTTTATGCAAATGAAGAGCGATTTTCGCGAGCGACAACCAATAGGAGTGGAGCGTGATCCTTCTCCTCAGCCCCTGGGCCCTAGTGCACGGTAGTTAAAGATGGATGAGAAATTGATCCTTGCGGTTAGCAATTTTCCAATTTTGTTTGATATGTCTCTGCCAACATACAGGGACATAAATAAAAAGAATGATGCGTGGAAAGCAGTTTCGGCGATCGTGGGGATTCCAAGTAGGTTCAAATGATTGAATAGTCTGTACAATTAACTATTTTTTTTGACAGAGACAGTAAACAAAACCTAAGTTAACGTACTATAGTGGCCTTTCTAATATTTTAGTGCTATTTACACTCCCCAATTACATGTTTATATACTCCATAATGTTATTGAAATCAATGTATACTAGATATAAATAACCTATTACTGTACAGTTCAGCAAGAAAGCTGATTCGCTGTCTTTTGGAAGTCCCGCTAGCGACTAGTGATGGGAACGCCCACTAGCGACCTCATCGCCAGCGATTGGCGACTTGCAGCGACAAAGTCGCGTGTAGTGTGAACGGGGCTTCACACTACACGCGACCAAGCGACGCGATACCATTCATTTCAATGGTGAGCGGGCGACTTCCGGCGACACGCGCGACAGCGACCGTTGGCGACTAGATGGGGCGTGTCTGTCGCGCGACAAAGTTGAGATCTGTTTAACTTTATGCAAATGAAGAGCGACTTTCGCGAGCGACAACCAATAGGAGTGAAGTCGGTGGAGCGTGTCACTCTTCAGTGTTGAGTCTGACCGAGGCAAGTTGAACGAGAAGCTAATTTTAGCAGTCAGAAACTCCCCTATAATGTATGATATATCTCCGTGTACATACAGTGGTATTCACCGTATACTGATCCGTGCCTGGATGGTTTCGGGAACCCAGATAGACCGGTATTTGCCCGTTTGCTGCAGTTAAATAGCCGCGATGGCAAAGAACACTCACTGTTCTCGGTCATCTTTAATATTATGCATTTTATGTACTGATTCCATTTATATTTAGACTTTTCCTTCCAAAATGTGTGTTTGTAGCGTCAAGAAAACGTATTTGTTGTCTAACATAGAGTAACATCCGGGAATGTCACTCACAAACATTACTAGGCAACCAGTAGTGGGGGAACGCCCTCCATCGCAGCCACTGGCGACCTGCAGCGACAAAGTCGCGTGTAGACGGGGCTTTACGCAGCACGTTTGAACTTCAGCAAGAACCAATCAGGTTAATTCTCGTGTTATGCAGCACGTTTGAACTTCAGCAAAAACCAATCAGGTTAATTCTCGTGTTACGCAGCACGTTTGAGCTTCAGCAAGAACCAATCAGGTTAATTCTCGTGTTATGCAGCACGTTTGAACTTCAGCAAGAACCAATCAGGTTAATTCTTGTGTTATGCAGCACGTTTGAACTTCAGCAAGAACCAATCAGGTTAATTCTCGTGTTGCACAGCACGTTTGAGGTTCAGCAAGAACCAATCAGGTTAATTCTCGTGTTACGCAGCACGTTTGAGGTTCAGCAAGAACCAATCAGGTTAATTCTCGTGTTATGCAGCATGTTTGAACTTCAGCAAGAACCAATCAGGTTAATTCTCGTGTTATGCAGCACGTTTGAGCTTCAGCAAGAACCAATGAGGTTCATTCCTGTGTGTTACGCAGCACGTTTGAGGTTCAGCAAGAACCAATGAGGTTCATTCCTGTGTGTTATGCAGCACGTTTGAGCTTCAGCAAGAACCAATCAGGTTAATTCTCGTGTTATGCAGCACGTTTGAGCTTCAGCAAGAACCAATCAGGTTAATTCTCGTGTTATGCAGCACGTTTGAACTTCAGCAAGAACCAATCAGGTTAATTCTCGTGTTATGCAGCACGTTTGAGCTTCAGCAAGAACCAATCAGGTTAATTCTCGTGTTATGCAGCATGTTTGAGCTTCAGCAAGAACCAATGAGGTTCATTCCTGTGTGTTACGCAGCACGTTTGAGGTTCAGCAAGAACCAATCAGGTTAATTCTCGTGTTATGCAGCACGTTTGAACTTCAGCAAGAACCAATCAGGTTAATTCTCGTGTTATGCAGCACGTTTGAGGTTCAGCAAGAACCAATCAGGTTAATTCTCGTGTTACGCAGCACGTTTGAGCTTCAGCAAGAACCAATTAGGTTAATTCTCGTGTTACGCAGCACGTTTGAGCTTCAGCAAGAACCAATCAGGTTAATTCTCGTGTTATGCAGCACGTTTGAGCTTCAGCAAGAACCAATCAGGTTAATTCTCGTGTTATGCAGCACGTTTGAGCTTCAGCAAGAACCAATCAGGTTAATTCTCGTGTTATGCAGCATGTTTGAGCTTCAGCAAGAACCAATGATGTTCATTCCTGTGTGTTACGCAGCACGTTTGAGGTTCAGCAAGAACCAATGAGGTTCATTCCTGTGTGTTATGCAGCACGTTTGAGGTTCAGCAAGAACCAATCAGGTTAATTCTCGTGTTATGCAGCACGTTTGAACTTCAGCAAGAACCAATCAGGTTAATTGTCGTGTTATGCAGGACGTTTGAGGTTTAGCAAGAACCAATCAGGTTAATTCTCGTGTTATGCAGCACGTTTGAGCTTCAGCAAGAACCAATCAGGTTAATTCCTGTGTTACGCAGCACGTTTGAGGTTCAGCAAGAACCAATGAGGTTCATTCCTGTGTGTTATGCAGCACGTTTGAGGTTCAGCAAGAACCAATCAGGTTAATTCTCGTGTTATGCAGCACGTTTGAACTTCAGCAAGAACCAATCAGGTTAATTCTCGTGTTATGCAGCACGTTTGAGGTTCAGCAAGAACCAATCAGGTTAATTCTCGTGTGTTACGCAGCACGTTTGAGTTCAGCAAGAACCAATCAGGTTAATTCTCGTGTTACGCAGCACGTTTGAGCTTCAGCAAGAACCAATCAGGTTAATTCTCGTGTTACGCAGCACGTTTGAGCTTCAGCAAGAACCAATCAGGTTAATTCTCGTGTTACGCAGCACGTTTGAGTTCAGCAGGTTAATTCTCGTGTTACGCAGCACGTTTGAGCTTCAGCAAGAACCAATCAGGTTATTCTCGTGTTAGCAGCACGTTTGAGGTTCAGCAAGAACCAATCAGGTTATTCTCGTGTTTATGCAGCACGTTTGAAGCTTCAGCAAGAACCAATCAGGTTAATTCTCGTGTTACGCAGCACGTTTGAGCTTCAGCAAGAACCAATCAGGTTAATTCTCGTGTTATGCAGCACGTTTGAGCTTCAGCAAGAACCAATCAGGTTAATTCTCGTGTTACGCAGCACGTTTGAGCTTCAGCAAGAACCAATAGGTTAATTCTCGTGTTACGCAGCACGTTTGAGCTTCAGCAAGAACCAATCAGGTTAATTCTCGTGTTATGCAGCACGTTTGAGCTTCAGCAAGAACCAATAGGTTCATTCCTGTGTGTTACGCAGCACGTTTGAGGTTCAGCAAGAACCAATGAGGTTCATTCCTGTGTGTTATGCAGCACGTTTGAACTTCAGCAAGAACCAATCAGGTTAATTCCGTGTTATGCAGGACGTTTGAGGTTTAGCAAGAACCAATCAGGTTAATTCTCGTGTTACGCAGCACGTTTGAGGTTCAGCAAGAACCAATCAGGTTAATTCTCGTGTTATGCAGCAGTTTGAGCTTCAGCAAGAACCAATCAGGTTAATTCTCGTGTTACGCAGCACGTTTGAGGTTCAGCAAGAACCAATCAGGTTAATTCCGTGTTATGCAGCACGTTTGAGCTTCAGCAAGAACCAATCAGGTTAATTCTCGTGTTATGCAGCACGTTTGAGCTTCAGCAAGAACCAATGAGGTTCATTCCTGTGTTTACGCAGCACGTTTGAGTTCAGCAAGAACCAATCAGGTTAATTCTCGTGTTACGCAGCACGTTTGAGGTTCAGCAAGAACCAATGAGGTTAATTCTCGTGTTATGCAGCGTTTGAGCTTCTGCAAGAACCAATGAGGTTAATTCTCGTGTTACGCAGCACGTTTGAGCTTTAGCAAGAACCAATCAGGTTAATTCTCGTGTTACGCAGCACGTTTGAGTTCAGCAAGAACCAATAGGTTAATTCTCGTGTTATGCAGCACGTTTGAGGTTCAGCAAGAACCAATCAGGTTAATTCTCGTGTTATGCAGCACGTTTGAGCTTCCAAGAACCAATCAGGTTAATTCTCGTGTTACGCAGCACGTTTGAGCTTCTGCAAGAGCCAATCAGGTTAATTCTCGTGTTACGCAGCACGTTTGAGCTTCAGCAAGAACCAATCAGGTTAATTCTCGTGTTACGCAGCACGTTTGAGGTTCAGCAAGAACCAATCAGGTTAATTCTCGTGTTACGCAGCACGTTTGAGCTTCAGCAAGAACCAAATCAGGTTAATTCTCGTGTTACGCAGCACGTTTGAGCTTCAGCAAGAACCAATCAGGTTAATTCTCGTGTTACGCAGCACGTTTGAGTTCAGCAAGAACCAATCAGGTTAATTCTCGTGTTATGCAGCAGTTTGAGCTTCGCAAGAACCAATCAGTTTAATTCTCGTGTTAGCAGCAGTTTGAACTTCAGCAAGAACCAATCAGGTTAATTCTCGTGTTACGCAGCACGTTTGAGGTTCAGCAAGAACCAATCAGGTTAATTCCCGTGTTATGCAGCACGTTTGAGCTTCAGCAAGAACCAATCAGGTTAATTCTCGTGTTACGCAGCACGTTTGAGGTTCAGCAAGAACCAATCAGGTTAATTCCCGTGTTATGCAGCACGTTTGAGCTTCAGCAAGAACCAATCAGGTTAATTCTCGTGTTACGCAGCACGTTTGAGTTCAGCAAGAACCAATCAGGTTAATTCCCGTGTTATGCACACGTTTGAGCTTCAGCAAGAACCAATCAGGTTAATTCTCGTGTTATGCAGCACGTTTGAGCTTCAGCAAGAACCAATCAGGTTAATTCTCGTGTTATGCAGCACGTTTGAGCTTCAGCAAGAACCAATCAGGTTAATTCTCATGTTATGCAGCACGTTTGAGCTTCAGCAAGAACCAATCAGGTTAATTCTCAGTGTTATGCAGCACGTTTGAGCTTCAGCAAGAACCAATCAGGTTAATTCTCGTGTTACGCAGCACGTTTGAGCTTCAGCAAGAACCAATCAGGTTAATTCTCTTTTACTGTGCGATGTTATCTGTAGCAGCACGTTTGAGCTTCAGCAAGAACCAATCAGGTTAATTCTCGTGTTACGCAGCACGTTTGAGTTCAGCAAGAACCAATCAGGTTAATTCTCGTGTTATGCAGCACGTTTGAGCTTCAGCAAGAACCAATCAGGTTAATTCTCGTGTTACGCAGCACGTTTGAGGCTTCAGCAAGAACCAATCAGGTTAATTTCCGTGTTATGCAGCACGTTTGAGCTTCAGCAAGAACCAATAGGTTATTCTCGTGTTACGCAGCACGTTTAGGTTCAGCAAGAACCAATCAGGTTAATTCTCGTGTTATGCAGCACGTTTGAGGTTCGCAGACAATCAGGTAATTCTCAGTGTTAGCAGCAGTTTGAATTCACAAGAACCAATCAGGTTAATTCTGTGTTACAGCACGTTTGAGTTCAGAGAACAATCGGTTATTCCGTGTTACAGCAGTTTGAGCTTCAGCAAGAACCAATCAGGTTAATTCTCGTGTTAGCAGCACGTTTGAGCTTCAGCAAGAACCAATCAGGTTAATTCTCGTGTTACGCAGCACGTTTGAGCTTCAGCAAGAACCAATCAGGTTAATTCTCGTGTTAGCAGCACGTTTGAGCTTCAGCAAGAACCAATCAGGTTAATTCTCGTGTTAGCAGCACGTTTGAGCTTCAGCAAGAACCAATCAGGTTAATTCTCGTGTTACGCAGCACGTTTGAGCTTCAGCAAGAACCAATCAGGTTAATTCTCGTGTTATGCAGCACGTTTGAGCTTCAGCAAGAACCAATCAGGTTAATTCTCGTGTTTAGCAGCACGTTTGAGCTTCAGCAAGAACCAATCAGGTTAATTCTCGTGTTTAGCAGCACGTTTGAGGTTCAGCAAGAACCAATCAGGTTAATTCTCGTGTTATGCAGCACGTTTGAGCTTCAGCAAGAACCAATCAGGTTAATTCTCGTGTTATGCAGCACGTTTGAGCTTCAGCAAGAACCAATCAGGTTATTCTCGTGTTATGCAGCACGTTTGAGCTTCAGCAAGAACCAATCAGGTTAATTCTCGTGTTATGCAGCACGTTTGAGGTTCAGCAAGAACCAATCAGGTTAATTCTCGTGTTACGCAGCACGTTTGAGCTTCAGCAAGAACCAATCAGGTTAATTCTCGTGTTATGCAGCACGTTTGAGTTCAGCAAGAACCAATCAGGTTAATTCTCGTGTTACGCAGCACGTTTGAGCTTCAGCAAGAACCAATCAGGTTAATTCTCGTGTTACGCAGCACGTTGACAGTTTGAGCTTCAGCAAGAACCAATAGGTTAATTCTCGTGTGTTACGCAGCACGTTTGAGCTTCAGCAAGAACCAATAGGTTCATTCCTGTGTTACGCAGCACGTTTGAGGTTCAGCAAGAACCAATCAGGTTAATTCTCGTGTTATGCAGCACGTTTGAGCTTCAGCAAGAACCAATCAGGTTAATTCTCGTGTTACGCAGCACGTTTGAGTTCAGCAAGAACCAATCAGGTTAATTCTCGTGTTAGCAGCACGTTTGAGCTTCAGCAAGAACCAATCAGGTTAATTCTCGTGTTATGCAGCACGTTTGAGGTTCAGCAAGAACCAATCAGGTTAATTCTCGTGTTATGCAGCACGTTTGAGCTTCAGCAAGAACCAATCAGGTTAATTCTCGTGTTATGCAGCACGTTTGAGCTTCAGCAAGAACCAATCAGGTTAATTCTCGTGTTACGCAGCACGTTTGAGGTTCAGCAAGAACCAATCAGGTTAATTCTCGTGTTACGCAGCACGTTTGAGTTCAGCAAGAACCAATCAGGTTAATTCTCGTGTTACGCAGCACGTTTGAGCTTCAGCAAGAACCAATAGGTTAATTCTCGTGTTATGCAGCACGTTTGAGCTTCTAGCAAGAACCAATAGGTTAATTCTCGTGTTACGCAGCACGTTTGAGTTCAGCAAGAACCAATCAGGTTAATTCTCGTGTTATGCAGCAGTTTGAGCTTCGCAAGAACCAATGAGGTTAATTCTGTGTTACGCAGCACGTTTAGTTCAGCAAGAACCAATAGGTTATTCTGTGTTAGCAGCACGTTTGAGGTTCAGCAAGAACCAATAGGTTAATTCTCGTGTTATGCAGCACGTTTGATTCAGCAAGAACCAATCAGGTTAATTCTCGTGTTATGCAGACGTTTGAGTTTGCAAGAACCAATAGGTTAATTCTCGTGTTACGCAGCACGTTGAGCTTCAGCAAGAACCAATAGGTTAATTCCGTGTTATGCAGCAGTTTGAGCTTCAGCAAGAACCAATCAGGTTAATTCTCGTGTTATGCAGCAGTTTGAGCTTCGCAAGAACCAATCAGGTTAATTCTCGTGTTAGCAGCACGTTTGAGTTCAGCAAGAACCAATCAGGTTAATTCTCGTGTTAGCAGCACGTTTGAGCTTCGCAAGAACCAATCAGGTTAATTCTCGTGTTAGCAGCACGTTTGAGCTTCAGCAAGAACCAATAGGTTATTCTGTGTTACGCAGCACGTTTGAGGTTCAGCAAGAACCAATCAGGTTAATTCTCGTGTTACGCAGCACGTTTGAGCTTAGCAAGAACCAATCAGGTTAATTCTCGTGTTACGCAGCACGTTGAGTTCAGCAAGAACCAATCAGGTAATTCTCGTGTTATGCAGCACGTTTGAGGTTCAGCAAGAACCAATCAGGTTAATTCTCGTGTTAGCAGCAGTTTGAGCTTCTGCAAGAACCAATAGGTTAATTCTCGTGTTAGCAGCACGTTTGATTCAGCAAGAACCAATCAGGTAATTCTCGTGTTAGCAGCACGTTTGAGGTTCAGCAAGAACCAATCAGGTTAATTCTCGTGTTATGCAGCAGTTTGAGCTTCGCAAGAACCAATAGGTTAATTCCGTGTTAGCAGCACGTTTGAGTTCAGCAAGAACCAATCAGGTTAATTCTCGTGTTATGCAGCACGTTGAGCTTCAGCAAGAACCAATAGGTTAATTCTGTGTTACGCAGCACGTTTGAGGTTCAGCAAGACCAATCAGGTTAATTCCGTGTTAGCACACGTTTGAGCTTAGCAAGAACCAATCAGGTTAATTCTCGTGTTACGCAGCACGTTTGAGTTCAGCAAGAACCAATCAGGTTAATTCTCGTGTTATGCAGCACGTTTGAGTTCAGCAAGAACAATCAGGTTAATTCTCGTGTTAGCAGCAGTTTGAGTTCAGCAAGAACCAATAGGTTAATTCCGTGTTATGCAGCATTTGAGCTTCAGCAAGAACCAATAGGTTAATTTGGTTAGCAGCATTGAGTTCAGCAAGAACCAATCAGTTAATTCTCGGTTAGCAGCACGTTGGTTCACAAGAACCAATAGGTTAATTCCGTGTTAGCGCATTTGAACTTCAGCAAGAACAATAGTTATTCCGTGTTACGCAGCAGTTTGGTTAGCAAGAACCAATTCTTCTGTGTTAGCAACGTTGAGTCAGCAAGAACAATAGGTTAATTCTCGTGTTAGCAGCACGTTTGACTTCAGCAAGAACCAATAGGTTAATTCTGTGTTATCAGCAGTTTAGTTCAAAGAACAATCAGTTAATTCGTGTTGCAGCCGTTTGAGTTCACAGAACCAATAGTTAATTCTCGTGTTACCACAGTTGAGCTTCCAAAACAATCAGTTATTCTCTGTTATGCAGCACGTTTGAGCTTCAGCAAGAACCAATGGTTAATTCTGTGTTAGCAGCCGTTTGAGCTTCAGCAAGAACCAATAGGTTAATTCTCGTGTTACCAGCACTTGAGCTTCAGCAAGAACCAATCAGGTTAATTCGTGTTACGCACACGTTTGAGTTCAGCAAGAACCAATCAGGTAATTTGTGTTAGCACACGTTGAGTTCACAGACCAAGTTATTTGTGTTACCGCACGTGTTCCAGAACATCAGGTATTCTGTTATGCGCAGTTGAGTTCAGCAACCAATAGGTTATCTGTGTAGCAGAGTTTGTTCAGCAAGAACAATAGGTTCGTTTATGCAGCACGTTTGAGTTCAGCAAGAACCAATCAGGTTAATTCTCGTGTTATCGCAGCACGTTTGAGCTTCAGCAAGAACCAATCAGGTTAATTCTCGTGTTATGCAGCACGTTTGAGGTTCAGCAAGAACCAATCAGGTTAATTCTCGTGTTACGCAGCACGTTTGAGCTTCAGCAAGAACCAATCAGTTAATTCTCGTGTTATGCAGCACGTTTGAGCTTCAGCAAGAACCAATAGGTTAATTCTCGTGTTAGCAGCACGTTTGAGCTTCAGCAAGAACCAATCAGGTTAATTCTCGTGTTACGCAGCACGTTTGAGGTTCAGCAAAAGTACCATGATCAGGTTAATTCTCGTGTTATGCAGCACGTTTGAGCTTCTGCAAGAACCAATGAGGTTAATTCTGTCTGTTAGCAGCACGTTTGAGTTTAGCAAGAACCAATCAGGTTAATTCTCGTGTTACGCAGCACGTTTGAGCTTCTAGCAAGAACCAATCAGGTTAATTCTCGTGTTAGCAGCACGTTTGAGGTTCAGCAAGAACCAATCAGGTTAATTCTCGTGTTATGCAGCACGTTTGAGTTCAGCAAGAACCAATCAGGTTAATTCTCGTGTTATGCAGCACGTTTGAGCTTCTGCAAGAACCAATGAGGTTAATTCTCGTGTTAGCAGCACGTTTGAGCTTCAGCAAGAACCAATCAGGTTAATTCTCGTGTTACGCAGCACGTTTGAGTTCAGCAAGAACCAATCAGGTTAATTCTCGTGTTATGCAGCAGTTTGAGCTTCTGCAAGAACCAATCAGGTTAATTCTCGTGTTATGCAGCACGTTTGAGCTTCAGCAAGAACCAATCAGGTTAATTCTCGTGTTACGCAGCACGTTTGAGCTTCAGCAAGAACCAATCAGGTTAATTCCTCGTGTTTACGCAGCACGTTTGAGGTTCAGCAAGAACCAATCAGGTTTAATTCTCGTGTTACGCAGCACGTTTGAGCTTCAGCAAGAACCAATCAGGTTAATTCTCGTGTTACGCAGCACGTTTGAGGTTCAGCAAGAACCAATCAGGTTAATTCTCGTGTTATGCAGCACGTTTGAGGTTCAGCAAGAACCAATCAGGTTAATTCTCGTGTTATGCAGCACGTTTGAGCTTCAGCAAGAACCAATAGGTTATTCCTGTGTTTAGCAGCACGTTTGAGCTTCAGCAAGAACCAATCAGGTTAATTCTCGTGTTAGCAGCACGTTTGAGCTTCAGCAAGAACCAATGAGGTTAATTCCTGTCGTGTTACGCAGCACGTTTGAGGTTCAGCAAGAACCAATCAGGTTAATTCCGTGGTTAGCAGCACGTTTGAGGCTTCAGCAAGAACCAATCAGGTTAATTCTCGTGTTACGCAGCACGTTTGAGGTTCAGCAAGAACCAATCAGGTTAATTCTCGTGTTATGCAGCACGTTTGAGCTTCAGCAAGAACCAATCAGGTTAATTCTCGTGTTTGCAGCACGTTTGAGGTTCAGCAAGAACCAATCAGGTTAATTCTCGTGTTAGCAGCAGTTTGAGCTTCAGCAAGAACCAATCAGGTTAATTCTCGTGTTTACGCAGCACGTATGAGCTTCAGCAAGAACCAATCAGGTTAATTCTCGTGTTATGCAGCACGTTTGAGCTTCAGCAAGAACCAATCAGGTTAATTCTGTGTTATGCAGCACGTTTGAGGTTCAGCAAGAACCAATGAGGTTATTCCTGTGTTATGCAGCACGTTTGAGCTTCAGCAAGAACCAATCAGGTTAATTCTCGTGTTATGCAGCACGTTTGAGCTTCAGCAAGAACCAATCAGGTTAATTCTCGTGTTACGCAGCACGTTTGAGTTCAGCAAGAACCAATCAGGTTAATTCTCTGTTATGCAGCAGTTTGAGGTTCAGCAAGAACCAATCAGGTTAATTCCGTGTTATGCAGCACGTTTGAGCTTCAGCAAGAACCAATCAGGTTAATTCTCGTGTTATGCAGCACGTTTGAGACTTCAGCAAGAACCAATCAGGTTAATTCCATGTTACCAGCACGTTTGAGGTTCAGCAAGAACCAATCAGGTTCATTCCCGTGTGTTGCACAGCACGTTTGAGGTTCTGCAAGAACCAATCAGATTCATTCCGTGTGTGTACGCAGCACGTTTGAGCTTCAGCAAGAACCAATCAGGTTAATTCTCATGTTATGCAGCAGTTTGAGGTTCAGCAAGAACCAATCAGGTTAATTCTCGTGTTATGCAGCACGTTTGAACTTCAGCAAGAACCAATCAGGTTATTCCGTGTTTACGCAGCACGTTTGAGGTTCTGCAAGAACCAATCAGATTCATTCCTGTGTGTTACGCAGCACGTTTGAGGTTCAGCAAGAACCAATCAGATTCATTCCCGTGTGTTACACAGCACGTTTGAGGTTCTGCAAGAACCAATCAGATTCATTCCTGTGTGTTACGCAGCACGTTTGAGGTTTAGCAAGAACCAATCAGGTTAATTCTCGTGTGTCAAGCAGGTTCAGTTGAGCTTCTGTTATGAATAATGCTTAATTGTTAAATATTGAATGTTTAATGTGAATAAATGCCTTAATGAAAAATAAAAGCCTTTTACGATCTCTTTATGAACTTTTTGAAGCGTTAAAGTGGTAGTTGTATAGCTGTCAATGGAGGGACAGGAATCACTCATTTCTCATCACTCAGATTTCATCAAAAAGATCTTCATTTGTGTTCCGATTCCGAAGATGAAGGAAAGTTTCACGAATTTGGTACGACATGAGAGTGATGACAGAATCTTCATTTTTTGGTGAACTAACCCTTTAAGTTTAAAAGTGTAAAGAGATATTTGGATTCAGGCACTTATATAATATTTCCCTTCTCATCCCGAATTCCGTTCCTCCTCAAAAATAAACAGTCGCTCATTAGCATGTGTGACCCGCTGGTGGTAAGCACTTATTTCCACTTGAGCGCAGAGAGAGAATTAAACCAACAAGAGGCGCTCGAGGTAGGTGGGCTGTATGCCGTCTTTATGGGGACGGTTTATGAGGATTTAACAAATGCAAGAGGACAGGCAAAACATTCAGCGGGTGGAAAGGCGGGAGGGGATCGGAAGGGCACGTTGGTAGCTACAGTTTGTGCTCGTTCAAGGCTGGTTTGCAGTAGTTGTAGTCTTGGGTGGCCATGGATGTACAGTCCATTGTTTATTGGGTGTATGATGTGTGCTCTCTCTCTCTATAATTTTCTAAATGTGACGGGAGCTTAAATGTGTGTGCCAGGATTGAGTTATTTGTGCCGCGTTAACACAGTTCTTTTGTGCTCTCCTCTTTGGGCCGAAAGAGCTCTGTAATTATGCTGATAATCAAGACTGTCACAGATTATACTTCAGCAAAAAAGCTTTTCTTGTTTCATTAGAGAAAGGACCACCAACATCCAAACAAACCCTGAGCTTGTTGCACTGTCTATCTCCCGTTTGTTTGAAAACGGATCGTATCATCCAGACGGCTAAATTGTGATATTCAGCATCGGAAGGGAGATTTATTATTCTAATCTCTAGAATAGTTTATGTCTAAAATATGTGAATTCAGAGATTTTTGACCTGAATTGACTGAGATCGAACCAAAAACTGAGAACTAAACCAAAATCTCTTTAATAAAGGACGTAATGATGACACTAGTAAACATTTTTCCTTAGTCTGTAAACTCTGAGTAGGTGTGTTATTCGTTTTTAGAGTTTTCTATTTTGCAGTGTCTCATAAAACAAGTCAGATACTTGAACTATTCATTTTGATGTTTTAACTCATAATGTATCAGTGTTAAATGTATATAATTTGTTGAGCAGCCCAAAGCAATTGCTCTTGGTTTTGATTTAAATTTGCTTTCAGGAACCCAAACCGGTTGTTATTTGAGCAATGACTCAATTGTGAGAATAGACTGACATCAACCTGAACCAAAGACTGAAAACCAAATCATAATCTATTTAAAGGACATAATGACCAATATAAACTATGTAAACTAGTTTATATAAACAATGTATAACATTTATCTGGGAAGTATAAAAATAGGTTTTCTTTTATTATAGCCTAATCGTTCATTTGGCTTATATTTTAAACAGAAATATTTTAAGAATTAAATTTTTGATGCACTGTTTATGGATTTCAACATTAATAGTTAAGTGCCAAACGTGGCAGCCATTATTTTTTGTGATAATCCAATAAATAGTATTATTTTAACATTAAAATACTACTAACAATATGTTTGGTATTTATACAACACTTAGCCTAAAAAAACATGAAACATGCAAAATCAGGCTGTGTCAATTTACACTAATTATGGATTATGGATTATGACATCATATTACATGAGTGTTTTCATACCGACAGAACACAGAGTCCTTTGTGAGTCAAAATTACAGTGAGACTAAATTACACGTGTTGCATCTTCCCAAAGAGGCCAGACAATAAACTTGCTGTGTTTGAGACTGTGGTAGCAATTTTAGGGGAAAAAAAAACTTTTGAATATAGCCTATGATAATATGTTATTGTTTGATTAATATATATTATTTATATTAATATAAATAAGTAACATTTTATAATATATGTTTTTTTATCTGTGTAGTTGTAGGCTAATTTAAACAAATAACACATTTTATAATAGCCTAAACATTTATTTTTATTAACTGCATAAATGTCTTCTTGTGAATTGTAATAAATAGGTAGGCTAAATAAATATTTCACTTGACAAGAGTGCAGCACCTATGAAGCACTTATGACTATAGGGAGCTAAAGGTATTGACACCGCCAGTAGCAGTGTTTTTCACCATTCCAGGCAACCTCCAAAATCAGATCCAAATCCCTTTTGCGTGTGTGTGATGATCCAGCCCGGGTTTTCCCTCACACCCTTATCCAACGTAACGTTAGCCTACTATGCGTTTGAGTGCATGAGTGTGTGAGAGAGATCGAGCCTTGTTTACAGCGTCAATTCAACGGAGAGAGACTACAGAATCTACTCCACATCCTTCACATCTCTTAAATGAACACAGATCCGATCATTCAACAATCATATGTGCCCTCCATACTCCGCTTCTTGAAGAGAAAAATCAAGCTTTGAAATCTCAGACTGAAGATGGTGGGAGGCTGAGAGAGAGACCATTTTAAAGCCTGGACGAATATTATTTGGCATCTTTCTGAGTTTCTGCACCGATTTTAGGCCTTTTAAAACGCTGGATGAGAAGTACAGGGCATCTTGCAGCTGATGAAGATCACACACACTTACACACACTCGTCCAGACTGTTTTAGCCAGCGGACCTGAGCGGGTTTCACTTAACTACAGCGAAAACCAGCCTGCGAGGAGACCTGCAACGTGTTTTCCCCATTTTTCCCACGACATGGAGCAGGGAATTGCGGATTATCAAACCGTTACGTGTTTTTCTTGGTTATTTTCACATAAATCGACAAGGAGAAGCTAAAAAAATAATATTAAAAACGTTTAAGGAGCCCGAGAATCAGTGCGGTTGAATCCGCCTCATGGTGTGGGCATAACGGGCTGAGTCTGCTGGAGAATCTCGCTGGGGTGTCTGGAGGGTCATTTATCCCAGCAAAACACCATGAAGATAGAAGACATTGGTGTTGTTTGATTATTTCCAGCTCATGTTTATCTATATTTTTATTTTCAGCCCCTCCATAAGGAGGCACTAAGCTGGGTAAACCAACTTTGATCATATTTTTGTACTGGGAAGACTTCAAGAATCAAGCATCACCTACTTTGAAGGGTTGAGCTGCCTCCCCTTTTTTGTAATATATAATTTTTTTAAAACAAGTGTTTGCCTTGTTTTGTACAGGAATGAGGTCTAGCAGACAGAGGCGATATTGGACCATGTTTTGTGGTCTGGTGCTGGTCCTCTCCACACTCTGTCATGGAGAAAGTAAGTTATAATGAATGCATGGATTATAGCAACATATAATGGTTGATGGTCAAAGAAAACCTTCACTTTAATCTTTTTTTGCTTTGTGAGATTTCACGTGTAATGAATGGTGTTTTAAGCTTTCATTTGTGACATGGCAAGAAAACTGTTTCAAATTTCAGACCAACCTGTTACTTTTCACTTAAATGCATCTGTTCCCTGCTTTCCTTGATTTAAATGTTTCATAATAGAAAAGAAATGGGAACACTGCACCACAGAAGTGTCACAGAGTGTTTTTGTTATGCAAATTAAAAAAAACACAAGAAAGTCAACTTAGGTCATGCTACAGCTGCCATTTAAATGGTAATTTCATAGGTATTTTACTTCTATATCAAATAATTCTGGAATATAGTGTCTCTTTGTGTTTTACATGTGCCATCATGTGCACCTGTAGATATAGATCTATATTTTAGCAGAAGTATGAAAGTCAGACTTGAGTTATCATGACCATGTTAGCAGCATGGGGTATTTTGTTGACAGTATCTGTTTTAAGTAATAAACCAACAGGTTCTTTAATAGGCTAGAAGTTAAATGCATTAGTGTTATTTCCAGGCTAACAAAAATAAGTTTTGCTAATGTTACCGTAAAGTTATGAAAACATTTCTGAATGTTCAACATTCAGTTTTAAAAATGTTATGTGAACGTTAGAGAAAACATGAGGGGAAGGCTTTCTATATTTCTCATTTTGAAAATGTTATGGGAATGTTACTTTTGATGTTTTCTGAATCATCTAAGTAGTTCGTTTAAAAAAACAAGGTCCAACTAAAATGTTTCTGGAAAACGTTCCATGAATGATGAATGAATAACATTTTTGTGCTACTGTTTTGAAACGTTCAAAGAGACCAGATAACTTTAAACCTTACTGGAAGAATATTTGTATATAGCTTTGTGAGAAGAAACTTGCCAGAATGTTAGGGAAGTTCTGAGAGTGTTTACTGTTAGCTTGGTTATCCCTAAGCCAGTCCTTATTTAACAATAATAAATCTTATTTCATATAAGATACTCTGGAAATCAGACTTTAAGTACTTAAGTTCTGGTTTTTAATCCTTTAGTAATGTTTTGACCTTCTCGTTTTCTCTTTGCAAGCGTCTTCCTAACCAGTTTTAATTTGTTGTACAGCTTGAGTAGTCTCACAACGGTTTAATGTAGAGTTTGATAAATCACATAATGTCACTTTCTATTAGGCTATCTGTTAAGGGCTGGCGAAATTGGCCAGAGATTATCATATGTTTTCTTTGGTTAATGTAACTAACAGATAATATTGATATAAGCGTGGTTGGTTACAGTGTGTAAGATTGCTGTCAGGGAAGGGCTGGTCTCTGTTAGGTTAGTAGGATACATTGGACGCTGTGATGTGGTTGCCAGTAAACGAAAGTGATTTTAGAAGAGAAAAAAGCCATGACATGCTCTGTATAGGCGTGTTTGTTTTCTTGTTACTGTATGTCTCATGGTGTTCATGCTTTGGAAAATTAACTATTGCATGCAAACATGCTGGAAGGAATTTATCATTTTTATTATTAGATTAACCCCATATGGGCTATGCAAATTTGCCTCTGTTTTTCCAAGCAAAACTGTCTTTAAAATCAATAACCCAGTAAGTTCTTACAAAAAAAACAATTTTTGCTTCCCCTTAATGTTTGACCACCACAAAATTTCCATGTTTCTAAGTAAACTGCAAATAAAGACCCCCTGATTCATCCGATTTATCGAGAGAGAGAGAGAGAGAGAGAGAGAGGGAAAAAATCTGTTTTTAAAATAGAACATGCAAAAACACCCGCTTTAGCAAAACAGACCCGGTTTTGTTGATTGGAAGAGTGAGGAGTTTGTGAAGTCTGTGTAATTGGGTTTTACTGTTAACCCCAGCGGTTGCAGGGCAGCGAGGTAGTCAGGCAGAGGAGGTTCTTAGTGGAAATCCTAAGTATAACCTGTCTCTCTTGGCACAGGACGATTAGAGATTCCCAGTGGGGCATAAATGTGGTTCAGGTTAACTGGTTGATTTATCTCGAGATCAAACGATTTGTTTAGCCTTAGTTGATCTGCATTTTTGATTGGGATAAAGCAGTTTTTGCGTTTTTCTTTAAATACACAGAGTGATTCTCGTAAATGTCAGTGTAAAATTCATTTAGTTATTTTTTAATCAATATTTTAATAGCAATATCTGTAATTTTATCAAACAGGATGGAATATTTTAGAGTTCCAAAAAAGCATCACATAACTCATCAAATGAGTTGCTGATGATACTAATGTTTGTGCTGTTGTTTTAGTTCTTAAAGCTACACTGTGTAACTTTTTTAGTTTATTCTTAGCTAAAAACACTTTGTTCTTTCAAAAATATATGTGCTCATTAATGTATATTTACTTCGTTCAAGTAATAAAGTATTCTCGTGAGTGTATAATATGCCATTGAAAATACATACGGGTAAGGGGTTCTAATGTCGGTCGCCATGTTGCCCCTCCATCTTGAAAGTACATTAGCCAAAGAGGGACATACCCGTTAACTCAAGCTTTGCCTTTCGCGTTTTAACACTCGATGGCACCGTGTCGAATGTGGACGAGGTCGAACTGGAAGCCATGTTAATCTTGGACTACATTGGCCACCGTAGGAGTTAAAACGAAATCGGAATTGAGAAGAACAGAAACTAATATTCACTGGATGGTCATACCTTTTCACCGCTAGATGGGGGTAAAAATCACACGGTGTAGCTTTAAAATTATGGCATTTCTTAGAGGTTCATAAAAGAATTTGCTTTTGTTAGTGATTTAAGAAAAGACTAAAAAGTGATATTAAGGAAAACCTACGAATTGATTCTAAGTTTAAAACGATATCCCAATATGCTTAGTTTAGAGAAATATACATATAAAGAAACACTTTTAATGTATATTTAAAGACATTTTGTTGTGGATATTTAAAATTCACCACACCATGTTAATTTAATTCTTTTTGTGATATTAAATTAATAGTTCACTTAAAAATGAAAATTCTGTCACCATTTACCCACCCTCAAGCTGTTTATTTTTTCTGCTAAACACAAAATAAGATATTTTGAAGAATTCACAGTTGATGGACCCCATTGACTTCCATAGTATTTTTTTTCCTTCTTTGGAAGTCAATGGGGTCCATCAACTGTCTGGTTACAGACATTCTCAAAATATCTTCCTTTGTGTTCAGCAGAAGAAAGAAATTCATACAGGTTTGAAACAACTTGAGGGTGTGTAAGTGATGACAGGATTTTCATTTTTAAGTGAGCTGTTCCTTTAACTAATATTGCTATTTTTAAAAGTAATTTTTTTTTACTCCAGTTTAAGACGACATATTTGATGGGACAAAGACATACACATACACACAATTGTAGAAATATATTTGTAATGTATGTAAGATACAAACATTTGATGTCAGCATTGAAATGATGAGCAGAGAAAGTACTGTCTGAACTTCTGTTAGCAAAAATATGAGGCCTTTTTGGTTTTGTATCCCATGAACGCATTCTGTTGCGATCTGTTTTGTTGTAGAATTTGAAGTGTTAGGATTTACTAGCTTGGGTTAAAAGCTTTCCCCCCCCCCTTCTTCATTTCTAAACAGTGACATCAGTTTAGGACCTAATTTCCAAATGCCTCCACTCTACTACCTTTGAGAGTTCGCAATGGTGGGCTGGAATTGGGTTATCAAATGTAAACATGAGATTTGGAGAGCCATCAAAGCAATAAAGAAAGATAGCACTGTTTACTCAGCAGTGTGAAAATGTTAGAGTCCGCAGACAGACTGGGTGCTGTCTGTCTTCCAGCGTGGTGAAAGATGCTTGTTTTTGCCAAAGCCTAATTCTGTTTTCTAGCATAATGAATATAATACAGCAATGCGCACTTGTTAGAATCTGAATTTAAGGATGACTATAAAAGCAAGGACATTCAAGAGGAAGGAGTGGGCCTTTTCTCTTGAGATTATCTAAGATTTTAAAGGGTTATAAACTTTTAGGTAATGTTATCTTTCAAAGTTTCATTTAAGCTCTATAATTCAAGAGCTCTATAATTATCTTATTGCATTTTCCAGGGTTCATATTTTAGCTAGGCCTAAATGGTTTAGCATCTTTCTTTGTGTTTTGCCTGTGGGCAAATCACGCCGTGGAAAATAAACAGTATAATGGGTGGTAGTGAAAGCAGAGATGTCTGTCTCAGGATACCTGTCATAAAAACACAAAAATCTGTCTTATAAAGGCTCCCTCATGGCTCATGGCAATGTGTCAGTAGCAGAAGAAAAACTGCAGTTGGTTTAAACTTCTCACACGTCTCTGGCTCGACTGTCAGTAAATAAGTGTTCGTTTTTTTGGCCTAAATCATTC
This sequence comes from Chrosomus eos, assembly GCA_036326025.1. Classification (NCBI taxonomy): domain Eukaryota; kingdom Metazoa; phylum Chordata; class Actinopteri; order Cypriniformes; family Leuciscidae; genus Chrosomus; species Chrosomus eos. Next base: position 13,490,853 of record CM070818.1, on the reverse strand, counting down.
GACTTGTGTTTATTTAGCGCTTGGTAAATGCTTTTGTGTACCTACCTTGGTACCTTAATTTTGTCGTCATTTTCGCACTCTCAAACCTATATGCAATATTATTCTTCAGTTAAACTTAAAAAAATATCTTTTAAGGAACATTCAGGTGCAAACAACATTGGAACCCAAGATATCTTAAAATTGTATTTTGCATTTCACTGAAAAATGAAAGTCACACAGGTTTGGAATGACACATAAGTAAATTGACAGTTGCGATGCAAATTATTATGTAACATTTCCATGAATCAATCTATTCATTAAAATATTCAAGGTCAGTTTTTAGCATCATTACAATCTCTCGAAAGCATTGCTACCAGTACCTGTTGAATTGCATTGATTATCTTCTGAATTTTTCTGTTTTCCTCCTTCCAGTCTGTGGTCCAAGCATTGACATTGGCAATGACATCAGTAATTTCAAGCGGCTGGATAACTGTACTGTGGTTGAGGGATACCTGCAGATCCTCCTCATCGGAGGCAAAAACAATAACAACCAGGAGTTCTTCCGCACCCTCAGTTTCCCCAAACTGACCATGATTACGGATTACCTTCTCCTCTTCCGCGTATCCGGGCTGGACAGCCTCAGCACCCTCTTTCCTAATCTCGCTGTGATCCGGGGCCGTAACTTGTTCTACAACTACGCCCTGGTCATATTTGAGCTGACCAGCCTGAAGGACATCGGCCTCTACAACCTGCGGAACATCACGCGGGGTGCGATACGAATTGAGAAGAATCCCGAGCTCTGCTACTTAGATTCTGTGGACTGGTCTCTCATTATGAATGCCGAATTGAACAATTTCATTGATGGAAATAAACAGTCCAAGGAGTGTGGAGATGTTTGCCCGGGAATCATGGAGGACAACCCTCAGTGCATCAAGACCAACTTCAACAGTAATGACAATTACAGATGCTGGACCTCCAACAATTGCCAGAAAGGTGAGTTACTGGGTTTCTTCTTTTTCAGACAGCAAAGTCAATTTCTGATCTGTTGACATTGGATGGTATAGTGATGACAAGTAGTAGTTTGCGATATGAGGAAAAAGTCAGCAAATACTCGTGAATTCGGACATTGCTCTTTACAATATTGCATTTTTTATGATGTTATACATGTTGTCCCAACTGTAATTTGGATAAGGTTTGTAAACATCAGATTTTTTATTTATTTAAAAGTACAAAAAAACGAAACCGAATTAAGTCATGTGTATGGACAAAAATCTGAAAAGTCTGAGCAAAACCAAAGGGGGTGTTAGAATTAGCTTTAAATGCCTGTGCTGTTAAACCAAATGTGACATTGTTTGGGTCTTTACATGTTAACAATTTAACTTGAATTTTCCTAGTGCAAATTTTTTCAAACTGTTGCTTTGCCATGATAATAGTCGACCTGGGGTGTTTCCCTGCTTTCCATGCATCGATGGTTGGCTAATAGCTATTCTCGACTGTTTCCCAAAACCATATTTCGAACCATGTTGATTTAACTTTATAGAACTGTTGTTTATGGCATCACACGTGGTTAATTTTGGCTAAATTCATTGTTTCGAGATTGATTTAATGGCAGGTTATTGCTGTGAATAACAAACATGGTATTTGAGAACTACTTCACTATTTTTGTCGCCATTGTTTTGCTTTATTTACACGTTTGATTCAATCATGCATTTAATGACCTTTTAATATCATACTGAATAAAGGACATGCTCACTCTTCAAAAATGTTGTTTTTCAATAGATTGTACTGTTTATTAACTTGCTTATTTTGCTCTAAGTACACGTCGTACTAACAAGAACCTCTGCTTTCAACCACAGATCGAGACTAGTTTCAACCCTACAACTTTGCTATGCTGGGGTGTGTTTCCCATACAACGACGTAACTCGCTGCTTAACTACCATAGCAAAATGCATCATTGAAGAAATCAACTAGCTAGTCACGACTGTTTCCCGAAACCGTATTTGCGCAAATTGGTCATTCAACCACGTTGGTTAATGATATCACGCACGTGGTGGAGTAATAACTACTTCTAATGAATCTGTTTGAGATCGAATTAATACTAGATGTTTTGCTGTAAATTACAGACATGGCATCTGAGGATTATTTCTCATACTTAGTTATTTTGCTTTATTTTCAGATTCAATAATAGGCTAATACTTGCGTAGTAGAGCACGTTTGCACATGCGCAGTCTTCAAAAACGGTGCTTTAAATCTCTTGACAAACTAAAAGATGTAAATGACGTGTTGTATTCTAAATAAAAGATACAGATTGCACTGAATGTCAGATTGCTTTTTTGGCTCAAGATAAGGATTTGAGTCCACATGTCATACAAACAAGAAACTAGCCTATGCTTCTAACCACAGGTTGAGAGCTGTCGTTCCAACCACACAACTTTGTGTTGCTTTTTGCGAATGTTCGTTGGAGCTATGGTTTCGGGAAACACGACTCCTTGAACTGTGCTGATAACGACGGAACTTGCGACCATAGTTGGCTAACGATGCTTTCGGAAAAACGCACTCCGGTTTGGTTTCGGGAAACGCCAATGTTGAACTATGTTGGTAACAACAGAACTTGTAGTTGGCTTGGCTAAAGAAGCTTTTGGGAAACACACCTCTTAAATAGAAATTGAAATGCACAGTTTGTGCTAATGGACTCTTTAGTATCTCTAGTGGTAATGCTGAGAATAGTTGTTATAAATTGCTGCATCTAGCTAGTGTTTATGTAGAGGATCATGTTTTGTGCAGTTTCTATCTGTCAGTGATCTCCTTACATCCAGGCATCTGTCAACACAAAGCTTGTCTCCGGTTGTTATCAGTTAAGCAGAGCAGGGTCATCCAGCATTCGTTCTTTACCTATAGTAGGCTTCATATCTTGCCTGGTTTATGTATTACAGTGAAGAGAAGAAGAAAGTGCAAATTTGCTACAGGGCATATTTTAGTATTTTTGGTTCTTCTTTGACTTCTTTCACAATGAAAAATGGTCTGGTCATTGCAGGGGGTTTCATATGTGCTAGACTTCTAAAATAATGGCCTAGTCTACAGGAAAGTTTGTGTCCGGAAGCGTCCTTGAAATATTGAATTCCTGACAGTGGTAGTGAACCGGATAAAAACAAGCAAATTCGTTAGAGAAATATAATGGTTTTTTTCATCAAGATGAGAAAAACGAGGTGAGAGAAAGATCCAGAAAGCCAATATAAACTTGAAATACATGCAGAACGCATGCATGGAGAGGTCTGGTTGTAGTCTTCCACTATTGTGGTTTTTTTGGACAGAAGGATGCTGCAGTGGCAGACAAAGCGCCTCTTTCTGAAGGCAAAATACTTTAGCAGTTCCTCCCACTTTCCATATAATTACCTTGTTTTCCTTTAACACAGATGTTTCTTCAAGGGCTGGTAGTGGTTTCCAGTCAGTCTGACTTGCCTTTTTTCTTCCCAGCTCTTTAATTACCCAGTCAGGACTCAGGACTTGTTGTTCACCAGCCTTGTACTTTGCATTTCAGCTACATTTAGAGTAGACGGAGCTTACTGCAAATGTCTACACACATGCACACAGGAAAGAGCCCACATCAGATAGACTACTTAACAGTTCAAGTTGAGTTGAGATGCATAATATTCAGCAGATCTGGAACAGTTATCCTCTTGTTGCGGTGCAAAACTCTTCGCTACGATGCTGGGGTGTTATTTGTGGCGGCATAGGAATAGTTCACTCAAAAATTTAAATTCTGTCATCATTTACTCACACTGTTAAAAATTGCTGTAAAAATACAGCCAATTTCCAACAGTAAAATACTGTTATTTCAATAAACAGTTTAATCCTGTAAATTTACAGTATATGTTCCATAAATTAATTACTTGCCGTAAATTTACAGCATTTATGTGTAAACCAGTTTGTTCCTGGAAAAAACAGTCTTGGACTGTAAAAAATAGCACGTGGGGGGCGGGGCATCTTCAACGCGGTCTATTTTCGAACAGAAAGCAGCAAAATTGTTTCGCAACAACACAACACTCCTCTGGGCTGTTTTAAAGAAGGACACTGTTCAAGGTAAGTTTATTTCTTTGCTGTTATTCCATTATGTTAATCCCAACCTGTAAAATCGTCTTTTTCACGAGGTATTTTTGACTGCATGTGTTTAAGTTACTGAGCGCGAATCGCGTTTTGGAGACAGAGCTCTCAACGGTTGAGGACTTTCGCCTGCTAGTGAATGCTCTCTGAGCTCCGATTACTATGCGATTATTACTGCGATTTCTTTGCTTGGTTAAAGTTAAGTTACCATTTAGAAATTAGTTGGGCTTTCTTTTTGTAGTAGGCTAGCCTAACCCTTAACTCGATTTACATGAATTTGTGATTCAGTAACGTTAAGTTACACGACGCGAATCTTACCAGATGCATCAATCGAATAAAATCATGCACATAAGATGGAGAATAATTACAAAACTACTCGAAATATCGAGATCCATTGTAGTAATTAAAATGTAGTGATCAATTTGTTTAGTTTCCATGCAAATAATGTAAAGCTGTTAAAATTCCCAAAGCAAAATTGACATCAGTTTTTAAAAAACGAGACGGATATTCTAGTCAGACAGACAGTTCAACAGCTGAGGCATTTCACTATTCAATGTTCTCCGTGCTCTGACGTCGAATTTCTTTGCTTATTAAAGATAACGAAATAATTATTTTCTTCTTTTTGTCCTAGGAATCATTCACTTGATGTAAATGTTTTACTGAGACAGCTTGCCCTAATCTTTGGTGAGTTTCACGCCATGTATACTTGCAAACTTTGTGCACACAATCATGCATTATCATTTGTAAATGCATTGCTATTCGAGAAGTAACAGAAGCAAGGGTCACTGATACTCATTAGCTTCACAATTGACTTGCATCACGTTACCATTTCCCTGGTGTACAGTCTTATGGCAGTAGATCAGAAGTAATGATTTATAGTTCATTTAGTATTTACATTTTTTTTGTTTTTCTTACACAAAAATAAAATGAGTTAAAAATATTAATATTTTTATTTACACACATCTGATCTATCGTTTGGCTTCAGATTCAGAAGACATTCATTCATCCACTGGGGTCGTTGTGTTGTTTTTTAAGTGTCAAAAAAATTAGTTAACTAAGATTAGTTAAGTACATTAAAGGGATAGTTCACCCAAAAATGAAAATTCTATCATCGTTTACTTACCCTCAAGTTGTTCCAAACCTCTATGTGTTTATTTGTTTCGCTGAACACAAAGGAAGATATTTGGAAGAAAACAGATCTCAATCCCCATTGACTACCATAGTATGTATTTTTTCCTACTATGGATGTCAGTGGGGATTGAGATCTGTTTTCTTCCAAATATCTTCCTTTGTGTTCAGCAGAACAAATAAACACATAGAGGTTTGGAACAAATTGAGGGTGAGTAAATGATGAAAGAATTTTCATTTTTGGGTGAACTATCCCTTTAACATGATAATTTTATGTCTCTTTTAAAAGTGTTCACAGAGTGTGATCACTAGTTTTTGCCATGTGCTTTTTTTTACTACTAATATTTTCTTGATTTTCTTTCCTCTCAGACCTGGATTTCCTCTCAGACCAGATGTGTCAAAAGCTGATGTGGGACGTGTTGGCTGTTTTTTGCCTCTTCTTACGTTTTTTCACCCATTGGTTCTCGTGATTATGTCCTCGCAGATCCGGACTTCCTCTCAGGCCAGATCTTTCAAAATCAGGTTTGGGATGTTTTGGCAGTTTTTTTTTTTTTTTTGCCTCTATCAAGGATTTTTCTTCCATTGGTTCTCAATGTTGTCCTCTCAGACCCAGACTTCCTCTCTGGCCTGGTTGCCGATGTGATATGTTGGCTGGTTTTAGTTTTTTGTTTGTTCGGTTTTTCTTTTCTTTTTTTGCCTCTTTGTAAGGTTTTTGTTTTTGCCTACAGGTTCCTCTCATTGAATTTTAAAATGTATTTTCTGTGACTTTTTTTCCTTAAATACTGTTAATGTATTGTTAAAACCTGTAACCTGTTTTAAATAAATGGCAAACAATGTACTGTACCATAATCTATTTTGTCTTTATTTTTTCCATTGAGTGACAATTTTTGACTTTGTGAAATTACAGCACAGCCGTAAAATTAAAAACTGTAAACTTACGGTAAAGGGCTGGAACCACAGCTGCCAGTTCTTTACTGTGAAATTACAGCATTCTTGAAACCGTAAAATTACGGTAAAGGGCTGGAACCACAGCTGCCAGTACTTTACTGTGAAATTACAGCTTAGTTGAAACCGTAAAATTACGGTAAAGGGCTGGAACCACAGCTGCCAGTACTTTACTGTAAAATTACAGCATTGTTGATACTGTAAAATTACGGTAAAGCGCTGGAACCACAGCTGCCAGTTCTTTACTGTAAATATACGGGTGAATTTTTTACAGTGCACCCTCACCCTCTTTGTTTTGCTGAACACAAAGGAAGATATTTTGAAGAGTGTTTGTAACCAAACATTTGTTGGGCACCATTGGCTTCCATCGTATTGGGAAAAAAAATACTATGGAAGTCAATGGTGCCCCAACAACCATTTGATTACAAACATAAAACATATAAAGACTCTCAAGCACCATATGACTTGGTATTTTCCAAATCTTTTAAAGCCACTACAATAGCTTTGTGTGAGGAATAGTCATAAATGTATTAGCCTAATGGAAGATCTTGTGCTTGTCTGATTCCTCAAAGAAGCGTTTGTTTCAGTCATATCTTTTCAATAAATCACTTGGTCTAGTTTAAAATCTAAATGATTTGTACAAGAATATGATCAAATAAAATTTGAGTCTGTTTCTCACACAAATGACTTCAAATGACTTGGAATATAGTGTGTCGTATGGGCTCTTATGCTACTTTTGTGTCCTTTTTGATGCTTGGAAGCTTCAATCTTTGTTCATTGTAACTGAATATAAAAGAGTGTTCATTATAGTCTTCAGAATTTCCTTTTAAGATCCACCGAAAACGAAAGTCTTACAGGTTTTGGATGACATAAAGGTGAATAGCTAGATAAGGATTGAATAGCCTATTCATTTTGGGGTGAACTTGCTGTAAGAATTCAGATTGTACTTTGCAATTTCTACCTAACGGATATTTTTCTTCAGAAAAAGTTTAAGACTCATCAGAAAGAGCTCATGTAAAAGACAGCAATGCGATGTGATTACATAACAGGTACTAGCAAACCCAAACATGACCTTTTCAATACCTTGTTAGCTACAGTTTGATCATAACACCACTAACCTTGAAGCTGTAAATGTCACACGTATTGGATATTTATCGCAGTAACAGATGCGTCAGTGCAATATGATGCCTTATAGGGGTGTTTTTCTTTGCAGCACAAAACTGCATCAGGCAATAGACATAAAAAATGAAGCAAAAGTTTGGATGTTAGATTGAAATCTAAATTAGGCCTATACTTTGTTTGGATCACACTACGTGTTGTTTGTTAGCCATTTACTGAGTTTGCGAAGAGCTTTGCTGTTGGCATCTTTGCTTATTTTACAGGTTAGAAGGATCTTATAAGTTGTTTGTAAATAAAATACATAAAAAGAAATTGTCCAGACCAGAACGGCAGCTCTCGAAGGTGTTTTTCGAAGATGCAAATAAGGAATTTTGGCCGTCTGGTTTGCCGTGATGTTCTTTGGGACGGCAGTAGAAGTGAGTTGGATGTCTGCCGTGAGATTTGATGAAGTAGTGAGATTTTGGAGTGGTCTTTCACAGGTGACAGGTGAATGCTTTCTTTCATCTCTCTGCTGACCACCGTTGGGTGGAGACCAAGCGAAAATGTCACTGAAATGTCAAGCGCTTTAGCCGAATAGATTACAATGTCTTATGACTCAGAACTGGAGATTTCTTCTTTGCTCTGAATACCACAAGGTATTAGGCAGTTTTTAATTTGCTGTGTAGTTGGTTCTCCCTTTTTCTTTTTCATGCAAACACTAAGTCAAAAGGTGTGCGCTAATCGATTCCGATCCATAAAACGCTGACAGGGAAGAGCACCAATATGCAAAAACAAGTGTGCTTATTAAATTGGTTCATAATGTGGCTAGGGCTGTGACACTGGCAGTTCTTTGCCACTGCGGTGGTAATGGACCAACTACCAGCGGTGGCACAGCATGTATATGTAAAGCATTCTCTGTCGCGTCAAAATCAATCAAAACCCACAGCCAATCAGAACAACGTGTGGGCGGAGTCTTGCGGCAATGCACAGCACCAGAGAGTAATCTTGACGGCACTCGCAAGAAAATGGATAATATGCTACGTAATCAAATTCACAAATATTACACCATTAAGGCTAAACATTATTAAAAATACATGGGATACTGAGGTTTCAAGATCTGAGGTGAATTATCAATTTTTGCTTTTACAGCTACAAAGCTGGGAGCACTAAATGATATTCAAAGTCACATTGCATGCTTTTAACATTATATAAAGCACATAAACAGTACCTGAGATTATCATTGCCACACTGTGTTTGTTGTTCCAGCCGTAACGTCGCAGAAAAATAGAAACCGTTTCTAAAATAGAATCATTGCTGTCGCAGCTGGTTAGGACATAAACTCTGATTAACATGCTTTGCGCTTTGAGAGAGATCAGATCTCAAAACCGAATAGGCTACATAGCCGGCAAAGCTTAAATTTATGGGCTCACGCACAACTCTCTCATTCGTCAGGAATCCAAACGTTTGGCTGCGAATCGATGTAACATTTAATTGCTAACCTGTTATTTATTTTGTAAACAAAGCTTTGTGCTTCACTCCTGTATAATATTCTGGTAAAACAGCTTTCACATACGAAAAGAAGTGTTTTGGCGGACCACCGCCGGTGCAACTCGGCCACCGCGGTGCTGCGGTTGTCAAGTTTACCGGCACAGCCGTAAATGTGGCCTGTGTTAGCCATGTCTTACATCTCACTGCCACAAAGCTAGGGTGGTTGCTAGGGCGTTGCTATGCAGTTGCAAAAGTGTTCTATCTAAAAAGCAATTATTTACAGTAAATTAGCTATTTTAAGAAGAGTATTAACAATTTAAAATAACAAAAAATACATATTAAGATACATAAATTTGATGTGTATATAAATGATGTAAAACTTAATGTACTGTGGAGTTGTTTTGTGGTGGAATATTTTAAATATGTACATCATATTTGATACTATAAATTAGGTAAAAATTACATATTTGATACTATAAATTAGTAAAAATTACAATGTATAAAAACAGTTTTTTTTGTGGTGTAACCAGTGAAATTAAAAAAAATTATATGAGCTACACGATTTGAGGTATTTTGTGAGATTGTAAAATTGTTACACTAAAAAGTTCAGGTTTTGGAGTAACTTTTGTATTAGGGTTTTTGGGTTTTGAGTTTTTTTTAGTAATCTTTTAGTAATCTTTAGTAATCAGCAGTAGCCTAATGTGACGCTTGCCTTGGCAAACACCACTAAAAAAAACAAATGGCCACTGTAAAGAACCGAAGGCGAAACCGTTTGTTTTGACATTTCAAATGTAGACCTACTACCAACGTGGCTGACTAAGTTACGAGCACAGTCTCTGTTATCTAGCCGAAGAGCGAGCCGCGGCGCCCCGCGGGAGGGAAAGCACTCATCACTAGCTGCCTCTGAGTGATCTCATCCGCTCTGCACCACGGCCGGAAACATTCAGCCCCCGACAAACGCTTGGGGGACTCTCTCAAAACGGCCGACCGGAGAATGGGGGCCTTGTTTTAATTACCGTCCGTTTATCTTGCCCACATGTAAAGGCTGGGTTTCTGCCTGGCCAGGCAGCACAATAGTGTGACTTCCTCTTTGTGTTCTGCCTCTCCCAAATACTTCATTAACCTCGGCGGACAGTATAACTCTTTCACTGGAGCATTGTGTCTTCGCTTGAACGGCTCAATGCCGGAGTCACTGTCAAAGACACAGTCTGCCCTTGATAGTATTATGCTGAATAGTCTTGGCTGTCATCAAGGTTACATCATGTTTGTCAAACTTTGTTGTGTGGCTAACAACAGTTTGTTTTAGATAAGAACTGCATGTGACGGTTGAGTTCAGTGGAATAGCTGCATGATAGTGTAGTTTATGGATGTCTGGAATGGATAATCTTTTCCTGGCCCAAAATGAAAACATAAAATGTTTTAATAAATATTTATTTAAAAATAATATATATATATATATATTTTGTGGTGAAATATGACCTAGACCCACCAGTCTAGCAATATTATACACTGAGTCCCGTTTGTCATTTAAGTGCACACTTCATATAAGCCAACTTTCTTCGTCGGATTCTTGCAGCGTCTGCTCAGGCATGCCGAAACGTCCGTTATCAGACTGTCTGTGTGTGGCGTCGTCGGTGGAGCAAACGGGAAGAGAGGAATCTGTCCCTTTAAGTGGGCATATAATTAGGCAGGAATTCCAGCTGGCTTAGTCACCGCTGTATGGGGAGGATAAAGGGAAAACCATCGCTCTCAGCCGTTGCAGGGACCACTGGTTTGCTCTATCATTCTGCAAGAATGTGTGTGAAAATCGTGGGGGCAGGGGTGGGGTTGCTGTGGTGATAGCAGGGGTTGCTTTGCGAGGGCAGTCTGGGGTTGTGTGATTTTGGCACCGCTTGTTTAACCAGTAGGATTCCAGGCTTTTGCCCAAACACGTTAGGAATGATCTAACCTTTGGGCATAGGTGATGGCTTCAAGGAAGGCTTATCTTTTCCTTTTGTCTGTCGCTTGCCTTTTGTTTAGGAAAGCGGCTGAAAATGCTTAATAAAAGCCCATTGCTCAACTTTTGCGCTTTTAAAAATGCTTTTAAAGACGACATGAATCACACTTGCAGAAATGGTGTTAACCTCATCCCACACCGTTTGTGCTACAGACGTGAATGATGAATCATACTGCTTATTGAAGAGATTCATGTCTAGAGACCTAAATATATCGTAGAGACTTGGATGTGGATTTTTTGTCATCGGCCAGTAAGAAGCAACCAAACAGCAAGTTTTGGCATCTGAATTAAATGTGATTACATAAAACAAATATGTAAATGTTCACTACCATTCAAAAGTTCGGGATTTGTAAGATTTTTTTCTAAATGTTTTTGAAAGAAGTATGTTTATTTCACTAATGCTGCTTTTATTAGATCAAAACAGTAATATTGAAATTATTACAATTTAAAATAACACTTTTCTATTTTAATATATTTTAAAATGTATTTTTTTATTCCTTATTTTCAGCTTCATCTTCAGTGTCACATGATCCTTCAGAAATCATGCTAATATGCTGATTTTCTGCTCATGAAACATTTATTTGAAATAGAGGAATATAATATTTTGACATCAGAAATATCTTTACTGTCACTTTTGATCAATTTAATGCATCTTTTCAAAAAATCTTACCTTACACCAAACTTTTGAACAGTATAATGAAGAAAAAAAACATTTTCCTGTTGAGTTTGTCCTTAGGGGCTGCAAAAAAGACCTTCTGTGTTGTCTTTAAGGTTAAGTTTAGTGTTAACAGGCTTATTGTTTATGAAAAGATACAACCTTCTGACATTTCTAGTGGCATTTGAATTGGTCTTAATTGAATGACCCTCTTTGTTAATACAATTTCTGTGGATTAGATTAGCACATCCTCCCCGCTATCTCTGCAGTTTTGTTTTCAGACCCTTTTTATCCGGCTTGATGGTAGACCGATCCAGCGAGACTCCTCCACCACACGAACAAGTGCAGGAAGTGGAGTAAACGGAGATCATTTGGATCCGTCTGTTTCTTCCTCTTGTGCGACTGAAGCATATGAAGGGGAAATTGGGCCTCGCGTGCCATGCATGGAGAGAGTTTCCTGCAGATTTACAGGGGAGCTGTGATTCATCCCACACACTCAGTGTCTCATTCACAGAAACGCTAGCGTGATGTCGCTTCCTGTTTCATACGCTGCCTCGGTTGTAGATTACCCGCAGAGTGTGATGCCAGTAACGATGTCATTTTTTTTGTCACCGTCACATTTTGTGTCCTTTTTTTTTCTTCTTCTTTTTGTGTATTCACACCAGGAAAGTCCGATAGTTCACTTGCTTTGGTCCGGACCAAATAATTTTTTTTTCTTTTCTTTTGGTACGGTTCGCTTTCACACTGCTCTTTTTGCAAGTGAACCAAAATTTGTAAACAAAACCACACGTGTGCTGAGGTCGTCCATTCATTGGACAAGGATTCTCAAGTAGGGAAATCAGGAAGTGCAAAAAAGGCTCAGCATGGAGATATTTCGTACTGCAATATTTGAGGAGCTCTTTTCCAAAACGCGATAAATCCATTTCAATAGTTTTCAGGAAAATTACATTTTTTACCTAGACCCACACATCTTGTGAATATTCAATTTATCTTGTTAATAATGTTTTTTTTCCTCAGTCTGAACATGTTGAACAATGATTATTAAATTAAACAACAATATTGTTGATGATAAATTCAAAATTTTCTTCAAAACGCTATAAATCCACACAAAAAATGGATGATTTTGCCCACTTAATTAAGTTTTGTTTTGTAGAAAGCCTTTCTTTAAAGTGGATTTCGTTTTGTATAAATTGTATCTTAATTTTAATAATGTTTTCATTAACCAATTGCCTGAATTCAATAAATAAGCAGCAAATAGACAATATAATCATGACATGGAGGCGTCGCCGCCGGCACTTGCATTGCACGCGAGCTGGAGCGCATCTCATCATAAATTAACCGAAATTCAGCGTAGCCTATGCTTCACAGCAGACATGAGAAATGTATCTATATAGAAAGATTGAAATGTCTTTAAACGAAACAATTAAAAACGAAAATAAATAGCCTACTCTCTGATTATGCAATCCATTACACGCATTTCTCTCTATAGGCGCGTACAGAGATGCTGATCGTCAGTTTCATCTTTGCAGACACTGACACACAGAAAACAGTTGATTAATAAAAAATAAAATAAAAAATTCGATTTTCGAACGATATTCGACTTTTGCTCTTTGATCGTCGAATGGCAGAAATTATAATATAGACAGAAACCTTTGGCAGCAGCATCTACCCCCATGTGTAGGTCTCACTGGCTCATCAAGGCCATCAAAAGTATTATCACCGTTTAAAAGCACTCATTTTGAGGAATGAATGAACATAAACAAACCTCTGTTCAGCGCGCCGATGTTGGATTGCGTATAACGCTCACTGAAGTCTGATTTGTCTATAGGATTTATCGCGTTAAGGCTAAAAATAGGTTTGGCGCTTATCGTGGTTTGGAAAAGAACTGCATCTTGCAGTACATTTTAAACAAGGAAATATAGCGATTTGGCATGAAACATTGATGGAGCAGTGAATAGGTTCAGAACACAGCGCAGAAGACGGATAAGGTATAAAGTTTTCATTCATGGAGAGGGGCTATGTTCACAGATTCAAATATGAGATTCTTAATACTGCTAACGAGTGCTGTCAATGTTAACGCTTGCGATACAGTTTGTCCAGTTTAACGCAGCATCATCCTTGTATTGTAACTAACTATCGCATTATATGAACTGCAAAAGCTTTGTTTGCATCTATGCACGATTAAACTAAAGAGAACGCTCTGTATGTGAATGTCCTAATGCACACTCATTCATTCAGTCCATTCCAATGATGCACACACGACACACAGACAGACGCGCAACAGTATCGTGTGGCCAGACAGCGCGCCGGAATGGAATGTAGTAGGCTACAACAGATCTTTCTTGCAATTGGGTCGGTTCATGTTCACACCGTAAACGAACCGTACCAGAGTTCGTTTGGAACCGTACCGAGACCACCTCTTCAGCTGGGTCTCGGTTCGGTTGTTTGGTCTGCACCCGAGTTCGATTGCTGTATTCACACCTGCCCAAAAGGTCCGCACCAAGGGGGTAAACGAACTAGAGTTCGATTCAATCGAACCAAACAAGGCAGGTGTGAATACACCCTTAGTTAGACTAAAGAGTCGTTTTTAGATTTTCCCAAAAATGACCTTGAAAGCCACTGGATTATTAGTTGAATCCTCCTTTCCTTGGGTGATTTTAGATGGAATTATGTTGCAGCTGATTTTGGCGCATGTCAAAATATTTGTGTTTTCAATTTGGTTCAACGTAGGGTTTATTCTTGTCTTTAAGGGCTTCATCTTCGCTTGTGACGCTGATGTGTTTCCCTTCCTGTCCCGGAGCAGACAGTTAGACTTAATCCAGGGCCTCATTACGGTTGTCAGCGCTGTCCCTAATGGCCACAGGTAGCTGGGAGCGCCCTGTCGAGCTGTCTTCCTGTCCGTCTCTTCTGGAACACCCGGCATTACTTGTCCGTAAGCTTTAACCAATGATTTACAGCGTGTCACTCATTAAAGTTCGGAAAGAAACCAAGTCTCAATCTGAAAAACGTGTCTAATGGAGATTCATTAGACCATCTTAAAATAAAGCAATACTGATTTGACAAACAGTAATTTTTCCACAGCTTTGGGGTTTTCTTAAGCATAACAAGTTGTAGGGTTTTTAAAAGACAGCTGCAACATCAGTAGGGATGGGAATCACAAGGATTTGGGTTCCTATTTTAATGACTTACTTTTGTGTTTTTAATTCACTAAAGGCCCAATATACTCAAAAGAAGTTTGAAATATGTGACCAGCGATATACTGTTAGCAGCATTTATATGAATATGTAAATGTATAATGTGAGCTTTCCTTTCAACAACAAGTGGTTCAGTGGTTCATGTAGGTTGTCTACAAACCGAAAGGTTGGTGGTTCAATCCCCAGTTCCACCTGACCAAGTGTCGAGGTGTCCATGAGCAAGACACCTAAGCCCAACTGCTCCCGACGAGCTGGATGGCGCCTTGTACGGCTGACACCACCGTCGGTGTATGAATGTGTGTATGAATGGGTGAATGAGAGGCAATATGTAAAGCGCTTTGGTGGCCATTGGGTCCGTGAAAGCAATATATAAATGCAGTCAATTTACCATTTTTACCATTTATTTACTTTATAGCATAGCGTCTCACCAAATAGTTGACAACGTAGCTTTAAATCACCATTCAACCGACTCAAGCAACCATCACACTGGTAACTATTAGCAACTTACCTTTAAGACACCGATTGTGACACCGGTGCGATGCGGCAAAAGACAGTTGAACTCATTATAATCAGTGATGTTGTCTACACTGGATGCGGCGCGCCGTGATCTGATGCCTCATTCTGCTTTGTAACAGGCGCTTTGCGTCCGGGCTAAACGGCTGTTGCGACTCGAGCGACAACGGCCGCGTCCGGTGTAGACGGTGTTAAAGCTCATTCTGCATAACGCTACGTTACAACCTAAAGCAATATTCCAATCATTTTGTATAGTTATAACACTTTGTATACGGACATTTTGCATAATGAGTAGTTTCACGTTTAGTACATTTTGCTGACTACTTACTTAGACCTATTTAAAATAGTATTTAAGTAAAAGTACTGTACTACATATGTAATTAAACATGTTTTCATTATGGTATTATTACTTTTACTTTAGTAAAAAGATCTGAGTAGACTACGTCCTCCACTGGTAGAGACTAGAAGAATTAAGGTTTTGCCAGTGACACTTTTGATATATTTATTGATACAAGTGATTATGCAACAGTATTTAGAATATAATCTAGAATAGAACATGCAATGCAAACTAGTTTGGTTACAGCTCAAATGTATCATTCACAGCTCAAATCATTCACCCTGCCTCCATTACATATCTTTGTCACGCAAGTGTTTGATCATCACATTTGAGTGATCATTGCAAAAAAATCATAATAATACGTTTTATTTATATAGCGCTTTTCCAGGGCTCAAGGATGCTTTACAATGAACAAGCAACAATAAATGTGTTTATAATATATGTTTATTTTGTATTCTATATACAGTACCAGTCAAAAGTTTTGTACACATGAATGGGAAAGTGTGTCCAAACTTTTGACTGGTACTGTACTATAATATGAACATAAATAATATTGCTACTGTATTATACACACAAATAATATCGGCCGATATATCGATATCTGGCTTTTTTACTCCCCAATATCGGTATCGGTAATCCATAAGGATCAGGCTCTAGTTTTTACCCATGGATGTCTGACCTTGATGGACTGAACAGAAGAAATTAAATGAACTGAAAAAGATTTCCATGACAAAGAAGGCGGATCCTCAGAGCCACACCTACTTATTGCCATGAACCAATGATAGTTTGAAGGATTTTACCAGCGGAACAAACTTTTCTTGAAACTTTGCTTTGGAAAGATGTTTTGAACTCATGAAACGAACACATTGAATTTTATTTTTGCCTGATTTTGTTCGAAATGACGCCAGTTCGTTCCTCGTATAGTATTTTATTTTTTAAATTATTTGTTATTTACTAACAAAGCTTCTCATAAGGAGTCAACCTACTGTACACTGGTCGTCTATTGATTCATAAGGAACCAGCTCATAAGAATAATATGTTTAAAATATTTACTATGGCAGTCTTTTTATTTTGTTATTTTTGTGTCTTTAGCCGCGTTTCCACCGCAGGAACTTTACCCAGGAACTAGGAACTTTGGGCTGGTACTCGGTGTGTTTACACCGTAGGAACCAGGGTCTAAATTAAGTTCCGGGTAGATATTTCCCCCTCCGAAAGTCCCTGCTCGCGAGGTAGTACTTTTTCAAAGTTCAGGAACTTTCGCGGGTGGGGCTTGTGCGCTGCCGCATTATGATTGGATAACTCCGCTATTTTTAGAATCTATTGCAGTTCGTGGCTTCATGCAGTAATGAAGTTCCATGCAGTAAGAGTTGTCTGTCTGCAAATATAGAATTTAACAAAAATAAAAAAGGCCGCTGGACCGACGACGAGATTCAGGCTTTATTAAGCGTATTTGCGGAAGAGAGACACATTTTCTGCGCGTTCGTCCCAGCCGTCTCACGGTCATGTCCGCAATAGCTGATAACATACGCTGTCTAATTTTAGATCTAACGTTAGCATTACGAGCTTTCTGAACACGCTTTAATATCAGTGCTCATCTGTTTTCTGCCGTTAATGACCTCGTTAGTAAACCAATAAATCTCAAACAACTGCAGCACAGTGTGAATCTCTTCCATATTTATTATAAATGTGGCGCTCAAAACTGATTAACGTTACAGTCTTTTTACTGTCCGTAACAAGCAAGCAATGAGCAGTCGCGCGCAGTTTACCCGGTACTTTAGACCGCGCTGTAAACGCAGAAAGCTACCGGTCTGGGGCAAAAAAAGTTCCTGGGAAAAAAGTTCCTGGGACAAATAGTTCCGGGCAATTGCGGTGGAAACGCGGCTTTTATGTCCTAACAAACCTCCTCACAAGGAATCATTTCTTTGGCAGTTGAACTACTTTGGTCGTGCTAGACAATGTTTTTTTGCCATTAGAAATTTGATTTAAATTTGTACTGCCTATTGAGCTGTTTTCATTTGTTTTATTTATTAAGCTTCTTATAAGGAGTTGTTTGATTGGGAATTGGAATACACTGGTCTGTTTTTGATTCACTAAAAAAGAAGCATCTCATAAGACAAGTCAATTAGAATGTTGTTTTGTACTAAATCGTTTTGGGATTTGAAACTCTTACTCCAAGTATGAGCAATACTAATGAGGATAAACCACTAATAAGCTATTCTTCCACCAAATTAATGATTTGGAGCGTTATTATAGCATTCATGTTTTTCAACACTTTCATATATTATGATGTATCAAAGTTGGCTCATCCAGACATTATCATTTATGCATTTTAAGTAACAAATATCATTGCTATTCCATCGTTGTTTCTTGTTTCCTTACTGCTTGACCAGAATCTCTGTTATAATAATAATAATAATTTGTTACATTTATATAGCGCTTTCTAGGTACTCAAAACGCTTTACATGGAAGGGGGAATCTCCTCAACCACCACCAATGTTATGCATACAGAAGCACGACCTGGCATTTAAGGCATTATGTTATTTAGTAACTTACTCTGGAAGTAGGTGAGAGGGTGTAGCTCTCAGCCAGGTAAGTGGCCTAATGTCTGAGCCGAGATAGTCCACAGGTGAAAGCGAACACTCGTGACACTAAGACGGATGCGTGAGCAGATATGGCTGCTGTCTTGCTCCAGTAATGTCAGAGATTAAAAGAGGATAAGTATGAAGTGTTCTACGGATTCATCATCAGATAATATGGACTTAGTACGAGTTATATATAGCCTAGTGGAACACACGGTGTACCTTAATACCTATTAAAAACGGTTCCTTATGAAATGAACTGGCAAGGGCAAAAAGCACAGATTACTTGTGAAGCTCTGCACTTTGCATGGGAGCAGCTTGTGGTTCGGTGAACCACTGTATCGTGGGCGGCATGCGTGTGGATGGACGGTGCCAATTTGGAGTCAATAGCCCATATTGGGTCATTCCGTGTTAACTCAACACAAGGTCCCCGACTCAAATTTGTGATTTCGGAGACGAAGACAAAAACTAAAAAGTGATAAAAGCCAAAATATTAAATGTCACAGACGTATATTTACAGAGTAATCCACTAATTTGTAGACGAGGGTCAAAATGACACTTTTCACCTGAGATTTGGAGCCAAATTAGAGGGGTGTAAAAATGACATTAGAAAGATGGCAGCATCACTATTTTGGTAGGTTTATTAGTAAAATCAGTTGACTTAAGCAATCTTTGTTTCATTATATATGCTTCTCTGACATTTAATATTTTGAATTAATAGTTTTCATTGCCATTTATGTTTGTCTTTGGACAGAAAAAAATGTTTCTGGGAAGTTTCTGAAATTTGGTTCATTTGACACGGATTTTTTGCAGATATGCATGTTAGGTTGAGCTTCTGTTTATGTTCGCTGATCAATGTTTATATGTAATGTTCATCATATAAAGCGATCGTGTCTCTTCAGAAAATTGACTAAACTGCTTAATTCATATGAATTAGTTTTACAATCTCCTTATGAATTTTTTGAAGCGTCCAATTGGTAGAGGAACATAAAGCTCTCAGATTTCATCAAAAAGATGTTAATTTTTGTTGCGACGATGAACGAAAGTCTTAGGGGTTTGAAACAGACATGAGGGTGAGTACATGATGACAGAATTCATTTTTGGGTAAACTATGCCTTTAAATCACAAAACAAAGAATCCCCCAAAAACGTTTGTTTGCCCTGAATTAAAAGGTAAGCTACTCTGTAGAGTTTATATGTGAACAAACAAGTTTCCACGTTTACATTCGTTCCCTAACAAATATGTGGAAAGCCTTTTCTTACTGTTAGTGAGTATTGTGGTAAATATCAATATCGGTATGGTATGGAAAAAAATATTGTGACAATATTGACCGCTTCACCCAACCCCAATCCTACTACACTCAAGTAAGTGGAGATGTGTAAGAAGTTGAACGTATCTTTTGTACCCGTGGAGATGAGCAGCATCCTCACTGACCCCCCGCTCGGTGTTGGTGTATATCCAGCTTAGAGTGTGTTTACACGTGTCTGTTTAATAGCTCACCACCTCTCCGCTCACCCCTGCTAATGTGCTCACTCGACTGAGCTGTGGACACAGTTGATGGAAAGTTACCGAGTTCACTGTTGTGCGCTATAGTTGCCCTTTCATCTCTTTAACCCGTTTGAAATTCTGGTCTTTTAACCTTTTGCCTTCAGGGCATCAGTTAAACCAATGAAGACAAGAAGGCAATGTTTTATACCCTTCTTGAAGTCAACATGAAATCAACTTTGAATGCTGTTACTGAAGTCGATTCATCAGTAGTACATGTCCCGTATCTGAAATTACTTTTATAACGTTACAAAAGATTTCCATTTCAAATAAATGCTGTTTTTTTACTTTCTGTTCATCATTTAAGTATCCTGAAAAAAATATGTATCATGGTTTCCACAAAAATATGAAGCAGCACAACTGTTTTCAATATGGATAAAATGTTTTTTGAGCAAAAAATCATATTAGAATGATTTCTGAAGGATCATGTGACACTGAAGACTGGAGTAATGATGCTGAGAATTCAGCTTTGCATCACAGGAACTTTTCAAAAACATAAAAGACCTCAAACTTTTAAACAGTCGTGTACATTTTGGACTAGAAAATAGCTTCCCTCAAGAGCACAATCAAGTCTCGCTTCTTGCAGGGATCGAACCTGCAACGTTGCGTTCAGACTGTTAGCATTAGCATTTACTAGCTCACGATAAAATCAGTGCTTTGCTTTTGCCTTTTGTTGCGGCATATTAGAACAGTGTTACATTGTTGTATTATTACATTGTTGTTCTGCGTCGTATGGAACGAACACGGGCCACATGCAGCTGTAGCTGAGTATATATACGGCCCATGTGACCCTCTGTGCTCTCTCTTCCTCTAGCTTCTTCCTCTCCAGCTCTCACAGCTGTTTCTGAGCAGGTGATGCAGGTGCTAAAGTTCCCAGACCGCTCTCTGGAATGGAGAATTGCTGTTCGCTCTGACATGGGAAGATATCACGGAGGCTCGGCATAGCACTGCATACTGTGTGCAGCAATAAATCAGGACTTGCCATTGTTCCTGCTGTCCATTGTCTTGACCTTGCGAGAGACTAGATTTGTTTGCGTAAGGCGTTTTGCATTTACATTTGCTTATTGAACACCGCAACCAACGTCTGATTATTCATGTCTGGCCAAACAATCTAAAATCTGTTGTTTATTGCTTGGCACCTGGTGTTCTTTTATAGACATTTGAGATGGCCACTATAGGTGCTTAGTGAATATATAAAGAGAAAAGGTGAAAACGGGGACATTGAGGCCTTTTTTTTACATTTAAAGTCAACATGAAATTAAAATTGATCATATTTGCTTTCTTATTACATCCTTCTTTTCTTGTTGCATTGATTTAATCAAAATGTAATAACTTATTCATGACTTTCATGTCAGTAGACATCACCAAACCTCTTATTTTTTAGCCTATTACCTTTTTTCCTTGGTTAATATCCTGTTAAATATCGCTTGGGAAAAACATCGTATGTAGGTCAGATGTTTGCGAACGCATTTCATGTTGACTTTAAAGTATCTCAAGTGGTAGATTGTAAGTGTGAGGGTTAAATCTGTTCGGGGGGCTGGAAGTCTCCTCTTTCAGATGGTGAAGAGGTGGTATGCGAAACAGCCAGGACGGCATGATTAGCACTTGGCCGTTGAGTGACGAAACCGAACACAATGTTTTACTGGACTGCTCGCCGCAAAAGTAAACAAACTCGGGAACTTTAGGGGGGGGGGTTGTAACGCCGTGCCCACACACCAGACAGATGACCGGTGAAATATTCGCATGGAGATGTCCTCTTCCAGTAAACACATTTGAGTGTGTCTGGGGAGAAAAAAAAATATTGCAGTGATTACAAGTATTGTTGTGAGTGAGTAATGCAAGCATCACAGAGCAGAGAGATGGAGGATCAGAGGATGGTTCATCTTGTTTCTTTCGTTGTCATGAATTTGCATGAAAATGAAACTCAAGCTAAATATGGTAATATTCTTTTCAATAGCTAAAGCACAGGGGAAACTGTGCTACTCAGGAACTGATTCTGCTGTTTTGTGAACACATTCCTGGGAATCGCCAGAGATTCTGGTGTGGTATCAGTGGGTTTTAAGTACATCCAAGTCATTTCACAACAGAATGTCTGAAACTTTATTACACATCAGACCCCTGACTTTGTCTATGTTTAAAGATTGCTTGTTTTATAAGCAGCTTAAGCAGCGTTCACACCTGAAATGCGTGTCTTAGACATTAATTTCTTGAATCTGAATTTTTATTTGAATTGAGGTAGCAAACGGGATGCAAAATTGCAACTTGAAATTGCAAATTACAAAATATTTGCAGTATAATGGCCTCTTTGCTTTTCATTTCCTTTTAATCAAAGCGATTACAGTAATTTCCAGTTCTCTACTGCTTTTATCACGAAAAGCACATTAAAAATGATCCAATATTTGTGTAATATGCGGCAGACGTAGGACTTTGATAACATTTATTTTTAGTGAAAATTAAGAATTCTCTTTGGGTCTGCAGACTTCATCTGAAGGCCAATCTGTTTAGTTTATTGTGAACATTTCTGTGGATTCTCAGAGATTTCGCCATATTGAATTTGCTGATTGGGCATTAAAGGGATACTCCACTTTTTTTGGAAATAGGCTCATTTCACAACTCCCTCAGAGTTAAACAGTTGAGTTTTACCGTTTTCGAATCCATTCAGCCGATTTTCTGATATTTAGAAGAATACCAGTAACCAGACAGTTTCTGGTCTCATTGACTGCCATAGTAGGAAAAAATATATACTATGGCAGTCAATGAGACCAGAAACTGTCAGATTACTGATATTCTTCTAAATATCAGAAAATTGGCTGAATGGATTCGAAAACGGTAAAACTCAACTGTTTAACTCTGAGGGAGTTGTGAAATGAGCCTATTTCCAAAAAAAAGTGGAGTATCCCTTTAACCCTTTAACAGAGGAATACTCATTGTATGACACACACGCTTTCTCCTTGGTTACCTATATCCACTTATTCCTGCTTTCATATCGGTCTTTGCTCTCACATGTTTGAGTGAAATGGTTTAGGGAGTGCTAGTGCCTTCACATCTATCATACAGTGAATGTAAGAGGTTATTATAGTGATTTCAGGACTTCAGGAATACAGCATGTATAGTTGATGTCTTTATTGTTTCCCCATATCTTCCCTTTTGACTTGACGTGCATCATTGCATCTTAAATCAAAAAATAAATTGGCAGTATGAAAAATAATATATGGTACTAACTTGTTTTTATGAGAACAATGTGGCAGAGTTTGACTTAACATGTTGGTGACATGACTCTAAGCATAAAAATAAAATGATTGAAGAATGAATTATTGAATTATTAAAAGTTTTTCATATATTTTTACTTTAGAATTTATTTTAATATTGTATTTACACAAACTTTTGTTTGTGTATATATACCCTTTTTATATGTAGTACTGTATGTATGTACAGTATTATATATTTTTTTTACAGTAGAAAATACCAGAAAACAGTGTAATCGTTAACATGTTTTGAGTCACTGTATCACAGTAGGTAGTTTCAGATGGAGAAGAAAACTTTCAAATACAGCTTTTCCATTTACATACTGACTCATAAAAAAAAGTACACTAAGAAACAGCCATGACTTCAATATTTAGTAGGAGAGGTTTTGGATCAAGTTTATTATGAATAATATTCCCCTACGTCATATCTCAATGTGATATCAACTGTCAATATCATATCAATAAAACCATATATTGAACCACAGCCCAAATTCTGTGTAAACTTCATTTGTGGTGTATTTAGTTTGTGTTATGACAGTACAAATGTCTTTGTTTAGTGTGCGTTCTGAACGCAGCGTTCCCCCCACTGGGACCTCAGTTGAGGAATTTATAGAATTTGCTTGTGTTTGAGTAACCGGATCCATCAAGTGAACAACAGATAATGATGTTTATTCAGTGAACATGTTTTACGTCCTTAAATAAGAATAAATACATTGAAAACTGTGCAGAATCTTGCAAAAACATAAAGTTATAAGTTTGTGATTTTTTTTTTTTAGTTATATTTTGTGGCTCAGTTTTAACTGGCAAAAGCTGTACTTGATGACCTTGAAACATAGGCTACCTACAAACTAGTCACTTTTCGACAAAATTCAGCATTTTAGATAAAAATTTAGCCTATTTGAGGCCAGAGACGTTTCTCAAGCTATTTAGGCTATGCAAGGCCGTAGACATTTCTCAAGCTGTCGCTATCTTTTCCCCAATAAAACATCTTTGGTGCAGCGCCTTGAGTCTTTTGACCAATCAAAATCAAGATTAGGGCATAGTCTTCTTTTCCCATGGTCAACTTTTCGCGGTACTATGCTACAACAATTAACCTATGGCTAAGCCACGCCCCCAAACGCGATGAGCCAATCACAGTGCGCATAGCTACCCCATACACTTGGACATTCTCTGCTTCCATGTTCATTGAAATGCATTGCAGTTTGTCAGTTTTCATTCGTTTTTATATGTTTTTTCTTGTCATTTTAAGTTTAAAATGGTCAAACGGTGTGCATGAGGTACATGCAACTCCGACACTAGGTATCCCGAGAGGCTGGGCGTGTGTATTTTTTATCCTTTCCCAAGTAACCCGGTTCCCTATGGATTCAATCCCAATGATGTGTCGGATCATCAATGACATGGAACTTTTTACTGTTAACAGATGTTTAGCAAAGCCTAGCATATTACAAAATGCAGCTTTAGCAGAATAAAAATCTAGCTATGCTAATGCTGATCGATCCTCTATCTTGTTGTCTGAGACGGTGATGGCAACAAGATGCGGTTTATCGCGTTTACACTGTGACCTGTAACGTTAAATTTTTGCCTGGAGCAGAAGCTTTTCATCGACCTTCTCAACAATAAAATTATTAATTTAACCCTCCAATGCATAGTTAAGGCTCTTTTGGTGACTTTGAGATGATATATAATTTTTCTGTCTCCAAAAATCATCAATTGCCTCCTGTGAAATGTCTCCTACTGTGACAACTGCCATAGAGTCCGTCACCGAATGTTGACTGTTTGTCCGAGTGCGTGGAGGGGGCGTGGCTTAGCCATAGGTCAATTCTGAGGTAAGTTTGCTGCCAATGATGTAATGCTTGTAAACTAACTTAACATTAGGTAACTAGTTACAGTAACGTCAACTTGCCATATTACGTCTGTTAGTAAGTCAAGAAAGTTTGTTGTGATAGATTTTTCCTAACGTTACATCATACAAGTGTAATACATAATTCGAAACTGTAACTACTTTTATTTGTGTAAACTCACAATAACAAGAAAACGCTGTGCCTTTGTAAAATAAAGAAAACAAACTTCTTTATGCGCTTTCTGCCATCTCAGTTTCCGTGAACTAAAGCGCGTCTCGAAACTCAGCGAATACTTGCCTTACAGACATGAGAAAATATAATATATTAGGGGTGGAACGGTACATGTATTCGTATCGAACCGAAACGGTACGGGCGTCACGGTTCGGTGCACGAATTTGCACGTAGAATACACGGTACAAAAACGCGTGCGCGCGCGCGCGCGCGAGAGAGAGAGAGAGAGAGAGAGAGAGAGAGAGAGAGAGAGAGAGAGAGAGAGGCGCGATGAACATTGTGTGTGTCTGCGCGCGCGTGTGCGAGAGAGAGGCGCGATGAACAGTCAGTGTGTGTGTGTGTGTGTGTGTGTGTGTGTGTGTGTGTGTGTTTGCGCGCCTGCGAGAGAGATCTCTCGTGCGCGATGGAACAGTGGAAACATACTCCGTCATTTTTTCATACAGGACATCATTAAAACTGCAAAGTGTTTACTTATTACTTACTGTTTACTTTTGTGTACACTTGCAATAAAACACAACATTGTGCTTTTGTCACACTCTAAACTCTTGTCAAACTGTAACCTACAAATGTTAACAAAAGTTTTTAAAGGTAGTATTATTTTATACGGTAATCAATTATTTATAATTCAGATGAGAATAAAGTTAGGGTTAACTAAAATGAAGGAAAACAAATATATTGATCTGAAAGAGCAAATTAATTTTAAATTCATTCAGGTACAATTACCAAACATATCTCAAGGTCTTTTCATCTTTTTAATAATTTAATTAATAAACTAATTATATAAAACTCCTGTCAGTGCACTACAAATAAACTGGTTTTATGCCTTTATTAATAAAACTTATTTAAAAAATACAAGGCTTAAGACATTTATAAAAATGCCTTCTGCATTTTTGTTTTGCTTTTCACTCCATTGTACCGAAATCGTACCGAACCGTGACGTCTGAACCGAGGTATGAACCGAACCGTGACTTATGTGTACCGTTCCACCCCTAATATATATATATATATATATATAGAAAGCTTGAAATGTCTACTTTTAAACGAACCAATTAAAATACTCTCTGCTTATGTAATCCGTATGAAAGGTGCAT
Organism: Chrosomus eos; assembly: GCA_036326025.1. Classification (NCBI taxonomy): domain Eukaryota; kingdom Metazoa; phylum Chordata; class Actinopteri; order Cypriniformes; family Leuciscidae; genus Chrosomus; species Chrosomus eos. The sequence continues at coordinate 13,464,887 of CM070818.1, read as the reverse complement.
TTCTCTCTATAGGCGCGTTCGCTAATCGCTATACTGCGGAGATGACGAGTCGGCATCATCAACTTCCATCTTTTCAGCCGGCACTGACAGAAAACATATTAGTTTATTAATAAATAATAACCTTGTCACCTTGCAATTTTTTCGTGACACATTCATAATCATTACTTATGCCTGTGCTTTGCGGCAAGCTTTTTGCGGAATAGGCTATATATTACGTCTATTAAACTCATTAGTGCGATTAGTCGTTTAGTGGCTTAAATGAACTACTAGTTGAATAGAAAAAAATCTTTAGTTGTGGGCATTTTTTTATGGCTATATGAGCCTGTTAGACTTACACTATAATCCCAGAAGCTCATTCTATGCCTCATGTTTTCCCCTCAGTGGATGCTATATGTAACTTCTACAGGAAGTACCCAACCACTGTACCCTGCTCTGGGCTGCTTTCCCGTTAGAATAATGCCCATAAAAAAGCGGCATGTTCTCTCAGCTTTTTCAAGAGCCTCATATTTCTTCCCTGTCCAGCCATCTTGCACATTTTGACCACTTTTGTTGTGCTACTCAAAACTGAAGAGCATGTACTCTTGGATCCAACGATTCATGTTTGTTCCCATATTGTGCCTTCCTCTCATTTTGAAGGTAGTTAAGATGAACCCTTCTTGCCTCATATCCTGCATTGATGGGTTCTTCCTGTTCTCCTCCTGGATAATACCTTGCACAGGCCTTTAAGTGGGATTTATAGCTCTTGCCCATTCTGTAATTACCATCATGAAGCTCTCATACTCTTTATTAAAACCCCTGTCTCAGGCTCGGGAAGCCTCAGGGAAACACTTAGGTTTAAGTGAAGATCCCTTTGAAGTACTTCAGGAGAACTGGGCTTATTTTCTGCTTCCTACTTACACCTGTGACTTATTGCTAACATCTGGGTTCGTACTGTGAGTCCTCATGCTTTGATACCATCAACACATCAATGTGCATTGGGTTTTATTTTTATTTTTGTGTTTTTCAATGGCCATTGCTGATATCTAGAGAGCAGATAGGCTCTTACAGTACATGAAATATATTACTATGTAATAAAAAATTGCTTGAATTTAATGAAAGCTTTTTCTTTTTTTATATATTTTTTTAAACTTGTAGCTGTGGGTTGCGTATTCGGACTTGACAGACTGCCATTTTGACACTGCAAGCGTCAAGCTTTCTAACCTTAAATTCACCTTTTTCCCCTTTATATTGCAATTATCCTGCTTATTGTAGTTTATGTCGGTAGTCCAATATCAGAGAGAGAGAGAGAGACAGACTGTATCTTATTATTAGAGTGTGTGTGTGTGTGCGTATACATATAATTACCGTAGTAGTAAAAGTTAAATTGAAATCACTCCATAGTGATATATGCCCCTTTTTACATTTGAGCCCCTGAGAAACTCTCTGCACATCTTGTATATATTGGATTTATTTTAATAACTTTAATGTACTTGAAGTGTGCATCAAACACTAAGAAAATACAAGTATCGGATCCTGGACTCTGTATTGGCAGATACTCAATATTCAATGCCTGATCAGGGGCACAAAAAACCTGACTGGGACGTCCTTAATTTTTACTTTTAAAATAAAATAAATATTTTTTTATTGGGAAATTTCTTTTAATTTAAGCACCGATTTCTAATTCAAAGAATATTTGTCTATATTGTGTGATGCCTAATCATTTTCTTTGTTAAATTTTAGTTTAGTATAGCTTTTTAAAATCAGTAATTTTATCAGCTTTTAGACAAAAAAGGCATCAATTTCAACACCAATTTCTTTATTTTATTAAAAAAAAAGGACATACAGTCAGATGAGTCCGACGTGTCTTGGCATGGCCTTTTTGTCCTTATAAAGATCGCAAAATCACATTCCTAACGGTTTACGACCGCCCTCTCCCTCTCTGTTCTTTGGATGCTCCTAGGCTTTTCTTTAGCTGGATGTCTGCATTCACTCAGTGGCCTCATAACAGGTATGAACTGTTTGTAGTCCGCCTGTGGAATTTGCTAGGAGTGTGTAGCCATGGCTTTGCCAGATAGTGGGTGGAGAGAAGAGGTTATTTGGGTGCTTTGCTGTCTCCCTTCCATTCCTCTACCCATAAGCCCCTCACCTTTCTGCAGTGACAAACACTGTGGCTTAGTTTCTCAGCACACAGGCCGACCTGTGCAGCTCCAGCATGGAGTTCCCACAAAGACCCTGGAACTCGACTCGTTTTCCGGCCTTTTGAAAAAGCTTTTTTTGTTGGTGCTGTTCTGCCGGGATTCTCGGTAGCCTTGCTTCGCCATCAAACACACACACACACACACACACACACACACACACACACACACACACACACACACACACACCACACACACACACAACACACACACACACACACACACACGTACAAGCTCTATGTTGCCCAATGTCTGTGCCCCATAATTAGCAGCTAAAATATTTATACTGCTGCATGAAAGCTCCCATGTGTGTGAATTTGTGAGTGTGCTCTGTGCACATAGTGAAACCCTCATAACACCTCGAGCAGGCTCAAACACAACTACATAGAACACAACTACATAGAACACAACTACATAGAACACAACTACATAGAACACAAAATACATAGAACACAACTACATAGAACACACAACTAGAAGAACACAACTAGAAGAACACAACTAGAAGAACACAACTAGAAGAACAAACTAGAAGAACACAACTAGAAGAAGACAACTAGAAGAAGACAACTAGAAGAAGACAACTAGAAGAAGACAACTAGAAGAAGACAACTAGAAGAAGACAACTAGAAGAACACAACTAGAAGAAACAACTAGAAGACACAACTAGAAGAACACAACTAGAAGAAACAACTAGAAGAGACACAACTAGAAGACGACACAACTAGAAGACGACACACTAGAAGACGACACAACTAGAAGACGACACAACTAGAAGACACAACTAGAAGACGACACAACTAGAAGACGACACAACTAGAAGACGACAACTAGAAGACGACACAACTAGAAGACGACACAACTAGAAGACGACACAACTAGAAGACGACACAACTAGAAGACGACACAACTAGAAGACGACACAACTAGAAGACGACACAACTAGAAGACAACTAGAAGACAACTAGAAGACAACTAGAAGACAACTAGAAGACAACTAGAAGACAACTAGAAGACAACTAGAAGACAACTAGAAGACAACTAGAAGAAGACAACTAGAAGACAACTAGAAAAGAACAACTAGAAGACAACTAGAAGAACAACTAGAAGACACAACTAGAAGACAACTAGAAGACAACTAGAAGACAACTAGAAGAAGACAACTAGAAGAAGACAACTAGAAGACAACTAGAAGAAGACAACTAGAAGAAGACAACTAGAAGACAACTAGAAGAAGACAACTAGAAGAAGACAACTAGAAGAAGACAACTAGAAGACAACTAGAAGACAACTAGAAGACAACTAGAAGACAACTAGAAGACAACTAGAAGACAACTAGAAGACAACTAGAAGACAACTAGAAGACAACTAGAAAGACAACTAAAGAAGACAACTAGAAGAAGACAACTAGAAGAGACAACTAGAAGAAGACAACTAGAAGAAGACAACTAGAAGAGACAAACTAGAAGAGACAACTGAAGAAGACAACTAGAAGAGACAACTAGAAGAGACAACTGGAAGAACAACTGGAAGAAGACAACTGGAAAGAAGACCAACTGGAAGAAACACAACTGGAAGAAACACAACTGGAAGAAGACACAACTGGAAGAAGACACAACTGGAAGAAGACACAACTGGAAGAAGACACAACTGAAGAAGACACAACTAGAAGAAGACACAACTAGAAGAAGACACAACTAGAAGAAGACACAACTAGAAGAAGACACAACTAGAAGAAGACACAACTAGAAGAAGACACAACTAGAAGAAGACACAACTAGAAGAAGACACAACTAGAAGAAGACACAACTAGAAGAAGACACAACTAGAAGAAGACACAACTAGAAGAAGACACAACTAGAAGAAGACACAACTAGAAGAAGACACAACTAGAAGAAGACACAACTAGAAGAAGACACAACTAGAAGAAGACACAACTAGAAGAAGACACAACTAGAAGACACAACTAGAAGAACACACAACTAGAAGAACACACAACTAGAAGAACACACAACTAGAAGAACACAACTAAAAGTAACGACGACATTTTTGTAAACTCTATTTATTGGACTTTCTGAATTGAATAAGGATGATCCGCTGGTCCGGGGATCATGAGGTTCAATTGATAATTTCTCTAGAAAACGTGACTTTCTTAGAGTTAAATTATGTTGTAATTCATAGCTAGTATTGCAAATATTTTTCTTAAAGACAATGTAACATTTAATTTTTTTAAAATCACATTTTATGTCAAAAGTGTTAGGTTTACTTAAAATGTATCATTTTAAATGTATAATTAAAATATATGAAAAAATAAGTAAAAACAACATTATATATATGTATTCTAATTTTAATGTGTAATTAAATATACATTTAAAACTTATGGAAAAAAATATGTGAGAAGATTAAATGATTGTTTATGAAAGTTAATTTTTTGTAATAAATATGTAAAAATTTTCTTAAATTATATAGCTAAAATAATATTTAAAAAAAATTCTACTTATAAACATTTTCCACACCTTTGTATATGTATATTTAAATAGTTTCAAATGAGAATTGGTAAATTATTAATGTAAATATACAATTAAAATACATTTAACATTTCAATTTGAATGTAAGATTTAAATGTAAGAAAATTAAAATAAAATCTAAAAACATTGTTCAAACTAAATTGTTTTCTGTTTAAATGGATAGTTCACCCAAAATGTAACATCCCAAAAATGTACATGGACAAGCCCAAGCAACCACCCTAAAACTGCCTGGCAACCATTCATACATCTTAGCAACCACATAGCAACATCCTAGCAACTACTAGTGCACAACTATTGGTGCAAAAATGATGTGCATCAAGTGTCGTCTTGCCTAGTAGTAGTGACGTTATTTTCTTTCCTATCTGAATAGGCTTTCTTGTTTCCCACTGGCACATCTGTTCTCGTAGGCCTTATAAAATGTCAAACTGGCCTCTCTGGTACCTTTTTACACATTTTGTCTTCCCTGAAATGAGAGGTGTAACATAAAGCCCATGCTGTTATCAAAGCATCATTGTTGAATAAGGTGGAGAGGCCTGAAAAGAGTTTTAACAGGATATGAGATTTAGGCACATTAGGGTTTTATAACGCCATGTTCACCGAAAAGAACAGGCCCTGAACAACTGAGAAAGCATGCTGCGTTTGCTCCCCTCTCCATTTTATCCATGAGTTTGACGTCAGCCGCTGTAGCGTAACAGCCATTAACGAATGAGGGGAAGATGTATGAAAAGAAAACGAATTGAGCTGGATTGATGACAGTACTGTCTTCTGCTGCTTTATCGATAAATCGACTTTTTCATAATTTAAGAATATAACATTGACACTGTAATTGAACAGAATTGAATCAACAATAAAGTGAACTAAGCTGAATGGTTACAATATTGTCTTCTGTAGGGCTGCTTATATCTGAATTGAACTTGTTTAGGGGCAGTTGTGTCCTAATAATTAGAGAATCGAACTTGTAATCCAAGGTTGCTGGTTTGATTCTCAATACCGGCAGAAAACTACTGAGGTGCCTTTGAGCAAAAGACACATAACCCCCAACCGCTCCCCGGCGCCGCTGTGAATGTCTACCCACTGCTCTGGGTGTGTGTGTCAACAGTTTTCTCTCTGTGTGTGTGTGTTCACTACTACTACTCACTGCTCCTAATGTGTGTGTGCACTAACTTGGATAAGTTAAATGCAGTGGACATATTCTGAATATGGGTTACCAATTACCATACTTGGCCTTCACGTCACTTCACTTCATAATTGATGAACTCTACACAGTTATTGAACTGAATCAATGCTGAACTGATTTGATCTAATGTATTCAGTACTATTGAATTTGTCTCATATTTGATGAAGTCTGCATTAGGGGTGTAACGAGACGCTTATTTTAGAAACGAGACGAGACACGAGATTGGGTTCACGAGAACGAGACGAGACGAGATTTTTGCACAATTTTTCAGAAATCCTCAATGAAAAAATTCATGACTGGAAAAATAGTATGCAGGTGCATTTGCAATGTTTAACTAATAATCTTATAAAGTTGACCTGAAATGACATGCATTATGAGTATGAATTATCAAATGCATTGAAAGAAAACAATATACAAGCACTGTAAAAGGTTTTTATTGACTGGCTTTTCTCCTGCATGATTTCACATTAGTCTCTTCAGACCTTACTGTACATTTAATAGCTTTCAGAACTTCTGATTGAGGCTGTGTGTGACATCCTAACTGAACTCTAGAAGTCTTATTAAGTGCAAACAATAAGTGCAAGTGCAACCATAATCAAAGTTAGCACACAGACTCTTTATAATTGTTTTGAAATTGCTGTTTTATTTTGCACCGGCAGTTATAGGGTTAATGCGGTGAGTTCGGGAAAGGCCGGTAGAGAAACCGAGGCTGTTTGTTTGCCTCCACAGTTGTTCTTGCGTTCCGATTATTAGTTCAGAAACGGAGCCTCTTGTCTGTTGTCTTTAAGACATACAGTACTCTCTCAATATTCGAAGTGCAAACTGACACCATAGCCGCAAATAAACAGTCCAGAGATGGGTATCGGGAGACGGACTATTGTATGTATGCGGCCTAATTTGTGCGCAATCTACATCAGCGAGCTTGTGTTTTACTTTCACTATCGTGATCGCGCATACTCTGTGTATAGCAGCGGTGCTGAGCGTGCATTCTACAAGTGCCTCACGCGATCAGTGAATTCGTGCTGCACTGATTGCAACGGCAACTCGAGCTGGAGCAGAGCAGACTTTTACATTATTTTATATTTTTTAAATAAAAACCGCAAAACGACAGTTTAGGAGAATGTGAGTGTAGCAGTGGAATATTCTATGATAATCTCACCCTCACGCTCAGTCATGGCGATATCGCGATCGCGAGACAGCTTTTTACTCGACGAGAAATCTCGTCATGTTTTAGTCTCGCCGCGAGATCTCGTGGCACGAGATCTCGTTACACCCCTAGTCTGCATCATTGTTTATTTTCTTGTTTATGTGAAGCTGCTTTTGGTGTTGTCAAAAGAACCGACTTCGGTACCAAATTTCAAATATGTGACGATACCAGCCTTTTACAGCCAATCTAGCATTTTGAGCACTGATTAAAAGACCTCTGATTGGCCATTGTGTTCATGTGCTCAACATATGTGTCAGTCTGATTGGCTACAAGGACAGATACACATGGGAGAATGCGCACGGATCCGCTGATAGACGCCTGCTTTCAAACGCTACCGTGTGTATGTGTTCTGTGAAAAACGTCATCGATGTATATTTACAACATTGTTTTTGAAGCATTCATCATTGTAGCCAATCACAGACATATACAGTATGTTAAGTGCGTCAACACATTGGCCAATCAGAGTTGTTTAAAGGTAGGGTATGTGATTTGGAAAACGACCGGCAGATTTTGAAAATATACAATTCAAATGGTCCTACCTTCTTTCCTCCAACGCTGGCCCTGACTCCACCCATTCGAAGAACATGGACGCGCAATCATGCACGAGCGAAAACTCAGATGCGCGAGAGATTGTAATGACAATTTACTACCAATCATGGAACCGGCTTTACTGACGAGATGCGCATGCGTCACAAGCTTTGAGTATGTGCACGACGGGGGTCACGCGCACTGGGGGGAGGGGGGTGTGGTACGACCGTTTGATTGACACACTTACTGTCCAATGATTCTAGGTGGTCTTGGAAATGATTGGCTGGATTTTTTCGAGTCCTGCCCGTTCCACAGATGATTAAATTGCTTAATTTTCATTTCAGTGCTTCTAACTCAGTGGCTGTAAGTGGGTTAGGAATAGGATTTCAAGTTATTTTGAAAAAATGGACAAAAAAGAGAATCACATACCCCACCTTTAAATTATGCATTTAAATTAGAAATTGTGAATGTAAATATAAAATAATGAATTTACGATCAAAATAATTGTATTTATTTATTTATCATTAAATCTGGGCCACTGAAGATATGAAGTTACAGCTCCTCACTGCATGTGATTTCTCTGGATAGGGGCGGAGTCACGACCAATGACCTCTTTTGTTTGTTTTCGCTATGGCCAGTTTAGTTTGCTTTTAGTGTGTAGCCTATATCCGTGTTTCTGTTCTCCAGCACAGTCAGCCTGTTATGACTTCACACCCTTTATCAAATCATGGCGCCAGTTGAGGACAAACACATCCTTGTTCAGTGCCTATTCATCAAAGTTTTTTGGGAAAATGAACTCAAAACTTGTTTACGTTATCCAATGTGTTTTGCTTTCTTATGAAGTAATCAGGGGGTTTTCTAACAGGGAAATTTGAGCTCCTGCCAAGCGGAAGAGAAATGCTTCCGATTTTGATCAATAAAGTTAATAAAAGCCACAGAAGTCAATAGTCTGCTGTGTTAACTGTGTGCTACGGACTGTGGCATGCAATCAAATAATGCAGATTGTCAGATCTATGCCTCAGAGGTTAGTGGATGTGGTCTAGACTATAGGCTAGTTGACAGAAAATGGTCTGTAAAAGAGAAACTATTTTGCGAAATGTTTTCTTTCGCTACTTGTTGCACGTCAACAGTTTAAAATCACTTGTTTTTAAACCACAATGCTTAAAGGGGTGGTTGGTTATGATTTCACTTTTCTAACTTTAGTTAGTGTGTAATGTTGTTGTTTGAGCAGAAACAACATTTCAAAGCGAAGGGAGATATTTTCTTTTACAGAAATTGCATTTTTAAGGACTACAACAAACGGCTGGTAGGGATTACAATGAGCTTATTCACGGGTTTGTGACATCTCTACCCCTAAAATTTACATAAACCCCGCCCCCGGGAACATGATTTATAGATTATAATGACAGAATATGCTAATCAATGACTAGAAGATAGTTAACTATCTAGTAGTTCATCAATTAACCATTCAGAAATGTCCTGTTGCATTCTACGTTACGCCGTCTTGAGTCTTTCCATCTTTATCTGACGGTTTGAACATAAAAGGCTAAAGGTTTTGAAATTTTCAGTGTGTGTCTGTGTGAGGTAATCGGAGCTGCTAACACACGAGCTCTTGAAGCTCCGCCCTCTGTGCCGGGAGCAGCAGCTCATTTGCATTTAAAGGGACACACACAAAAAGGCACGTTTTTGCTCACCCTCAAAAAGTGTCAATTTTAACATGTTATAAAAAATATCTGTGGGGTATTTTGAGCTAAAACTTCACATAAACACTCTGGGGACATCAGAGACTTATTTTACATCTTGTGAAAAGGGGATTATAGGACCCCTTTAAAAACACATGCAAATGATAATACTTCTAACTGAAAGTTAGTTCATACTTTGTATAAAGACGATAGTTCAAAATCTTAAACGGTTGACTAATTTCTACCTGTTTATTGTGTCTACCAATATATCGCCCACCCGTAGTGTATGTATACATTTTATTTATCTCTTGAAATGTTTTCCACATTTTAGCAACTGCATTCAGGGAGTAAACTTAAATTAAAATATAGCTGCGAGCAGCGATTACGGGCCCAAGCCGGTGCACCGCACCCGGGTGCACCAGGGGGCAGTACCGCGCTTTGGCTTCATCGCGCTCGCAGTATCTTATATATATATATATATTATATATATAATATATATATATATATATATATATATATATATATATATAAAGCCGGTGGCATCGCCACCCTGGTGCCTTTAGGGTTATTGTGCACGACGTGACACAAAATATCTGCTCGCTATCTGCCGAACGGCTCTGGTAGTCCCGCTTCAGCACTGATGATGTTGTAGAAATAGTGTGCTCTGGTTGGTCTGGATTATTCGGGATTTTTTATTTTATACAGAAATAAGTTATTTATAATTCAGATGAGAATAAAGTTAGTGTTGATTAAAATGAAGGAAAACAAATATATTGATCTGAAATATAGCACATTCATTTTACATTTATTTAGGTTCAATTACCAAACATACAATCTTAATTTAATTTAAAGCAAACTATACATTAAAAATACATGGGTTGTATGCACTTTTTTTTTTAAATAAAATATATATATATATCCAAAAAGACAAGGCTTAAAAACTCTTGTCACTGTAACAGACACAATCTCTCTCTCACCACACACACACACACACACACACACACACACACACACACACACACACACACACACACACACACACACACACACACACACACACACACACACACACACACACACACACACACACACACGTCAAGTCACATTTTACACAATAGTCACAATAGATACTAATATCTAAAAAATAAGTACTAGTAGCATGAAAATAGAGACTAGTATGTTAAAATGATTAAATGTTAAAACGGCTTGCCATATTGGCTCAGAGAGAGAGAGAGAGAGAAAATGACATTTTAGATAATAGTACCTATTAATAGATACTAGTATTTATTCAATAAATACTAGTTCTAAGTCATTACATACTAGTACCTATTAAATAGATACCAGTACTTATTCATTAGCTACTAATACGTATTCAAAAGAATATCTAAAGAATAAGCACTACTATCTAAAGAATAGGCACTAGTACTAAAGAATAAGCACTAGTCGCTAATGAATAAGTACTATTACTTAATGGAATAGATACTAGTATCTAAAAAATAAGTACTAGTAGCATGAAAAAAGAGACTACTAGGTTAAAATGATTAAATGTTAAAACGGCTTGCCATATTGACTCAGAGCATCAAAAGCATCAAACAAGAATATTAAAGTTTGATGCGTTGCCACAGCAACAGTTTCAAAGATATCAAGAATCCCTTCACAGGTCTTCATCTGCAGTGTATTTACATTATACAGATGAAGTTTGAAGCAAATCAGGTAAAAATAAGAGGGTGATTTCAAAGCCTTTAGGAAGTGACACACTTCCTGCTGCCAGTTGGTGGCGCTATAACTTTGACTCACAATAGTCACATCCATGTGATCGGACTCTTACAGCGAACACACTGCTGAAAGTTTCATCAAGATCAGTTAATGTATGCAGAAGTATAACACACTTCCTGTTTCCATTATTCGCCATAAATTCGTTTCCTCGCCACGGCCAAACCGTTCGAGATATCAAAAAATCCCCTGGCAATTTTTCATCCTCAATGTCTTGACTTCATGCTGACTGAGTTTCGTGGCGATTGGTTGAATTCTCTAGGAGTAGTATATCGAATTCCAGGGGCATACGCTTTCAAACAAACCATAATAGCCGACTTCCTGTTGGGCTGGGGTAAAAAGTAAAAGTACAAAGGATATATGAATCGGTGAGATCTATATGTGTACCAAGTTTCATATTATTACATGCAAGCGTGTTTGATTTATGGACCAAGTTTTCGGACCCCGTTCCAGGGGGCGCTGTCGAGCCCCCCTGCCACGCCCGGGTGCCAGCTTCAGCCCGGCCCTGATGGCCGCGGGTTCTGACCCGTGTGCAAAGATTCAAGAGTTTTTGAGCACGTTAAGGGCCCCAAAGGTGCGCTGAGAGTCTCAAAAGTATCCAAAAAGAATATTAAAGTTTGATGCATTGTCACGGCAACAGCATCTAAGATATCAACAATCCTTTCACAGGTCTACATCTGGCGTGTGTCTACATTATACACATCAAGTTTGAAGCAAATCAGGTAAACGCCTGTTTGATTTATGGACCAAGTTTTCGGACCCCGTTCCAGGGGGCGCTGTCGAGCCCCCCTGCCACGCCCGGGTACCAGCTTCAGCCCGGCCCTGATGGCCGCGGTTTCTGACCCGTGTGCAAAGTTTCAAGAGTTTTTGAGCATGTTAAGGGCCCCAAAAGTGCGCTAAGAATCTCAAAAGTATCCAAAAAGAATATTAAAGTTTGATGCGTTGTCACGGCAACAGCATCTAAGATATCAACAATCCTTTCACAGGTCTACATCTGGCTTGTGTCTACATTATACACATCAAGTTTGAAGCAAATAGGGTAAAGCGTGTTGGATATATGGACCAAAATGTCGGACCCGTTCAAGGGGGCGCTGTCGAGCCCCCTACAACGCTCGGGTGCCAGCTTCAGCCTGGCCCTGATGGCCGCGGGTTTTGTCCTGTGTGCAAAGTTTCAAGAGTTTTCGAGCACGTTAAGAACCCCAAAAGTGCCCGAAAGCATAAAAAAGCATGAAAAAGCTTAAAAAAAGGAATATTAATGTTTGATGCATTGCCATGGCAACAGTGTCTAAGATATCAATAATCCTTTCACAGGTCTACATCTGGCATGTGTCTACATTATGCACATGAAGTTTGAAGCAAATCGGGTAAAAATAAGAGGGTGATTTAAAAGCATTTTGAAAGTGACACACTTCCTGCTGCCAGTTGGTGGCGCTATAACTTTGACTCACAATAGTCACATCCATGTGATCGGACTCTTACAACGAACACACTGCTGAAGTTTCATCAAGATTAGTTAATGTATGCAGTAGTTATAACACACTTCCTGTTTCACGTTTCTCGCCATAATTTCGTTTCCTCGCCACGGCCAAACCGTTCGAGATATCAAAAATCCCCTGGCAATTTTTCATCCTCAGTGTCTTGACTTCATGCACACCGAGTTTCGTGCCGTGTGTTTGAATTCTCTAGGAGGAGTGTTTCACATTCCATTGCATGCGTTTTCCAAACAACCCTTAATAGCCGACTTCCTGTTGGGCTGGGGTAAAAAGTTAGTGTGCGAAGTATATATGAAACGATGAGATCTACATGTGTACCGAGTTTCATATTATTACATGCAAGCGTGTTTGATTTATGGACCATGTTTTCGGACCCCGTTCCAGGGGGCGCTGTCGAGCCCCCCTGCCACGCCCGGGTACCATCTTCAGCCCGGCCCTGATGGCCGCGGGTTCTGACAAGTGTGCAAAGTTTCAGGAGTTTTTGAGCATGTTAAGGCCTCCAAAAGTGTCCAAAAGGTAGTAAAAAAATAATAATAATAATAATAATAATAATAATAATAATAAATATAGCTGCGAGCAGCGATTACGGGCCCAAGCCGGTGGCACCGCAACCCTGGTGCACCAGGGTGGCGGTACCGCCGGCTTTGGCCCTTCATCGCTGCTCGCAGCTATATTTATTTATATATAAAAAGATATATATATATAAATATATATATATATATATATATTTTAAAAAAAATTTATTTATATATATAAAGCCGGTGGCATCGCCACCCTGGTGCCTTTAGGGTTATTGTGCACGACGTGGTGCCTTTAGGGTTATTGTGCACGACGTGACACAAAATATCTGCTCGCTATCTGCCGAACGGCTCTGGTAGTCCCGCTTCAGCACTGATGATGTTGTAGAAATAGTGTGCTCTGGTTGGTCTGGATTATTCGGGATTTTTTATTTTATACAGAAATAAGTTATTTATAATTCAGATGAGAATAAAGTTAGTGTTGATTAAAATGAAGGAAAACAAATATATTGATCTGAAATATAGCACATTCATTTTACATTTATTTAGGTTCAATTACCAAACATACAATCTTAATTTAATTTAAAGCAAACTATACATTAAAAATACATGGGTTGTGTGCACATTTTTTTTTTATAAAAAATATATATATATCCAAAAAGACAAGGCTTAAAAACTCTTGTCACTGTAACAGACACAATCTCTCTCTCTCACACACACACACACACACACACACACACACACACACACACACACACACACACACACACACACACACACACACACACACACACACACACACACACACACACACACACACACACACACACGTCAAGTCACTTTTTAGATGCAATATTGAATAAGCAGAAAAATCTGATTTTCTGCTCTGAAAATATAAATAAGCATACAAATTGAATAAGCACTTTGAATATTCTAAACAGAATAAGCATTAGTCTCTAATGAATAAGTACTAGTACTTAATGGAATAGATACTAATATCTAAAAAATAAGTACTAGTAGCATGAAAATAGAGACTAGTATGTTAAAATGATTAAATGTTAAAACGGCTTGCCATATTGGCTCAGAGAGAGAGAGAGAGAAAATGACATTTTAGATAATAGTACCTATTAATAGATACTAGTATTTATTCAATAAATACTAGTTCTAAGTCATTACATACTAGTACCTATTAAATAGATACCAGTACTTATTCATTAGCTACTAATACGTATTCAAAAGAATATCTAAAGAATAAGCACTACTATCTAAAGAATAGGCACTAGTACTAAAGAATAAGCACTAGTCGCTAATGAATAAGTACTATTACTTAATGGAATAGATACTAGTATCTAAAAAATAAGTACTAGTAGCATGAAAAAAGAGACTTCTAGGTTAAAATGATTAAATGTTAAAACGGCTTGCCATATTGACTCAGAGCATCAAAAGCATCAAACAAGAATATTCAAGTTTGATGCGTTGCCACTGCAACAGTTTCAAAGATATCAAGAATCCCTTCACAGGTCTTCATCTGCAGTGTATTTACATTATACAGATGAAGTTTGAAGCAAATCGGGTAAAAATAAGAGGGTGATTTCAAAGCCTTTAGGAAGTGACACACTTCCTGCTGCCAGTTGGTGGCGCTATAACTTTGACTCACAATAGTCGCATCCATGTGATCGGGCTCTTACAGCGAACACACTGCTGAAGTTTCATCAAGATCAGTTAATGTATGCTGAAGTTATAACACACTTCCTGTTTTCATTATTCGCCATAAATTTGTTTCCTCGCCACGGCCAAACCGTTCGAGATATCAAAAATCCCCTGGCAATTTTTCATCCTCAATGTCTTGACTTCGTGCACACCGAGTTTCGTGGCGATTGGTTGAATTCTCTAGGATTAGTATATCGAATTCCAGGGGCATACGCTTCCAAACAAACGATAATAGCCGACTTCCTGTTGGGCTGGGGTAAAAAGTAAAAGTACAAAGGATATATGAACCGATGAGATCTATATGTGTAGCGAGTTTCATATTATTACATGCAAGCGTGTTTGATTTATGGACCAAGTTTTCGGACCCCGTTCCAGGGGGCGCTGTCGAGCCCCCCTGCCACGCCCGGGTACCAGCTTCAGCCCGGCCCTGATGGCCGCGGTTTCTGACCCGTGTGCAAAGTTTCAAGAGTTTTTGAGCATGTTAAGGGCCCCAAAAGTGCGCTAAGAATCTCAAAAGTATCCAAAAAGAATATTAAAGTTTGATGCGTTGTCACGGCAACAGCATCTAAGATATCAACAATCCTTTCACAGGTCTACATCTGGCGTGTGTCTACATTATACACATCAAGTTTGAAGCAAATCGGGTAAAGCCTGTTTGATTTATGGACCAAGTTTTCGGACCCCGTTCCAGGGGGCGCTGTCGAGCCCCCCTGCCACGCCCGGGTACCAGCTTCAGCCCGGCCCTGATGGCCGCGGTTTCTGACCCGTGTGCAAAGTTTCAAGAGTTTTTGAGCATGTTAAGGGCCCCAAAAGTGCGCTAAGAATCTCAAAAGTATCCAAAAAGAATATTAAAGTTTGATGCGTTGTCACGGCAACAGCATCTAAGATATCAACAATCCTTTCTCAGGTCTACATCTGCCGTGTGTTTACATTATACACATAAAGTTTGAAGCAAATCGGGTAAAAATAAGAGGGTGATTTCAAAGCATTTAGGAAGTGACACACTTCCTTCTGCCAGTTGGTGGCGCTATAACTTTGACTCACAATAGTCGCATCCATGTGATCGGCTCTTACAGGCACTGCTGAATTTCACAGATCAGTAATGTACTGAAGTAACACATCTGTTCATTATTCGCCATAAATGTTTCGCCACGCCAAACTTCGAGATACAAAATCCCCTGCATTTTCATTCATGCTTGACTTCGTGCAACACCGATTCTGGATTGGTTGAATTCCTAGGATTAGTATATCGAATCCAGGGCAACGCTTCCAAACAAACGATAATACCGACTTCTCCTGTTGGGCTTGGGTAAAAAGTAAGTACAAGGATATATGAATCCGATGAGATCTATATTGATCAGGCGAGTTTCATTTTTTACAATGCAATGCGTGGTTTGATTTTAATGGACCAAGTTTTCGGACCCCGTTCCAGGGGGCGCTGTCGAGCCCCCCTGCCACGCCCGGGTACCAGCTTCAGCCCGGCCCTGATGGCCGCGGTTTCTGACCCGTGTGCAAAGTTTCAAGAGTTTTTGAGCATGTTAAGGGCCCCAAAAGTGCGCTAAGAATCTCAAAAGTATCCAAAAAGAATATTAAAGTTTGATGCGTTGTCACGGCAACAGCATCTAAGATATCAACAATCCTTTCACAGGTCTACATCTGGCGTGTGTCTACATTATACACATCAAGTTTGAAGCAAATCGGGTAAAGCCTGTTTGATTTATGGACCAAGTTTTCGGACCCCGTTCCAGGGGGCGCTGTCGAGCCCCCCTGCCACGCCCGGGTACCAGCTTCAGCCCGGCCCTGATGGCCGCGGTTTATGACCCGTGTGCAAAGTTTCAAGAGTTTTTGAGCATGTTAAGGGCCCCAAAAGTGCGCTAAGAATCTCAAAAGTATCCAAAAAGAATATTAAAGTTTGATGCGTTGTCACGGCAACAGCATCTAAGATATCAACAATCCTTTCACAGGTCTACATCTGGCGTGTGTCTACATTATACACATCAAGTTTGAAGCAAATCGGGTAAAGCCTGTTTGATTTATGGACCAAGTTTTCGGACCCCGTTCCAGGGGGCGCTGTCGAGCCCCCCTGCCACGCCCGGGTACCAGCTTCAGCCCGGCCCTGATGGCCGCGGTTTATGACCCGTGTGCAAAGTTTCAAGAGTTTTTGAGCATGTTAAGGGCCCCAAAAGTGCGCTAAGAATCTCAAAAGTATCCAAAAAGAATATTAAAGTTTGATGCGTTGTCACGGCAACAGCATCTAAGATATCAACAATCCTTTCACAGGTCTACATCTGGCTTGTGTCTACATTATACACATCAAGTTTGAAGCAAATAGGGTAAAGCGTGTTGGATATATGGACCAAATTGTCGGACCCGTTCAAGGGGGCGCTGTCGAGCCCCCCTGCCACGCCCGGGTACCAGCTTCAGCCTGGCCCTGATGGCCGCGGGTTTTGTCCTGTGTGCAAAGTTTCAAGAGTTTTCGAGCACGTTAAGAACCCCAAAAGTGCCCGAAAGCATAAAAAAGCATGAAAAAGCTTAAAAAAAGGAATATTAATGTTTGATGCATTGCCATGGCAACAGTGTCTAAGATATCAATAATCCTTTCACAGGTATACATCTGGCATGTGTCTACATTATGCACATGAAGTTTGAAGCAAATCGGGTAAAAATAAGAGGGTGATTTAAAAGCATTTTGGAAGTGACACACTTCCTGCTGCCAGTTGGTGGCGCTATAACTTTGACTCACAATAGTCACATCCATGTGATCGGGCTCTTACAACGAACACACTGCTGAAGTTTCTTCAAGATTAGTTAATGTATGCAGTAGTTATAACACACTTCCTGTTTCACGTTTCTCGCCATAATTTCGTTTCCTCGCCACGGCCAAACCGTTCGAGATATCAAAAATCCCCTGGCAATTTTTCATCCTCAGTGTCTTGACTTCATGCACACCGAGTTTCGTGCCGTGTGTTTGAATTCTCTAGGAGGAGTGTTTCACATTCCATTGCATGCGTTTTCCAAACAACCCTTAATAGCCGACTTCCTGTTGGGCTGGGGTAAAAAGTTAGAGTGCGAAGTATATATGAAACGATGAGATCTACATGTGTACCGAGTTTCATATTATTACATGCAAGCGTGTTTGATTTATGGACCATGTTTTCGGACCCCGTTCCAGGGGGCGCTGTCGAGCCCCCCTGCCACGCCCGGGTACCATCTTCAGCCCGGCCCTGATGGCCGCGGGTTCTGACATGTGTGCAAAGTTTCAGGAGTTTTTGAGCATGTTAAGGCCTCCAAAAGTGTCCAAAAGGTAGTAAAAAAATAATTAGAATAATAATAATAATAATAATAATAAATAATCCTAAGGAAAACAATAGGGCCTTCGCCCTTTGGGCTTGGGCCCTAATAATAAATAATCCTTAGGAAAACAATAGGGCCTTCGCCCTTAGGGCTTGGGCCCTAATTAAGATTAAAGTAGATGATCTGCAAAGGCCTCATATTTGGCTGGCATCAGCATAGTATTTAACAGGAAGTGCTCCGTCTGCTCACCCTGTTGCATCTGTCCCTGTGGTGACAGCATGTGCTTCTACTGTAGTTTACGTCGTGAATCCCGCGTCAGTGTGTCCCACTGCTCCGGTCTGTCCACGTGCCAAATATGTGATTATTAATGACGGCGGCGGGTGGTGATGCATGTCTTTTATCAGACCTCTTTTGAGGGGTTGACGACATCCATTCCTAGCACTCACCCCAGTGATCTGGTCTTCATTGAGTCATTTTGTGCAGGAGGAAGATTTGAGCCATCATGCGCTATTGAACGGAGCTCTCAGGCGTTCCCAGATAGGCCGTTTATGAGACTCACTATTTCCAGCTTTCATGATGAGAATATTTTCTGTTTATCTTTATATTTCTAACTCAGTAAATGGTTTTCTTTTTCCAGCTGTTGCTGCCTGACACTTGCTTCATTACGCCACTGATCGAGGCCAGATATCACTTGTTAATTTTAATGCTAATGCTAAAGCTAAGTGGGTTTTCAGAGAATGCGCTGGATTTGCTGCTCAAGAAACATTTCTTATTATTATCAATGTTGAAAACAGTTGTGTACAACTTTTTTTCAGGATTCTTTGAATTCAAAAGAACATTTATCTGAAATAGAAAGCTTTTGTAACATTATAAATGTCTTTACGGTCACTTTTTATCAATTTAATCCTTGCTGAATAAATTACCGAACCCAAACTTTTCAGTGATATATATATATATATGGCTAAAATGGTCTAATTTTATTGCTATTTAGTGCCATTTTCATGGTTATTTTTAATAATGTACCATGCATCACAATCACAAGCTAAAATTGATTAAAAACAATTGAATAAAAAAAATATATTATCTGTTTTAGGTAATTTTCGTTTCAGTTTTCAGGTTGTTTTTTTATTTCAGTTAACTAAAATATTTTCATTTAGTTTGGGAGGAATAACAACCCTATATTACTGATTAATCAGTCTTATAGATGAGTGAAGATATAGCCAGTGTTTTTTTTTTTTTTAAGTACTGGGATAATTTCGGGCTTTTAATTTGTCTTGCACCTTGCATGAGCCAAATTTGTCTGGCTTTGAAAGTTACAACCCCAACAGGGATATATGAAGAAGTAGTGTGGCGTTTGTTGTCCTAAGCAATAGTTCAATATGGTTTTGACTAAGCGCTTTGTGTGGAAATGTGGAAGTAGAGGTCACTGAAGTATTGCACTGGCCTTTAGTTCTTATCTTATCTACTCACTCTCACATTACTGTGTCATGTCTATTCTGCCAATTCCCTCTAGCGATAAAGAGACGGAGTCGTGTGAAAGAGACAGGTTCAGTCGGTGCCTGTATTATTTCTGCAGCGGTGCCCTAGTGGAGCCACCTGCTGTCATGTCTGGCAATCTTTTTGTTAGCGGGGATTGTGGCAGACACTGGAGATAGACACAGACACAGACATCACTGAGGCCTTGTGCGCGTCGCCAGACTTTCAGAAACTTTGAAGTTGAAGGACTTATACTTTAATGCTTTCCTTCCTTAACCTGATTATCCTATAATGTGAGTTTAGACGTAAGCAAAGCTCTGTGAAAATGTAGAGAATTTACCTTTTCTTGCACCTATAAGAGTGCAAGGTTGTTGTTTTTTTTAGTTTTTTTTTTTTTTACTGGTTTGCTTTGTGATAGCTAAACTTTAGTGTATGTTTAGCTCAGGTAATGTATTAATCAATAAAGGAATATTCTGGGCTCAAAACAAATTTAAGCTCATTCAACAGAACTTTTGCCTTTTTTATTGATCAAAAAAATTGTTCTCATTTTTATGGCTTTTTTTATGGATTAAAAGCAAAAATGTGTACATTATAATTTTATAAAAGCACTTGCATATACTCTTCTGTTAATTTTTTTTTTTTTACTTTATTTTTTATACATTTTAACAAATTACAACAACGAACTAAACATTCCCTGACAACCACAGTGGCCCCTTCTGTTAATTTTTTAACATTATTATTTGAGCTATAAATATTTTACATACAGTATACAGTATATCTATATATATTGTTCTCATTATTTATATGGTGGTAATTTTTGGAAGGTTTCAAAGAAGAATTGTGTACAATTTAAAGTCTTTTAAAATCTGTGAAAATTTGTCCAATTATTTGAGCTGCAAAATTCCTTTTGTAACGTTTTTTAGACGTTATTTTGTCAGTGCAACTAAATTGTAAATTTGGACATAACTACACTTTCCATACTAAAATCTTGTTTACATCTTGTTGCTTCTATTGAAACCACTTGTAATTCTACTGAAACCGTATAGTGATGTTTACAAATGTCAAATAAGCTTGAACTGAAACTGGAAATACGTTTTTCCCAAGACTTTTAGATTATTACTGACCAAGCTGATCTGCAAGTACATTTATTAGCCACGTTTTGTCGCAGGAGCGTGCAAAGTCTGTCGGAAATCGGGACCATTAGTATAATGCAGCAAGTAGAAAGTGCTTGCACAGGTGAGTTCCCACAGTTAAGAGAGATGTAGGTATCAGATAGTAGAGGATTGTGTGTGTAGTGTGAGTAGGTGAAATATAGTAGGACACCTTAGATTTCTTCTGTTCTTTGTATTATACTGTTCACCTCTGGGAGAACGTCCAAAACTGATAGAGAACTCCTTCTATTCCCCTTTTGTCTCGGAAAGGTTAGTCAATCTAAGAGCGTAACGCCTTCTCTTTTTTTTCTGGCAGTGTAAGGTGTTCTGTTTTCCCTCAAGCATGTCTTTCAACAGAATCAACAAAGGCATGATGTTATAAAGCCTAGGTATGCATTTGAATGTGTTGCCGGTGGGCCCCAGGAGCTCCTAGATTTATTCACTCCGAAACATGAATGAAACGACGGCAGATTTGTGTTCCCAGATGTCCGTCGATCCATTGTAGTCGTGTCTCAAGTAGTCGCTGAGTTTTTGGGTATTTCCTTTCTTGGAAGTCAGCGTGAAGAGCTTATTTGTTGATTAGATAAGCTTTGCGGTCTATAGGATTGCTGACGCTGGTATGCGCTTTTCTTTGTCTGTGACTGTAGGTGGGGATGGCTGGTCTAGGAAATGTGAACGCTGTCAAATTTTGCTTTGCCAGCATGCGTTATAGCATAAGGGTGAGAGCGTAAACTTTGGACAGGGAGAGGTATAGATTCCAGTTGTGGAACGTCAGCACGAGGCCGCAGAAGCCTTGCAAACAACCAATCCCCCAAGAACCGCCGGAGACAGGCTGAGGACGAAAACAAATCAATCCTCTGGGAAATTAAAGCGCCATGTTCACACCTGCTGAGTGTGTTAAGTATCAAACCTCGGACATCAGGGTATTTCTCCCTGACACATCTTGAGAGTGTGCACTGCTGCCTAGTCAAGTGCTAAGGAGGTTCTTCTGAGAACTGTCTATAGGTTGAGTATCGATGCAGATTTTTTATTTTTTTATATAGGAGTCTGATTTACAAGCTGTTGATTCAGTTCAGATTTTAATTATTTCTTTATTATTTCTTTCTTCATTTCTTTATTTTACAAAAGCACAACGTTTTGTTGTTATTTTGAGTTTACACAAATAATAACCGTTTCGAATGATGTATTACTCTTATCTGCGTGACCAAAAATGACAGTATTTTAAGTTGTTATCAGGAAAAAATGCAAGTGATCATGCCGCCGACTCTGTCATGCGCGCTATACTTTAGCTTCCGCAAACACTTTCATATGCTCCTAATAGTAGTGCACATTTTTGTAGGTAAATTGGAGGAAGCGGCTAAGTAAAGTTGCTACAACTTAGATGTTTCAAATGATAAGCCATATTTGAGGTTGATGGATGATAGGTAAAGTAATCGTGAAGGCACTGAATTTCACATAAAACAGACGTCATAATAATCACAGATACACTTATGTTGTTGTAAATGAGTTTTTATGAATGAATTGCTCGCTAACTGTTGGTCGGTCTTCGTCAACAACATGCGCTTGCACCCCCTGCTGGTGAGTTCGAACAGCAGATGGAAATTATGCTCGGTAATCTACTGCTTTTCCTGCAGTTCCTGGATGTCAACATTGAATTTGAACAAGTTTGAACCACTGAATTTGTGGAAGTAAATTTGTGGAAGCGAATTTGCAAAGCGAAATAAAATGGACCGAAAACTGCCTGTTGAATATTATAGGTTGTATTTTTAATCAATTTGAATATTTTGGAAGTGAAATATGAAAGGTGAATGTGGTTTATTGAATTTTACTAATGAAAAATGTGTTTTTGGAGATGTTTTGAATTTAAATATTCACAGCTTAAATATTCAACCATGCTAAATTTCAGCCCATAAAAATGCAAGCCCTAAAAATACAATGCATTAAAGGCACACTGTGGAACTTTTCAACCTTTATAATATATTACCAAAACCCATTGAGATGGTACATCGACTTACAATAGGTTGAATGACACGTCTGCCGAAGCCTGAAGGTGTCTGTATCGCTTTTACTAGCACTATGTAACTTCGGGTTTCGTGTAGGAACCCGAGCATAAAAAGAACTACAAAATTCGAACGCTTTACGGCATGCGTCACTTCCCCCACCACCCCAACTGCTAACGTGAGAGCTCTACTCGCGTTTGATTGCCGGCGTCTGTATGTTGTCGTCATGGCTGAATCAACAGCTACTCGGAAGAAAGCAAAGATTTTGTCAGAGGAGACCAAAAAAAGAAAAAGGGAGAGTGATAAACTAAAAGCAAGGACGAGGATAAACATTGGTCAAGTGTTCCCTCGCTGGCGTGTGATAAAGGAGGATGAGGGATTCCTGACCGATGCTGACCTGGCCGTCATGCTTTTGGACTAGTAAGTTATATTGCTTGCACAATATCTCTACTTTTTCAAATTTGTTCTCTGCCTGGCCATGTTACTGATTCTATATTGTCCTCCATTTAACTTAATGTAACAAGGAATGCTAGTAGAGTAAGTTAGCGAATTATCAATCTGGTAGCTAAATGTTAGTACAAATATACATTTTATAAATATTGGGAAAGATTTGCATTCAGCAGACACTTTATCCTCCGATTTTGAAACGAAACAGGGCTGCAACTTAACAACTAGCTACAGGCTTTGCTTCATTTGTATGCAATTCATCTGGTAGCATTAACGTTAGAAACGTTAGAAGAGTTAGTACACAAAGCTAAAATCGGGACGTCCCGGCTAATTCGGGACAGTTGGCAACCCTATCTCTAACCCATTGCAAAGAGACCCTGAAGACGTTAATTGTTTGCTTCAGGTGTGTTTGATTAGGGTTGGAGATGAACTGTGCAGGACAGACGATCGGCAGGAGCAAGATTGGGCAACCCTTGTCAATGTGACTTACCTGATCAGACATTGTTTTCTGCGTAGCAGCTATGCTACTTTTATTCAATTTGTTTTCTTTATAGGATTTATATTATTAGGCTAATCTTATATTTATATTATTATTTTGGTCAGTAGTGAATCGATTAACTTTCTCCAACATACAAATCAAATGCCGTCTGCACACACATAAAGACACGGGAGGTTGACTGTTTGTTGACTTTTGCGACAATGCTGCGGCGCTTGTGGCCTCTAGGGGCACTAGACGTGAAAATTACAGGTCGAGCGCGCCCTAGTGGCCAAAAGTTCCACAGTGTGCCTTTAAAATACAAGCAGGGTTAATGCAATGCATGTTTTTTTCAAGTAGTACAATTCAACAGGCTTTTTGTTTCAAAAACGTTTGCCATTATTTTACTTCCATATTTACACCATTACACACACGCATCAGCGTGCTGTTTTCTGCTCGAATGCATTGTATCCAGTGTCTTGCTGTATGGCTAAGTACAGTAAAAGCCTGTTCCGCACACCTTTGTCCGTTGGCTATCGTTTAATGTGGCCATGCGGAGGCCCAGCGTCACACCGTTGCTCTCAAAACTTGCTGGAATAGAGTAAGCATTGTCTTGTCTACCGCAGTCAACCCCTGTCGACCACCCCTCCCACCGCGGAGAGCATTTCACTCCCTCATAATCTACCCGGCCAAGCTAATCCTCCTGGCCCGTAGCAGACTGCCTGACTCAGTGAGCACACACCCTGTGAGGGCAGGAACAGGACACCTGTCTGGTACAGGGATCAATCCCTATGATTCAGACCTGCCTAAGCCTGCTGCTGTTTACCGGCTGCCGCTACAACCCTCGTTGTTATTCCCGTTCTCCACACGGCTGGGGCACGTGTGGCACCTCCTAAACTCCCATCGCTGGTGCTGAGCAAGCAAGCTAGTGAAGTGGGTCACTACCTGATTGTGATCAAGTGAATAAGACTCTTATCTAGTACATCTGATTCCGACTTTGCTTCATCTGACCAAGTGGAAAGACTAGGATTAAGTTTGATAGGTTTAGCTCACTGGCATTGTTCATTGGGTTGGTCATTAGGTCATGAATCAGTATCTGGATTTATCTTTGCAGTGGACTAGGGGTGGGCGATATACCGGTAGACATGATTAACCGTTAGAAATTTGTCAACCAGTAGAGTCTTGACAATTTTTTTGTCGTCTTTAAAAGCTTATCGTTTGAAAAGCTTATGCGTTTTTAAAGGTGCAGTGTGTAAACATTTTGAGTATCTATTAACAGAAATGCAATATGACATCCACAACTATGTGTTCAGTGGTGTATAAAGAACTTACTTAATAAACCGTAATGTTTTTATTACCTTAGAATGAGACATTTATATCTACATATGCGCGGGCATCCCCTTCTATGAAGGTCGCCATAGAGCGCGTTTCGTCATTACCTTGAAAGAGAAGCCGCAGAAAGCTAGAAGAAGCTAGTCATAAACACCGTGAGTAGTGACTTTTCCCTTGTCAGTGGTGTAAATATGTAGTTGGATTGTTTCATGTAGCTTAATTCTTCTCCCTCGCTGTGTTATGGCTTTGCTATGTGGGGATAAATGTGCTGGTTACGTTCGTGAGACAGCTGATTAGTAGGCTACTCTTGTCATTGACCATAAAACAGTTGGAGGAATCACCAACCCGTCGACCTTGGAAGCATTTTAAGTCGATCGAGTTTCCAAAATCAGAGAAAAAAGGCTATTGTGTGTATTAAATGGTGTCTAGTGGATGCGGAGGCGCGCGCGCTGTTACAATCATGTCATGTTTGCCGCGCGCACCTTTGGGCTCGTCGATCGATAAACAAGGCTTTCGCGTCGAGTATAAACAAGGCTTTACGCTTTAACCAGCTCAGCCACAGTAACAGCTCATATTAGCCAGCTAAACTTTTACTACCCTATTAGAAAAAATCTATAGTTGCATAGTTTCATGTGGTTCTTCTCCCTCGCTATATTATGGGTTTGCTATGTGGGGAGAATGTGCTGGTTACATTCGTGAGACAATCAGCTGATTACTATTATTATATTATGTATTAAGACCCTTGATCCTCACCTGACTATGGCTTTGTAAACTTTATCCATGATGTGGTTTATAATGGACTGTGGTACAGAAACTTGGCTTACTCTGGCTATTCTCTGCTGTCTCAGACGACGATGTTTGTCCCGTTTTAGCCACCGTAGCTTCTTCGAAAGGGAGGGGTGAGCAGTGGGCGGAGCCATTAGTGCAAACTCGCAACCGAACCGCTAGATGTCGCCAAAAGTTACACACTGCACCTTTAGGTCTTGTGGTTTAAAAACAATGGATTTTAAACCATTCAAGCGCAGTAAGCTGCGAAAGAAGGCTCATTTCGGCATATACGCATACTATCTGAGATACTGTTTTTGAGCACACGCACTAGGGCTGGGCGATATGTAAAACATATTTTATCGATAATCGCCTTCCGAATATTGCGATATCCGATTTTATCGTCATTCGTTTTATTAAGGCTATTATATATATCTTTCATGGTTTTTCATTGTAATCAAGCTGAAAAGCTATAAAAATATAGAAATGAAAGATCCTTGACCGATGATAGATCTACAAAATTTATTCTGTGAACAAGTTGTTTTTTTTATTATTATTTAAAATAATTGATCTACTTGGTATATTCTTTTCACTGTAATCAGTGTCTTTTTTAATTTAGCATGTTTTATTTGTATTTGTTTTAAAATTGTTTAAAAAAAATTGTTTAATGTATTTTAATTGAGATGAAATGTGTGTGTAATGGATCAAAACTAAACTGGACTGAATTAATTGGTTTGACAATGAAACTGTCAGCAGATCTCCATTTACAAATGCTACACACACAGTTTCTTATTGGTAGGCTGTCATGGTCAAATGTGCGTTTAGGCTATAATAAGAATTGACTTGCTTGAAATAGTGCCAGTTACCGAATTTTACATCCACATGTGCTAGTGTTTCTGGGAATGACCAGCTCAATAGAAGATGGATATAGTAGAAGTTTATTTAGAGAGTAATCCCTGTGGGACCTGTGGATCATCCACATTTCCATCAAACACGTTTGCGTTTTTTTTATTTGGTGTTACTTGAAATGGATGCTAGAGAAATATTAGCACAAGGAGGTTAAACTCAGTAAGCCTAAATACACTTTGTTTAATTGTTTAAATTAGTTGTATGCTACGTGAAGCTGAAAGTGATTGATATACCCTCTCAATACAGTATGAAATATTAGGAGTGTCCCTATGTTATAGGGTGTCTGGCCTCTTTTGGTTTGTTCCTCCAGAGTCTTGACCCCTCCCGTCCCCCACCATCTGGAGCAGTGCCCTGCTCTCTCACCTTTCACTGACGACACCACTAGATGGGATTTCATGTTTTTGTGTTGTGCCCCTTCCAAAGAGTCCACCATCAACTGTGACCGTGTGTGTTTAATGAGAAAACTAGCCTTACTCCAGAGCACCAGTCTTATCCCCGTTTCTAAATTTGATATCTTTTTCCTATATTTTATTATATGTGACCCGTGCTGGCAAAATGTCGCTCAGCAATGAGCAAATTTTCAAAAATGAGTTATCGTTTTTTTCACATTCTAAATCTAAAAAAACCTTCAAAATGGTGTATGATTTGTTGGAATCATACTACAAATGAATAAGCTACACCTGTTTCAAGTCGATAGAGTCAGCAAAGTCAATTTAGAGAAGAATTGAGTAAAAGTTTTCTGAAGGTTGCAAAAAAAATCACCTAGCAACCAAACCTTACAATCCCTGATAAAAACACCAAATTTGGCACACACCAAGTCAAACCCCATATCTATGTATAGAATAAATACATATTCAATTTTGATACCACAATTGTTTGATTAACATTTAGACAGAGCGCCTATATATTAAAGGGGTCATGAACTGGCTTTTTAAAAAAAATTATATTGTCTGAGGTCAACTTATGACGTTCGCTTGGTTTTTAATTCAAAAACATCAAAATTAATTAGTAATAGGCTATTTTCTACCCTAGTTTTGAGCCTAGCTCAAAAACGCTCGGTTTTTATGGGGTCTCACATTGAAGACTTGGAAGTAAACGCCCACTGCTGTGAGTGGATAACAGTTTTGCATATTATAATGAGTTTCAACTCACTCGTCAGTGCACGTGGGGGAAATTGTTTTAAAAATGTCCAATGTTGTAAAATGGCAACCGGAATGATTCGCCCATACATGTTCGACCCAGAGTCGATCCCGAATCACAGGACAATGAACCAACAACACTTCAAATACAACGGATACTTCAGCTGATGTTAAATTAAATTCTGTTTGACAAGCTACATCCTTCATAGTTGGACTCTTCTGCGACTGATTAGACACGTACACATAATTATTAGATATCAAACGATCTGTAACAATGCAATACTAGCCTATCAGATTATTAGTATTTTTTTAAATAAAAATTTTACTCACATAAGTGTGTTGCACCATTCCTGTCAGATCCAATATTGAAGGCACAGCACCGTTTTTTAATCTTAATCGGTCTGCAAATCCAGTCTCGACCTGTGTCTTGTTTACAAAACAATCCTCAGTGAAATGAAGCGAACAAACGGACAATGTTATAGTACCCACATCAGCTGGAACGTCATTAAAAATAAAATTTAACCATGCATTCCTATTGGACTCCAGAGGAAGCTTATGCAGCGACTGTTTCTTCCACAACCAGGCACTGCACAATATTTTGTAAACGGCATGTTTATTGCTCGGTAGCTCGATCCGGTTTGTCATCACGAGGTAGGCCTATGTTATTTAGCTATAATGCGCGAATCGGTGGGCGGGGCTAAACCGGCCGTGTTGAAGTAGGCGTTGATCATCTTCTGCAGGGTGGTGTTTTATCCTCTTTGACGTCAGTTCCCCACTTTGAAAAACGAGTCGTTTGTGAGCGTCAATAAAAGCTTTTATTGGACTAACAAGGACGTTTGCAGTTCTGAAACTTACAGGATATTCTTATAATATGATGCTCCGTTCATCATCCCTTTAAGACCTACTGTACCGCACGGATCCAATATAATTTTACACATCAGATGTTTTTTCCCCAACAGGTAACCAAACATTTAAGACATAACAAATAATATTTGTTTGAAAACTCGCCAAGACAGATATTTTGAAGTAGTTAATTCTGTGTATGTGTATATCGGGATTGCGTGCTGTCTGAGAGTCTTTATGCGCACGCTTCGGATGTGTCAGTCACCGCTAGTAAGATCGTTTTGTTTACATCAGCATTAGTTTGAAAACTACATTTTATTGGTTCAGACTCATGTCATCGAGAATTCACTGTGAAGTATTCACAAAGTTGCTTTACAACGATAGCAAAGTTGTGCTGAGGGCAAGCACCAGTCGTCGAGAAGCGAGTAGAAAAAAACGACATTTTTCATGGACAAAGGATTGGTACCCCTCTCAGACGTAAAAAAAATTTACTTTTAGATGTTTAATTGCTATTTGGAGCATTGGGATCACTTAGACGGTGTACTACTAATAAATTTATTTTTGTGAAAACCTCAAAATCGACCAAAATTTTCTTTTTTTTTTCTTTTTTTTTTTTTTAAAGTTTTGCCTGTAGCCCTTAATTAGCCTGTGCGCATGCCGACTCATTTAGTTAGTTTGGGTATTATATTATATTATATTATATTAATATTATATTATATTATATTATTATATTATATTTAGTGCTGTCAGTTATTATTAATGCGTTATTAACGGAGTTAACGCAAACCCATTTTAACGGCGTACATTTTTTTATCGCGAGATTAACGTTCTTTTTGGCCTAGTAAACTTTGTAGTTTTTTTCACATGCTGTTGCAACAATAACGTTAGAAAAACTACAACACCACACTGCCTCTATCTAGACCGGAAACAAAACAACAGGCACGCTGCGCACACTTGTTTGGGCTAGCGCGCTGGCCAAAGAGTAGTAGGCTAACGTTACGTTTTGAGTGGATGGCGAGCGCGAGACGCCGAAATGGATGCCAATAAAATTCTGAATGGAAAGTTTACTTTTAAAAAGTTGCCAAATGGTTCCATTGACAAGACCAAAGTGATCCATGTGTGTTTGTAGTTGTGAACTGAGCTATCATCGCAGCACGTCCAGTCTGAAATACCACTTGATGGCCAAGCACACACACAGCTGATGCGAATTCTCCGCCCCTCGTCAAAGCCAGGTGACAATGGATGACTTCAGAGTTCAGACAGAAGCACATGGATACCACAATTAAGAAACTTACTGCCAATCCACTTTTCCATGTTGATAAGAGCATTAAAATGAGCAAAAATAATGGTACAAAAAAAGAAATCAAGGGACATTTAGAATAGATAAAAATTTTAAAGTGATTAATTGCAAGTTAACTATGACATTAATGCGATTAATCATGATTAAGTATTGTAATCGTTTGACAGCACTATTTTATATTATTAATTACATTGCATTATTTAAATATGCTTTAATATGCATATACAAAGCATCTTGTGTAAGACAATCACATTGTGGGCTGAATTTGTAACAGATATTTGGTATTTAAAACGCAGATTGTAACTAGGAGAGGCAGCAAAGACACTGGAAGTGCTGGAAGCTCAGGCTGGATGAGTAAAAAAGCCTGCCACCGCAGGATGGCCTGTACTGCCAGCACCTTTGGCCTCCGTAGAGCACGAAGACAGGAGGAAACAAAGCAGAGGTGACTGTACAAGCCAAACCGGGTCTCTTGTGCCAGCTAGCCGGGCATATCCTGCACCAATGCCATCCGAAACATCGCAAGACCTCAAACGCCCACGAGTGCAGTGAGCCCTGTATAACGAGGCAAAAAGACACCCACCAGCCTTTCCAGATTCAAACCACAGACATGTGACGGGAATACGCTTTCAAAAGAGTTACTTATTCCTGTCATTCAGATGCTGTCCTTAATTTATGTCTACATCACCGTTGGGCTGCAGCCCTGCTTTGAGGGCTGTTTTATAACGCGTACTGTCTTTAGAGGATTTTAAAAGTTCACAATGTTTACGTTGTTTTTTCCCCCTATTTTTTGTGTTTGATCACAGGCGTTGAACCATCGACATTAGTCCCTCGGGCTGTCTGGATGAGGACTCTGTTTTTAGCGCAAGTTGTTATTTGTGAGTCAATCTTAGTGAAGAAACAGGCTAAATGTTATTCATGAAAAGGCCCTCAGAACAAGTTAAAAACAGCCACTCTTTTGCAAGGCACATGGGGAAAATGGCCCCTGAACACTTCATGTATTTAGGTCTAAAAATCTGGAAATTGTTAGGCAATGTTATGGTAGACTGTTACCTAGCCAACTGTCGGATTTGTAATAACTGTTCAGCCCTCCATCTGCAAGCTGGGATTGAGTACAGTAAATGTGAAGATTTTGGGCTTATTAAAGCGGTTTTATGGGGTGCGGGTCCTATTATGTGAGACCAGACAGGTATGAGACACTCTAATATTGTCAGGTAAAATGGCTTTTACTAGTTTCGCCAGATTTGAGCAGGAGACTAATAAGGACGCAAGAGAAAATGTCAGGGTTAGTCACCGACAGACGAGAACATTGGACGGCGTCTCCTATTAAAGTCTAATTGATTTTGTTTCAATTTAAAAAGTCATTTGTGTGTTTATTTGTTCATCCAGCGTCTGGTCATTGGCAGCTTCAGCCATCCCTCTTTATTGTTGTTCTGTTATAATGTCATCATATCATCCGCTCACAGCATTCACGTCATATTGACATGTTTTTGTAACCCGAAGGTTGCGGATTCGATTCTCAATAACGGCAGGGAAATTTAGGTGGGCGAGTGAATGAACAACCGTGCTTTTCCACTCTCAATACCCTCGACTCACTTCTCACTTCTTCTAATGTGTGTGCACTAACTGGGATGGGTTAAAGGGGTCACAAACTGCATTTTTTATTTTATAATGTTAGTATGATTTTTACATCCAAAATAGTCAAAATTTAGAAATAAATGTAGTGTAAGTAGACTGTCTGCTTAATATCTGCTAACACTTTATTTTGATGGTCTCTACTGACTATAAGTACTGTAACTTTGCAACTTCATGTCAACTTATTCTACTTGAATAGTCTACAGTCTACTTGTACTCTAATGATTGATAGTTGAGATGTAGTTGAAAAGTTACTTATAGTTAGTAGAATGTCTAAAGTGGACCATCGAAATAAAGTGTAACCCCTTTTTCTTCTGCAGAACATTGAGTCATTGACTCAGGCCTGACTCGGGAAACTGTGCTGAATTTTGTTTTTATCGTGCCCAAGTGATATTTGCCACCTTATATGATAGTGAAACACTATCAGGTGCCACTCTTGAACAGGTGTCACAGTTAGTGAGCAGTGATGCGCTGTCCAGCTCGAGCGCTTTTACGTCACTGCTAGTTCTTGATGAACATTATGATCTGGATTTGTTTCTACTATTGGAGACACATGAGAAGTGTCACAATTTCTAGCTTAACAAATCAGTAACCACATTCATCCTTGGTAATAGATAGCAGATGATGCTGTGGTATCGGTTTCTGTAAAAAAATGTTTTTGCATTGAAAGGGTTTATTAACCAGAATTATTAATATTTATGCATGAATATTACATTCAGATATAATGTAAACATGTATATTCTTTCCTTCAGTCCAAAACAAATCATTGACTATTCACAACAGAACAAACGTAAATTATAGTGATATTCGTTATAAACATTATTTATTTTAATTTTATTTCAAGTGAAACTGAAACCACCAATGAGAAATAAACTTAAAAGGCACACATACCTCTCATTTGGCACGAATCTAAATGTGTGCGCTTTATGCATATTTTGTATGATTGAAGTTAATTGCATTAAGTCGCTTTGGATTATAAATTGCAGCATGTTTCGGTTAAAAAGAATAAATTAAGATGCTTGTCATCTTCTGTGGTCAGTTTCCGATTTTAGGGCTATTACTGCCATTGGAGTACTACAGTTTGAGGAGAGGTTGGTTTAGCTGTCAACATGTTTATAGCTAGCTATCATAGAAAAGAGATGGACGATGTGTCTCCACTTCCATTCCACTGTGGGAAAATGAAGCCAAAATGTCCCAGAAACATTGCCATCTTGCGCTGATGACGTAATTAGGAGGTAGAGTCTGCTCAGTAGTGATCGAGAGGAACTCGTATTACTATAAATGGGAGAAAGTGCAACTCGCAATATGTCTGAATAAGTCCCGCCTTCTAAATAAAAGAGCTACTCTGCAATTAGTAAAAGGTTTTTTTTTGTGGCTCTCATTTATTTACACGTAGAGGCTAGGGTTTATAATCTATACTGCAACCAGACACCAGGGGGCGATCAAAATATTTTGGCTTCACTTTTTAGTGTGGCACACTTGCTAGCTACATATTTGAGCTGCATTCGAAATCGCATACTCTCTTGAGTATTTTGAATACGTAATTCACGACCATTAAAAAAATGTGTAGTATGAATGTAATCCTGAAGTACTACAGTCGCCATGTTGTCATTATCAGGTGTCCATCGTATGCACACTTCAGAATCTCACCGGTAGTAGTAGGTCATCCGGGTTAGTGATTAGTGATTTCGGACATGCTTCTTTTGTCACATACTGTTTTTCGCCTACTGTATTGTAGGGAAGTATGTAATTTCGAATGCAGGTTTGATGGCACAGATGGTTGAAGGGAACTCTATCGCCTCCTTGAGGATAACGGTTGGCGACTGCTTCACATTCGCATCCCTGATAGGGTGCGTTTCTGACTTTTGACTGACCCTGAGACATATCTCGATAGATTTGTTGGAGTAAAACTTGGGTTTATGCCAAATCCCGCATTTTAAAATATAACTGCACCGACACACATCAGCGACGGTCTCGAGGAAGGAACATAATTTCATCCTCCGCAAATTTTCATCACCACGCATAAGACTATATGTGACCTTGAGGTATTAGATTAGATGTCTTTGACACTTAATAATACAGAAATATTCGTGAGAACTGGGAGCCATATACATTCCTATTGCTCTCCATCCCACTAGGGGACAAAAGGAAGGTTTCGGGCTGGATGTTACACCTTATTCTTTTCACGTTATCTGCCGGTGTCCTCTCGCACACTCACTCTGATGGAGAGCGAGAGGGAACACACTGTGCCAGCGCATGCAACCTGTTTTTCTCAGACATGCTGGTTTGTGGCAGCCAAGATCAGCGGTGATGAAAAGACCTCAGATGAACTTGGAGAGTTTCCTGAATTAATAAGGAAGAGGGGCTGAGGTGACGATGTTGACTAAAAATAAAAAAGCCTGAGGCGTCCTTTCTGTGCCTCGACTGTCAGCGCCATGATGGTGAATACGGGACTCTCTGAGGGGGTCTTTTGTGAGAGCTGGCTTAATTTAACAGGGCTTGGCATTCCCCCCCCCCCCACACCTTTAATAGTAATTCATTAAAGGAATAGTTGTTCAGCCAAAAATGACAATTCGTCGTGTCGTTCCGAATGCC
This sequence comes from Chrosomus eos, assembly GCA_036326025.1. NCBI lineage: Eukaryota > Metazoa > Chordata > Actinopteri > Cypriniformes > Leuciscidae > Chrosomus > Chrosomus eos. Next base: position 13,430,739 of record CM070818.1, on the reverse strand, counting down.
CTTTTTGGTCGCCTAAGAGCCTAAAATATTAGTTATTCCCTGAAAATCATATGGCTTCAGACTCAGAATAAAGTGCAAAAGTTGTACGTGTATTACTTTTTATGGTGTTTCTTTTTAGTGTGAACATTCTGCTAAAAAATCTGCCACTGTTGAATGAAATTCATAGAGGTTTGTTTCGATGCAAGTGCCTACATGATATGCAAATCTGAACAGGAATGCAACCAACATGTTTTTTAGTTGTTGTTTTTTTTTTTAGCTTATTTTATTTTAGTTACATTTATTTTAGTTTTGTGCCCCGTATTTATTTAACAAATTAATATTTTCCAAAAACAATTATTGGAATCAGTTTCGTTTAGTTATAACTACAGATTTGGAACGACATGAGGGTGAATATGACAAGAAATTTCATTTTTGTCTGAACGTTTAATGTCACACTTAAAGTACTGATAGGAATGGGCTAGTAAAACAAATGTTATGATTTATGAAACAAAAGATTTGTGAAAGAAAATGCAGCTTGTTCATCTTCAGCATAATGTAACAAAACAATGTAGATTATGGTTTTGCCCTCAGGGTTAGACGGATGTCTGCGTTTCTGTGGTGAACGCAGTGTGGATGGCTTTAGCAGGGCTAGCTCAAAAAAAGGTTTAATTACAATAGTGTGGTTGCTGTAAAAAGCTGTGAATCTTTGATCGGTTGTAATGTCAGCATTACTATTTGTTCTTGTAGAAATGATCTACTTTACATTACAATGTCAATTGGAAGTGCTAGCATTTAGGGGTGGTTTTGCTTCGATGCAAGACATTTGGATTTGATTCCATTTAATTTTATATTATAAACAAATGGAACTTGTTTATTTAATTCGATTTTTTTTTACTCTTTCTGATTTGTTTTGAAATGTTCAGAAAACATTTACCGTGATCTGTTTAGTCATGTATTCCAATTTTTCTGTGAAATATATACAAAAAGCCATGTGTTGTTGACATGGAAAGCTGCACAGCTGGCTGGTCCCACAACTGCAAATCAACTTTGTTGACCAGCATGGTAGGAATCACTGCTTGTTAAACGTCCCTGCAGCTGGATGCAAAGAAAGAAACTAACAATGCAAATGAACATATCAGTTCTCAGATTCAGACTGAGCCAAACCCAGACCTATATTAAAGGGCACCTATTATGGCATTTAAAATGTTCCTAATATTGTTCTGGGAGTCCCCAACAACAGTTTTACGTGCATGCAATGACAAAAAACACTTTTGTTGTCTTATAATATGCATTTATTTTTACCTGATTTGCTCACCGACTCACTAATGATTCGTTCAACGACTCGTTTTTCCAAACTCCTCCTTTACGTGACGCTAATCTGCGGTGATTGGTCAGACGACGCAGACAGTTATTTCTCGCGTTAGTCCAAAGCTTAAACATATTGATAAAGCACTGTAGTACTACAATACGCTCTATTCTTTATGACAACTCCAATAACAATGACAAACATTTCACATATTTAAAAAAAAATAAAATTGACATCGGAGACCTAGAAGCTGCGCTGAGCGTAACACACACACACACACACACACACACACACACACACACATACTTACTTATTGAGCATGCTACAAAACCCATAAAAGCAACAATTATTAATAACACTTACAGGTTGTGATTCGGAGGAGGAAGCCGATCCAAATAAACTTGGTACTACTGAACCTTCCTTCAGTATCAGGCGACTCGCGAATCCACACTTGAAAGCATTTATGTTTGTAAAGGAATCGTCATTAAAATGACGCGATCACAGCTCAAGGTTCGGCTATACTTGTGTGGTATAGTTGTAAATATAAACTCTAATCACTGATTCTTCACATGCTCGCCCCTGGGCAGTGAAAAAAAAAGTTCGCTTTTGATTCGCACTTCAGAACAGCGTCTCGTCGACATGTTGTTGTCAAGTTTCACTGGTGTCTGCAGCGCGCGCACTGAGTGGGCGTGTCGAATTCAAATAACTTGTCGAGGTGACGTCATAAAGCTAGAGAAAAAGCATCGTTCGTCTATCGATTCATATCAGCGACTCAGAGTCGACTCTTACTTTTGAGAGACAATAACTTTGTATACGTTGAACTTTCATATTTAAAACTTTGCAGCATGTTTCCGTTCGCTTAGATCTATGTTACACACTACATGAAAAGTAATTTTCAAAATTCCATAATAGGTACCCTTTAAACAAGTTTTCTAAAAGCATGCTTTTTTTCCAGATACTAAAAACTAAAAATAATGTCTTTGGGAACTTGTCTGTGAAACTTATGTGGCGTTTAATAAAAAAATATACTTGTAAGTTGTTCATTGTTAATATTTTATATGCAACATTTTGTTAAATGCTTCGTCATTTTTAATACTTAAGTCCTTACCTAAAATACTTCTCATTACTTCAATTGATATTCTTCCAGCTATTAATAATCATAAAAAGGAGAGAGAAAATATGAGCTTGTTTCCTGAGGGCCCAGGTGTTCATATTGGATCTGTTGTTGTTTATAAAAACAAAGTAATCTGATAGTTGATCAGCTCCCGGATGGAGAGAGAACATCCAAGATTTCCTTAGCCAGGTGTTCATTATCATTCACCTGTAGCACAGGGGTATTCACAATCCACACGGGCCAAGAGGACACATTTACTCTTCCTTGCTTTCCTCTATGCTACAGTAATGATGTTTTAAAACATTAAAAAGGGCTATCATTACTATTAAAATGTTTTGGGTCAGTAAGATTTTAAAGAAATTAATACTTCAATAAAAATATCCATCTTTTAAGTAAAAAAAAACAAAGAAAAACAAGCCCTTTTATATTCTGCTATTTTTCTAGTACAATAGGAATTAATGTAATTTCATATTTATGTGCAATGTTGTGATTTACTGGTAAATAACTAATTTAGCAACTGAAACTCCATAGGTTTGAGCCTATCCGAAAAAGAGCCAATCCATGAAATGACATCTTCTAAAGTGTACATTATCTATCGGTAATAATGTGCATCATAGTGTTAGCTATTTAAAGATGATTTCTGAGCCTAAACTTGTTGATAAATTTAGAAACATCCTCTCTATCTTCCCCGACAAAGGCTCTTAGTCAAGGGTGTCTGGTTCTGGTTTGTTTTTTTCCGTGTTTAGACTAACAGAGATTCCAGCATGGTGGCCTTGTGCATACTCCACCGTAAGTGTCATCAGCTGAAGACGGGATATCTCAGACGAAATTAGCTGGGTTGTCTTCGTTCTGAGCTGATGATAGCTAAAATGGTGCTTTGCATGAACTGTATGCAAAACAGATCGATTTTTGAATGATTTTTATGTTTTAATTATAGGTGTCCTAAACGAGGTGTGCTGTTTGTCAAGAATTTGCTCTTTGAACACTGCTCGTGATGAACAGTAACTCTCTCAGATACACATTAAACCTCAGGCTAATGTTCTTTTACATTTCCAGCAAGGCGTTATGGTTTAACTCTTATTTACTAGCATCCTCCAGGACAACTGTTGCATGTAAATTACAGCTTGAATGTTGTTGTTTCTCTGTTTTTCTCTCTGTAAGGTTATCTGAATTCATACGCTCACAGAGACCCTCCCTAAAAACCGTCAGACCTTTGCCGCTTGTGAAAAGGCCAACGTTTTAAAAATGAAACTAAATGGTCTTTCTGTGGCTTTTGTGAGATGTCTACCCATAGTCATTTGTAAAGCGAGTTTCCTGCGTTCCAGGCTGTAGAATGAGCGTGTGAGGATAGATCGGGCAGGCTGAGTTTCTCTGTTGTAAATGTAGGCCATTCTTGTACTAAAGCTGGTGTTTTCCTTGCTGGTGCTCTGACCTGAATCAGTTTTTCCTCTCCCCTGTTAACGCTCTTATTTAGAATGATAGCAGAGGACTCTGGTCGAATTATACATAGTCTCGGTCGGATGGAATACGCGTACTGGATTTGTTTGTAAAGTGGACCTGGAGTTAACACTGAATGTATCGCCTGTATATGCCATATGAGAATAGGGGAAAAGAGAGATGACTACAGGAAAACACTGTTTATGCCTGACTTTCTCGTCCAAGATCACAAATGCACGTTTTTTTCCCATTAAGTGGCAATATTTCCATCCTGAAATGATTTTTCTGGGGGGATTTATTAACTTTTATGTTGGGTTTAGTGGTAACACTTTACATATGTTAGCATTAGTTAATGTATTAACTAACATGAATGAACAATGAGCATTACATTTGTAACTGTATTTATTAATCTTCGTTAATGTTAGTGAATAAAGATAATAATAATAATAAGATTAATAAATGCTGTAGAAGTATTGATAATTCTTAGTTTATGCTAACTAATGAAACCTAAGTGTTACCATTTTATTCTAGTTTATTTGGAAGGGTAATATTTCCCCCCTATAATTTTTTCATGAACATTAATTAACAGATGTGATGGATTATTTTTTCTTACCAGTTATTTATTTATTTTATTTTATAATCCCCAATTTTTCTATATTTTCCCCCTGAAATTGTTTATAGAGGCGATTATTATTATTTTCTACCTAATATTTATTTATTCATTCCCCATGGAATCACCTATTAATGTAAAATTTAGATTATTTTTGTCTTAATATTTAGTTAGTAATTAGTTTATTTGGAGAGTATATTACAGAATGATTAAGTTACATGAAATGTCATGCAACCAGACGCTCTGTATATTGGCTTCTAGATAATTTGAAATTAGGACAAATATGAAAAATAAGAAATTTAAATGAGAATGCATGGTTGACAATCAGTGTGCTATCCAAAACTTCAGTTGAATGAATTAGCATAATTCAATGATTTCACAAAATAAACAATGTTGCATATAAAATGTTGTTTATTTATTTGTTTGTGTTTTGCATAATATTTCCTTAACTTTTTTTTATTGTACTATTGTAATGTGACTTTATTGTGTAGTTTTGCCTCAAGTTAACACTGGATAATAATGTGGTCTGTCTCAACATGCCAATGCCTTTAAAAGTGATTTGGTCATTTGTTTTGATAGTTTAAGTCTTTGTCAAAAGGGAATGTACACATGAAGGAATATTCTGACTGTGGTGAAGTATGTGTCTGTACTTGTTTGTGAACTGTACAGTATTGTATCCTTGAGGCTGTTTGCAGTAACCTTTATCAGTCAAGCTTGAAAGACAGTACGGAGGTCAAGAGAAAACAGACAGTAATGGAGAGAGGACGTGCGATCACATGTCCCTGACCCAGAGCTGCAAACCGCTTGGGCTTAAGCCAGGCTTTTAGCCTCACAACCGGGTTATGAAATTAACTTTATTTGAGCTTGCATGACTTGACTTCCTGAATGTTGTAAACTAGTTCAAATGAGGTGAGGATCTGAAAGCAGTATGCAAAACAGATAGGTCTAGTTTTTCCATTACTCTGTGTATCTCTTTTCTCATTTTTATTAGTCTCTGAAAAAAAAAATGTGTAGCTCACTGAAAAGAAAAACTATTTATAAAAATGATTTAAGACTATTTTTACATTTTTCAACCAAAGTCTAGGTACTGTAATGCAAATATGTAAATTATTTCAAGGTATGTTGTGTATTCTTTAATTTTACATTATGGTAGTATTTATTGTACAACTATATGATTAATATAATACAATTTAATCACTGTTCTTTAATTTTAAAGTCATTACTCAAACATGATGATTTCTATATGAGAATGAGAACACTTATTTCTTTAAGCAAACTAATTTTTTGTGGTCGAATATGACATTTCTTTGTGAGAATGGCAATAATATTTAATGATAGACACCCTCTGATATTATTAGAGACTATGGAACGGTTTATCTCTGTTGTAAAATCAAACTTAATGGTCTGAGAGTGTTTTTGAACTTGATGGATTCATAACCTATTTTCTGCACAAATACATTACAAGTTTTTAATTGAATGTGGTTTTCTTGACACAAACCCAGAAAATATTCACATCAACATTTTCCACCCTGCTTTTCCTCCAGTTTGTCCGAATATGTGTGGACAGCGGGCGTGTACAGATTCGGGCGAGTGCTGCCACCCCCAGTGTCTGGGCAGCTGCACCGTGCCCGACAACGACAGGGCCTGTGCCGCCTGCCAGCACTACTACTACGAGGGCAGCTGCGTGGAGGATTGTCCGCAGAACACGTACAAGTTTGAGGGGTGGCGTTGCATCACCATGGACTTCTGCTCCAAGGTCCACCTGCCCGATTATGACCGTTTCGTGATCCACGGAGGAGAGTGCATGTCTGACTGCCCACCCGGCTTCACGCGCGATGAGAACCGGAGGTACGAAGACTTTCTGTCCATTTGAAAGTGTGCATTTAATAAATGGTTATATCTTGAGTGAACATTAGTAAATCTAAGCTTCTGTGATCGTGAATTTTTGTTTCTGTTTTTAGATTATATTTGATTAGTTTCTAATGTGTTCTGTTATATTTTAATGTTTTAGTTTGTTTTACTTTCCAACATCTTTTTGGAGTTTGAGTAACGTGAATATCCTGCACTGACAAAGTTTTACAAATCATTCATATCATTATTTGATCTTTTATTATTATTATTATTGTAATTATATAATCCTATAAGTGTTTAGTGCAAAGTTTGGGTCTATGTTTTCTTTTTGTTTGTTTTTTTTGGAAAGAAATTAATACTTTTATTCAGCAAGGATGCATTAAATTGGTCAAAAGTGACAGTAAAAAGCTATAATTGCCCTTACAAATTTCATAATACTTTCATCTACCAGTAAGACTGTAGTGTTAAAATCCAATAAAGAATTCAGCCAATTTTCCCTCACAATCAGTGCCTGAAAAACCTGACAAAAGTGTGCAGAACCTGGACACCTACAAAGCAATCAGACTAACCCAAACGAATTTTTTTTTTTTTTTTGGTTAAACTAAAGACTATACAGATATATGCAGAAAGACAGTGCACTCGTATTACTATGAATGGGAGAAAGTGCAAAGCACAATATGGCGGAATAAGTCCCGTCTTTAAAGAAAAGAGCCAATAGCCGATTGGTTACAAGCTCCTGCTCCAATAGAAAAAGTCAGTCTTCTGAGACTACACATGCGCATTATGAGACAGTTGTTGTCTGATTTCATTGATGATTTTAAATATGAAATTTAATTGTAAGCTTGGCGAACAGTTTTAGAGAATGTTTCCCCATTCAAAGAGATAGGAGCTGCACTTGCATGCCTGAGAGGCGTTTCAAATATGGCCGCCGAGTGAAATTACTTGTTTTAAAGGGACATTGGTTAAACTCATAAATACAGTTCTGATTAACTCAGAACAAACCAATCATGATATTTTGTTGGAAAGATCGAAAAAAAGTTTAGTTGCATTCAAACTTTAGCTTTCACTGAACTGAAGGTCACGTGATAATGTGAAAGTGAGATATTTGGCTATCAGTGTTGGTTTTGCGGTGACACATTTTGATCATCCTTTTGTCCCAGTGTGTCTGGCAGCATGATCTGCACTTCCTGTAACGGCCTATGTGACAAGATCTGTGATGAAAAGGTCATTGACTCAGTGGACGCGGCTCAGTCCCTCAAGGGCTGCACCGTTATCAAAGGCAACCTGCATATCAACATCCGCAGTGGCAGTGAGTATCTGCGGCTCAGCAGCTTCTGTTACTGACTTTACACCGCACTGCTCACTGACACTCTTTTCCTTCTCTCTAGCCAACATTGCCTCGGAGTTGGAGAACTTCCTGGGACTCATCAAGACGGTGACGGGATACATTAAGATACGTTCGTCACACACCCTGAGCTCGCTCTCCTTCCTCAAGAGCCTGAGATACATCCATGGAGAGGATCTCTGGGAAAAGTAAGATGTGAATTTAACACTTTGCACCATGTCCTAACAGGGTTTGTCTATACACACTTATAGTGGAACTTCGCCGATTTTTTTTGTCAAAAAAATTCTTTGATTTCTTCGATAATTCTTCGATTATTTGTCAGCAAAAGTCCGCGTTTTGCATTATCTGTATCATTTTGCAGGGTTGTGGACTCGAGTCACATGACTTGGACTTGACTTGGACTCGAGTCCCAAATTTGATGACTTGGGACTCGACTTGACATAATCAAAGATGACTTGCGACTCGACTTAGACTTTGACAACAATGACTCGCGACTTGACTCAGACTTGAGCCCTGTGACTTGGAAAGACTTGACCTACCTTCTAAAACCACAGATCAGAGTTGTAATAATCACTGTATAGCACTGTATCATCGACGCATGATTACAGCGCTGATTAGCGCTGCTTTCGCACGTTTGCATGCAAAATGTGTAGCAGTTATTTCTATTAAATTATTTTGCCTTTGTTACTGGGTTACCAATAAATTATTTATTCTTTTCACTGCCTTTTCCTTATTTTGGCACACGTAAGAACAATCCCAAGATTGAACTGAGATAGATGGGTGCCCTTAGTAAAAATTGTATCACAATAAATTGAACTGCTAAGTCATGAACATATTTTAAAAGCCTTCCTGATATAAATTATATACATTTCATTTACTATAGTAATTAACACTGAGACACTAATTTGCGCAAAAAGCACTAATGACTTGTTTAAGACTTGAAGCTTAAACTCGAGGATTTGCAACTTGACTTGGACTTGCCTGTCTTGACTCGGGACTTGACTTGGGACTTGAATGCAAAGACTCGAGACTTACTTGTGACTTGCAAAACAATGACTTGGTCCCACCTCTGTCGCCCATGGACAGTCAGGTCGACAGTGGGTTATTACAAGATCATCCATCCCCCTCACAGGTGTGGCATGTTCAGTGTAGGATTGCCAAAACCTGCCAATACCAGCCAATACCTCTGTTTTCAATTGAAGTAGGCTACTGTGTTATACTACCGGTCACAATTGTGACCGTAAACAAATTTACAAGTCTTACGAGCAAAATATATATGCAGGAGTATAATTCTCAAAATATATCAGTAGTAGACCCTTTAAAGAATATATGTACAAAATATGATAGTTCTATATGTAAATTAAGATGTTTTATATACTACTTTTTGTAGTAGTCTGAGGAAGACATCTTCTTCTAGATGTGCAAGCAGGAAGTGAACTGATCTGGTCATGTGACCTTTCACACTAGTCACATGACATTAATTGATTTTAATCAAGACAATCTATTTTGTCATATAAAAGTTGAATTTCTTGCCCAAAGTCAATAAAAAAATGTTTAGAGCTTCCAGAAATAAGAAAAAAGCTGCGGTCACAATTGTGACCGGTGGGATTAAACGGTTAACAGAACAGTTATTGTAACACTGTGTCCTAACTACACGCAACGCGACGCCGCGACACGCGATAAAAGGTATCTTTTCCATGTTAATCAGAGTTTTTGTCCTAACTAGACGCGACGGCGACATGCGAAGTTTCTAATTTAGAAACGGTTCCTATTTCTGCGACGTCGCGGCTGACAGATCCGCCCACACAGAGATCTCATTGGATGGAAGTTCTGCATGTCATGAATATTTAATCTAGAGCCCTGCACGGGCCTCAAATCTAGGCCCTAGCCCGGCCCTGGCCCGAGACGCTCAGGCCCTAGCCCGGCCCGTGTCCGACAGCTCATCAGAATGATCAGCCCGAGTCCGACCCGAGCCCGTTTATAAAAAAAAAAAAAAAAAAGGATAATACACAGCCTGCCCTATGTTGCAGTCAGTAAACCAGATATGTTTCGTTTTCAAAGGCAAAGTATTTACCGGTAAGTTTATTTTCATTTCTTTATAAAGTTAATTAAGAAAAAAAATGTTTTTTATTTTTATGACGACCAAGTAGCCGACAGCGAGTTAAACATGTTTGATCCATTGATTTATAGCCTCTCAAATCAACACTTTACTTGGCTACAATAAAATCCATAGATATAAAACAACTTAAGCATATCACACAGTCAGTTAACGTTAGTTTAAACGTTTGTTTAAACGTTTTTTGTCATTTTTGAAAAGCTGAGGCAAACTGCTCTGCTGCTCAGAGCAACAGCGCTCGCAAACTAAATGAGTTTATACAATAGGCTAACAATACAGAGAACGCAATCTAAAAAAAATCAACATAAATTACATTAAAAACAACCATGCAGGTTATCTTACCTCAAAAATCAAGTCTTCACTACAGAACATGGCCATTCTTATTTCCACCTTACATCCTTGTTTCCAACAGACTCATGAAAATGAAGTCAAACAAAAAACAGCCTCCAAACATGGCTAAGAACAGTCTCAGAGCATCGTGAAGAAAAAGCACAGCATCCACAGTGAAAGGTTTTAATCCAGTCGTACTTTTTCCAGCTGCGCTGAAGTCACGCTCGCTACCGGGACTCTAAACACAGAACGAGCCGGTCGCGCGAATCTCAGATCGCGCTGCCGGGAAACCTGTGCGCGTGCGTGTGTGTGTGTGTGTGTGCGTGAGCGTGAGCGTGAGCAGACTGTCATGTCAGTCATATGTCAGTGTGATAGGTTATAAAACGTCTTTCTATGTTTGCGTTTAATCGTCATCTTCTCATATTTATTTTAATTAATGTCTAAAATATGCTATAAAAAAGATAAGCCTAAAACCCGGCCCGGCCCGGCCCGCGTGTGAACTATGACGTGAAAATTGGCCCGAAGCCCGGCCCTAGGAGCGTAAATAAGTCGGGGCCCGTCGGGCTCGGGCTAAAATGCAGGCCTCTAATTTAATCCTCAAACATGGACGACGAGGAACTGATTGTCGAAGTTCAAAGGCATTCAATTCTCTATGATAAATCCCACAAATTCCACAAATACATCAGGAAAAAGGATTCCGTCTGGAGAAGTATAGCTGAAGCATTGAATACACACGCTGTTCTGAATGGCTGTGATTTTTGATTGACGTGTGGCGTCTCACAGTCGCGTCGCGTCTAGTGTGGACAGACACCCTTGTTGTCGCATCGCGTGTAGTTAGGACACGGTGTAAGGGTAGGTTCATCACTGAAAATTGTATCATACTATGCTTACTCTTAAAATGGATCATCAGATGCACATTTTCCCCATTTTCCCTATTTTTTTTACGGTCTACATGTAAAGTTTGTAACATACTTTGGTTAAAATTCCTCAATGGTTGTGTAAAACAACACCCTTTTTACCTTCTCAAAAACAGCTCTGTTCACAGACACACGGTTCGGTTCATGTCTCTTTAAACGATAATGAGCAACTGCTCACCCCACTCTTCCATGGGGGGTGTCACACAAGACACACAAAGTGCTGCCTTGGCGGACAGTGTACAAATAGCTGAGGGCGGCAATATGCTAATACGGGATAGTCCGTCGGTGGTTGTGGGCATAGCATGAGCAATAGACATCAAGTTGCTCAGAAAATCCAAACGGCTTGATTATTGAGAGTGTTTAGACTTTTTGAGGATAAAAAAAAAAGCAGTGAATGGATTTTTTTCATTGTTTGGTGGTTGTCCACACACTGCAAAGACACATTTATATGCAAACACCATATAAAAGTGAATTTTGCATCCGATGACACAGCCAATCAGAAGATATATATAGTATTTAATGAATACTTACGTCAATTCTATATAGTATTTAATGAATACTTACGTCAATTAATTACGTCAATTCTGGTAATGATGGTAGGATAGTGGACCAATGAGTTTGTATGATGGTAGGATAGTGGACCAATGAGTTTGTATGGTGGGTGAGGCTACTCAGTGGAACACTACATCGTCATTTTAAAAATAAGTTATTAAACATTTGACATTTCAATAGCAGGAGTTAGACGTTGTTGGTTTATAAGGGTTCCATACGGAATTAACGGAATTAAACTGAATGGGTTCCGTGCGTCATAGAAGAAATGTGTAATTTAATTCAATCCTTGTTTGTTTACTGTTATCCCATTTTCAAAACAGATCAAAAAATCCCTCTCTGTGCAAAGTTGTTACGAAAGACTCTGGGAACGTTTTTAGAGACAAAAACAAACAAACAAGCCCTCCATCCACATTTAACATTTATAAGTCTGTTTCTTTAACATTCCCTTAAACATGCATCATCAAACAGATGTCAGAACTGTAATATACCTGTTTGATTAATGCAGCAAATAGAGTAATTGTATTATATTAACTTGACTAATAAATATAAGCATGTCAGTTTGCCACTTGCGAAAGCGGCAAAACATGCGTCAGACTAAAGCTTTCAAGTGTGCTGAAGGGTCAAGGGAAACGCTTGCTTTTAATGCACATGAAGTGCTTGCATTCCATGCGCAGCTTTTACTGAATCTGTTTATCTTTTATGATCATTTACGTCAATTCTGGTGAATCATCAGCTTATATGTCCTGTAAAGTAATGGCCACAAGGCCCTGCAGCAACGTACACACAGAGTTTGGGTGTTTATGGGAGTGACAATCATCTGAATTCACTCCTCAATGTTTCAGGTAGTAATGTCTGCATTTTCGTGTGTGCATAACCAGCCTAGTTGTTAATGAAAAGATGGAGGTATGTGTATTCACTAATAATTCACAAGTTTTGACAACATTTTGTCTCTTACCACCACCATAGTTTTACACACCAACCTTGTGGTTAATGAGTAAGCTATGTTTAAGCCCAGAGAAAACGCACTGTTTCAAAGGACAGCGTTTCCACAATCATGAAAACGCTGGAAAAATCAAGGAAAATGGAAATTGTGTATTCTAGTCCCGGGAAGCCATGAAATAATCTAAAAACTTCTTTAGTAAAAACTTAAATTGTTTTTCAATCTGTTTCTAGTGCTCCGCTCTAAATTCACAAGCTAGAAATAGCTTTGTGTAAGTACAATCTATATAATAATAAACTTGGTACTGAACCTTCCTTCAGTATCAACCAGCTCGCGAATCCACTCTTGAAAGCATTTATGTTTGTAAAGCGATCTCCATTAAAATGACGCGAACACAGCTCAAGGTGGCTATACTTGTGTGTTATAGTTGTAAATATAAACTCTAGCCACTGATTCTTCACATGCTCGTCCCTTGGCAGTGAAAAAAGTTTGCTTTTGATTCGAACTTCAGAACACAGCGTCTTGCTGTCGACATGGTAAATGGTAAATGGACTGCATTTATATAGCGCTTTCATAGACCCAATGGCCACCAAAGCGCTTTACATTTTGCCTCTCATTCACCCATTCACTCACACATTCATACACCGACGGACATCAGGAAGGCACTGACATGATGTTTTCAAGTTTTCACTGGTTTCTGCGTGCGCAATGAGTGGGTGCGGCCAATTTGATCATTTTTCGTCTTGACGTCACAACGAAAAGGAAAATGATTCATTGGAAAAACGATTCATTAAATTGACTCAGTCAACTCATACTTTTGAGAGACAATAACTTTTTTTACGGGGAACTTTCATATATAAAACTTTGCAGGATGTTTTTGTTCACTTACATCTATGTTACACACTACATGAAGGTAATTTTCAAAATTCCATAATAGGTGCCCTTTAATAGACTAGAAATTGCTTTGTGCAAGTACAATCTAATAGAGTGATTTTTTTTTGTTGTTGTTGTTGTTGTTAAAGGGATAGTTCACCTCAAAATAAAAATCTGGTTTGAAACTTGAAGTAAATTATGTATGAACATAAATTATGTTCATGTATTTTGTATTTTGAACTATCCCATTGAAAATTAAAAAAGCTAATAGTTTAATAGAGATTTAATTTTAAAAAAAGAACTTTCTAGCCTATAAAACATTTTAAAGCTGAGCAATAATTTGGAATGTCTTGAAAATCATGGAAATTTCATTAAAATGCATTAGTAAAAAAAATGTGTAAACCCTGAAAGAACCATCTTAATTTAGCATCTCTGTTGTCAGATGATAATACGCCTCCAGTCACTAATACTGTATTTAGTTGAAAATTACAAAAATCAAATTATTTAAACTGTTGATATTTTTCCTGTTATTGCTGCATGTTGATAAAAGTGTAGCTATGATTGTCACTATATCAATTGAGTTTTGGACACACTCAACATTAGTCCTGCATTTAAAGGGATAGTTCACCCAAATATGAAAATTCTGTCACTTATTCGTTGTTATTGTTTGTTGTCTTCAGCACGTATGCCTTTGCTGCTTTGGATAACCAGCATCTCCAAATTCTGTGGGACTGGTCTCAGCACAATCTCACAATAAATGCTGGAAAACTGTACTTCCGCCAGAACCCCATACTCTGCATGTCCGAGATCCGCGAAATGTGGGTGAAAACAGGAATTAAGGAGAAGTTTTTGGAAGGAGATTCCCGCAACAATGGAGACCGTGCAAGCTGTAAATATTATTTGTTCTCAATTGATAGAATTTTAAATGCATATAAACTCTATATGCATATTCATTTTTGTGTGTAAATTTGTTTTGTTTTTTCAGGTGGGAGTAAAATTCTTAAGTTCTTATCGAATAGCACGAGGAGTAATAGAATCGAGTTGACATGGGAAGATTATCGACCACCCGTTTCCAGAGACCTCGTCAGTTTTATTGTATACTACAAAGATACGTAAGTCTTTTTATTCCGATATTTTGAGCAGCCTTTCTCAATGCCATTCAAATGTTTAAGCAGCTTTGTAAGTATCCGTTATGTTCTCTCTTAGGCCTTTCCAGAACATTACAGAGTTTGATGGTCAGGACGGTTGCGGATCAGACAGCTGGAACATGGTTGACGTGGACTTACCGGAGGACCAAACCCAAAATCCGGGTGTTACCCTGTCCATGCTGAAGCCCTGGACTCAGTATGCCATCTTTGTTAAAGCTGTAATGTTAGTTGTGGAGGACAGGGACAAGGATAGACAGCATCTTGGGGCGAAGACTGAAGTGGTGTATGTTTGGACTAAACCATCAGGTAATGATCTAGATTCAGGTCAATCATGAAATCATAAGTCATTTTTTCCCACAGAAATCCCGTTTTTTTGTTGAAATATCAAAACATCCTTTAAAAAAAGATTTATTACCTGATTAAGTTGCAAAATAATCCATGAGATGTCTGAACGACGTATTTCTCTTTTTGTAACAGCAAGTTTTTTTTAGGGCCTTGATATATCAAACCACACACCTTTTTGAATGACGAATATAGACTATTGATACCTGCTGGGTTATAGACAGTTATTTCATTACACGCAGGCACTGAACGCACATGTTAGTTGGCAGACTGCTGTGGTCTTTTTGGTGTGTTCAAATGCAGCTTTTTGGCCCAGATTCAGCCGACGCAAGGCAACAACACAAATCGGCTTTTGTCGCTGCTAGTCGGCTTGGTGCGTCACAGCCTTTAGGAGTACACTAGCTTTTAGGCTCAGATCTAACAGACGTAGAATACAAGCGAAGCCACAAATCTCTCATTTTGATTTATTTTGATTTAAGTAAGGGTGTTTGCTCTGACTTTCTGATTTGATTATGATTATTTGGAATGTGACATTTTGGCATAATTTGATTATTTTGGTATGATTCGCTAAAATTAATGTTGAAGATACAAATCTGTGGTTTTATGTGTGTAAAAAGGGGTAAGTATTATTGTGGAAATTTGAAATTATTTTGTCTTGCTCTATTGCCATGTTTTGTTACTTGTTTGCATTATCAGAATTGTAATTGTTTTTTTTACTGGTCAATTTTGAGATTTTGGGCTATTTGTTTTTAGCCTGGTCCCACCAGACTCTCGTACATTTCATTTGTACATAGAGTCTGGCACCTCTTCATTGACAAGCGTTAACTTCCTTGTAGGCGGGAACTCTATTGAAGTCTAAAACTATTGGATCTGCCCAGAGTCACTCTATCTGCCATAACCAATCGCTAACGTTTGGTCGTGACATATGTCTTTTCCCGAACCCCGTGGGAGGATGGCCATAAACACAAAACTAAGCAAAGATTGTTCTTACTCCGGCTTTAACTTCTTGATATTCAGCAGCGTTGCCACAACGGACCGAATGGCTTCGCTCGCATCTTTCTTATTTTGAACTACAACTCAAAATAACGCACGAGTCGACATCAACGTCATCGTTCTCAGCCACTCCCTCTGTTCGCTGATTGGCCCAGTAAAAAATTGATAGGAGAAAACCAAAGTCTACAGCAGAATCCCAGACGTAGTACTGAAGGAAAACGAAAATTGAGCGGAAGTACGAAGGAGGGCGGAGCCAGGCTAATTTGTTTTCATTATTCATATTGACTTGTGCTGAAAAGAAGCCCAAAATGCACATTTAGGTCTTTATTTTACTACACTGTCTGTTTGCGTGTGTAGATTTCACATAAATTCATCAAAAGTTGGCGTTCTAAATCATCCCGCTGCTCCGATCGCTGTCTGCACCCTGTCATCACACACACCGTTAGAAAGCTCTCTATCTCCTTTGCAATGCTGTCCGATCTAAATATGGTAATTTCCTCTTTATCAGCAACCAATCATGAACTAAAATGGGCGATTTAACTCTAAATGCGTAATCTCATTGGCTAATGCCAATTTCTGACAACGTGATTCGTGCAGAGTCGTAGAAATGTAAGAAAAAAATGTACATAACTGTTTTCAACATTGATAATTATTTCTTGAGCATCAAATCAGCATATTAGAATGATTTCTGATGGATCATGTGACACTAAAGACTGGAGGAATGATACAGGAAATTCAGCTTTGCATCACACAGCAATAAATTACATTTTAAAATATTTTTAAAATATATTTATGAAATTGTACAGAGCCCAAATTTTTGAATGATACTATGCAGTTTTGCTTTTTAAATAAATGTATCTTGTTTTAAAGAATATTTCAATACTTCAGATGCTGAATAGGATTTTTAGCAGTGTCAACTTATTCCATGCAGGGTGTTGCGGCTTAGTGCTTTAAAATCTAGTAACTCAATGGTTGATTCATGACTTTCCAAGTCAACATTTGTTTGCTTTTTTTTCAGCACCCTCAATGCCTGTAGACATCCGTGCGTACTCTAACTCTTCATCGAAGCTGGTGGTGCGGTGGTCTCCACCTGTGGCCCCCAATGGAAACAACACCTACTACCTGCTCCGCTGGAAGCAGCAGGCCGAGGACCCCGAGCTCTACCAGCACAACTACTGCTCCAAAGGTCTGGTCTGAATTACACACTCAAACTGAGCACCATTTTCCCCAACAGCAATTCAAACTTTTAACCATGAAACAGATAAACACATTATTGAGAACATCTGAAGCATCCAGTGTTGGCGCATCTAGGGTAAATTCTATTTGAAAACTCTCCAAAATGTATGAAACTTTGTCATAATAAAATAATATGCAGCATATTCAAACCATTCAACTCTGTCTGTATATTGTTAGTGCTGCTCTCTAAGCCTACTATTACTCATACTTGAATTTAATTTGTTTTCTTTCGTGCTTTTCTGTGGCGCTTTCATGATTTACATTTTGAGCATATTGAAATGATATCAGATCACTGCAGGAAAAATGTAACCATGTTTATGTTTTTCGTGACAGAACTGAAGATCCCTGTCAGGATTTCAGCCACGGGTTTGACAGAAACCGAAGACACCAAACCCACCAATCCTGAAACAGGGGGGCGGGACAAAACCCCCTGTTGTCCGTGCCCTAAAACAGAGAAGGATCTGAAGCAAATCGAGGACGATATCTACTACCGCAAAGCCTTTGAGAATTTCCTTCATAATGCCATATTCACCCCCAGGTAAACCCAGGAGTTTGATCACAAATATGATTATTTTCTCCAGAAATAGTACTTCAAATGTTTTTGAAAGAAGTCTTGTATGCTCACCAAGTCTGCAATTATGTCATAAAATATATATATCATTAATACAATTTAAAATATCTGTTTTCATCTGACATTACTTACTACTTTTTTTTTATACAGTAAATATATAAATATTTTTTTTTAAAAAGGCGGGTGGGGGGGATTAAATATCTCAAAAAAAATGTATTTAACTTTTTATAGTTATTTATTTCAATAATTTGATTTCAAAATTTCATTATATATATATATTTCATTATAATTCATTTTCTAATACTTTACAGTAATTTTCATTTGAGTTTTCTTATAACTGATTATCGGCCAGAATTTCCAACTTAGTATCATAATCGCCGTATCGGTCAACCTTAATTATAAATGTCACCTTTGATCAATTGAATGTGTCCTTGCTGAATAAAAATATTAATAAAAAAAAATCTTACTGACCATAAAATACCACCTTTATGGAACTTTTATTTAGCTATAAACTGTGTTTTAACAGAAAATTATTAAAAAGAGTCTCCTTTTGTATTCCTCAAGCTACTTATTTGGAATGACATAAGCATTAACTAATACTTAAATTGGCAAGAACTTTAAAGTTAATGTCAGAGTTGAAGCCTCGAAAAACATGTGACCTCATCTTCGTTCAAGTTTTGATGCGTCAGCCAGTACAAAACATCCATTTAACCGCAAATTAAAACCTGTAATAGTAAATAAATCCATGTTAACCTTTTGTGATCTCAAAGATGAAGATTGAAAGGGACTGTTGATGTTAGCATTTGTAATGCCTCTTTGTTTCTCGTCTGAGAGGTTGTTTTGGAACATTTTCAGCGTTCCCTTAGTAATTGTTTCCCTCCGGCGCTGGTGTTGGTAATTGTGTGGTATTATAGACCATGCAAAGCAAATGTAAATGACTATGTAAGCCTCGTTTTCTCTCTGATCTCAAAGGTGTAACGCATTAAGTGTTCTGTGCTAAAATGAGGACCGACATCTGTATCCTATTATCATCCATCATCGGGCTGGGCGGCGCATGTGTCCTGCCGAGCGTGCTAAAATCGCAGTATACCTGAGCAGGCTTGTATTGAAATCAATGTATTTTTGAAATTCAAGTTTCAGGCGACGCAGGACATCAAAATGGCATTGATTCTCCATCCTGGCCTGCGTGAATCAGGGCTGGATTATCCTCGTCTGTCTGATCCGCTTTTTTTTTTTTCCCTCTGCGTGTTTGTCATTGCTTGGCTGTCGACGAAAGCAACGGTGCCAGAACTATGTCAGGCAGCCGAGAAGTATGTCTGTACCCGGGCCAGCACAACCTGTTTTTATTGAAAACCGAGATATTGAGGGAAGTGCCTCGAGTTCCCTCGAAGTTCAGGATTTGGAGAGAGCCAGAGGGAAGGGGGAAGAGAAGGAGAGGAAATCATATCCATTCAGTTTGCCATTCCCCCTCAATCCGTTCTGCTGCCAGGAAATGCACAGTAATTCCATCTGGAATACCAATGAAATAAAGGGAAGTTCCCCCTCCAGCCGGAGAGCACACAGATCAATGAATGCCGCTCTGCACGGAGGGAGCTACAGAAAGAAGATTGAGAGAGAATAAAAAAGCTGTTTCAGGGGCATGTGGGAACAGAAGGGACAGAGATTACGAGGGAAAGTCGCTGGTTTAGAGATGGGGAACGTTCAGAATGGCATACTAACTAACTAACATACTACTCATACTATTTTTACTGGTCATATTAAGGTTTAGGGGTTTTATTTGATACCTCAAACCATGTGGATTTTTAAATTGTTTGGTTTTATTTTTATTTATTTATTGCCTGAGACCATAAAAAATAAGTGGCTTTTGCATAATATCCATTCCATCATTAAAGTAACTACCGTTTACATGTTGTTGTTTTTTGGAAAGATATTAATTTATCCATCAAGGATGCATTAAATTGATCAGTAGTGACAGTATTTTTTGCAAAATCATAAAAATATTTACTGTTAACTAATAAATGCTTTTCTTTTGAACTTTCTTGAGCAAAACAGCATCATAGAATGATTTCTGAAGGATCATGTGACTTTGAAGATTCTGAAAATTCAGCTTTGCAACACAGGAATAAATTACATTTCAAAATATGTTCTAATAGAAAGCAGTTATTTTAAATTGTAGTAATATTTCACAATATGACAATATTTCAGATAAATACAGCTTTGGTGAGCATAAGAGACTTCTTTCAAAAGCTTTTTTTTGTAGTGAGACACCAAAATATTTGAATGATACATATCAATTAAATGTGTTGTTAATTAATTTAGGGAGTTGCGTCATGTGACAACTGTTTTTTTTTTTTTTGCAATGGAACATTTGCTTTGTTTTAAACGTGAAGACAACAGACTTTTTTATATGCATGATCACATAACTGCTACTAATAACTGTTTGAGCGGCACTTTTCAGCATGGACTGACTATGAACGTGTTCAGTAAACTGTAATGCATGCTTTACTCTTTGGAAAGAGATTGTTGACTTTGCAAAAACTAAATTATTGCTTCTTTTGATGCAGAAACCTTGACTGACCTTATAAGTGAACCTCAGGGAATAAATAGTAAATGTATGTAAATGCAGCTTATATACTAATATGTACAGTACTGTTCAAAAGTAAAAAAATGTAAACGTTTTTTTTAAAGAAGTCTCTTTTGCTCACTAACCAAGGCTGAATTTATTTGGTCAAAAATACAGATGAAGCTGTAATATTGTGAAATATTGCAATTTAAAGTAACAGTTTATTTGAATATATTTTAAAATATAATTTATTCTTGTGACGGCAAAGCTGAATTTTCAGTATCATTATTCATTACTTCAGTCTTCAGTGTCACATGATCCTTCAGAATTCATTCTAATGCGCTGATTTTATGATTTCTTATTATCAATGTTGAAAACAGTTGTGCTGCTTAATATTTCTGTGAAAACCGCGATGCATTTTTTTCAGGATTCTTTGATGAATAGAAATTTGAAAAGAATAGTGTTTAATTAAAAAATAAATATTTTTTTAACATTATAAATGTATTTACTGTCACTAAAAAAAAAAACCTCACTGACAGATTGCATTATGCAATAGGCTAGCGATTAGACAAGACGGGGCTTGGGCCAGAATATCCAGTGTGCATCAGATACAGACAGAGATGTATAGCTTCATATCACGTCTCTCGCGTCTGGGCAGAAACTCAACCCATCTGTAGTGCTAGGATGCGTGTTTCTAGCAGGCAGAGGAAGGACTTGCAACTTGTAGAGAGGTGAATGACAAACTGCTCCAGTGTGTGAGTGTTAGCAGGCAGAGGAATGGAGACCAGCTGTGGTGTGTGTGTGTGTGTGTGTGTGTGTGTGTGTGTGTGTGTGTGTGTGTGTGTGTGTGTGTGTGTGTGTGTGTGTGTGTGTGTGTGTGTGTGTGTGTGTGTGTGTGTGTGTGTGTGTGTGTAAGGATTCTGGGAGGATGGATCGTTGCCAGATCATCTGAGGACAGAAAACGTGATTGCTTTGGCATGGACGAGAGTAACTTGCTCATGTGGTTGTTACCCCACACGTTCACAAATGGGGTTAAAAATGGTCTCCTCAGTATTGAGGAAAAAGCTTACATTTTTACCTTTGAAAAAGCTTCTCTTAGAGTGTCAATAAGCATATAACATGTTTACTTAATCCACTACTAATCAACTAATTGAGTCATTGCTTTATTGTGGGTTCAATAACTTTTTTCTAATTTAGGTATAGTCATATGTTGACCAGAAAAGGCTTTTATAATGCAAGGAGAGATCCTGAAAATAATTAAAACCAATATTAATTCTAAGTGGTATATGTATAAGTATATAGGTATGTATAAATGTAAATGGATTTTATACTATGTGCTTTTTATTGCAAGTTAACTTTGTACTTTCTTTCTTCTACTCTGTATAGTATATCTGTTAAAAATACATTTTTATACAAGATAAACATTAGGTAGATTTAATTATAATATGAATTAAATAAATACATAAATATTGACTTGTTTGTCAGTTTGCAAAGCAAATAACAAACATGTATACAGTACATATAGATACTGTACATATAAATGCACTGACATAGGAAGTCTGTGGCAAAAGTCATTACACTGTAATTCATATTAAAGCATATACGGTTTCAAAAGTATAACCACAGAACTTAAACATTTCATGTGTGGATTACTATATTACCTAAAAATATGAATTTGAAACAACTTTATAGATCAAATAGCACAATTTACAGCTTAAATAGAGCTCAAATGTGCAGAGATAATTAACATTTCTATAAAAGTTGTAAATACATCAGTTTCTGCACCACCAGAAGTTGCGCTTAAAGTTTTACTGTTTCCTCCAATATATCTCATCTTTCTCGTTCCAGACCTTCCGACAGGAGAAAGCGAGATCTGTTTGGCGTGGCCAATGCAACTTCCATCCACACTCTGCTTTCGGGAAACTGGAACCTGACTGAAGGAAACTTCTCAGATGACGAGCCGCCTAGACGGGTATTTTCTTTTCTGGAGAGGAAGGTGAAGGAGCGAAGTGCTGACATCAGTGGCCTGCAGCCCTTTTCCGTTTACCGCATCGACGTGCACGCCTGCAACGAGGAGGTTCGACACTGCAGCGCGGCCGCCTTCGTCTTTTCCCGCACCAAACCGGCAGGTTAGATCAGGATATGTACATGGAATCTGTGGTGAAGCACTATATTCAGAAATTTCAATGACAAACCTTTTGGTTTCTTCGTTTTCTTGTAGAAAGAGCCGATGACATTCCTGGCTCAGTGACCTGGGAAGGTCTGGAGGATTCGGTGTTCCTGAAGTGGCCTGAACCGCATAAACCCAATGGCCTGATCCTGCTGTATGAGATTCAGTATCGTCTTGGGACAGAGGTGCCTGTTGCATTTTAAACACCAAATCAGTGTCATGTGTTTAAGCAAGGTTTTATAAAATCTCCAACAAAACTTTGATTTATTGACTCAAAAATGTCAAGTGCTGTAACATTCAGGTCTTTCAAAAAAGTATTTCAATAATATTTTGAAACAAACTTTAGTACTTAAATACTTAATTAAAAATCTACTTTAAGTGTTTGGCACATTATTATTATAAATAATTGTAAAAAGCAATTTTTTTTTTTAATGCCCCACCACACCTATATATATATATATATATATATATATATATATATATATTATTAAATAATATATATATATATCAATTATATATTCATATATATTTATAGATAGATAAAATGTACAGACTTTCAGTTGTTTGCAATGAACAAATCAAACAAAAGTAATTGAAATAGCACAACAAATCTTTTAAGTGGTTTCCACAAAATTCAACTGAAAATATATAGTATAACAATATGCTGTCAATTGATTACAAAAAAATAACTAATTAATTGGACATATTTCGACATTTTTCAAATTAATCGCATCAACTATAAAATTATGATAATTTTTTTCCACATTCAATCTTAGTTTAATGGCGTCTTTTTTAAGTAGTATAATGAAAACCAGAATCAACAGTAATGCTACTGGTTTCTTTATTTATGTCGCTTTTTTCTCAATTTCTGGGGATGAAATGAGTATCAATATTTTTATGTGAGGATTGATCAACATCAGTATCGCAAGTATTTGACAATCATGATACTGATTAAAAATGTGCACATCATGCCTATCAGCCTCCCTAAGAGAAGCACATGTCGTTGAATTATTATTATTATTTATTATAATTATATATTATATAGATAATATTGATATTTTTTATTTGATTTTTTATTTAAAATGATAATATTTAACAATATATTTATAATATATTTACTTAAATAAATGAATAAACCTGCATACAAAAAATTAGCACTGACCCAGCTAGGGTTTTCCCCCTATGCATTCTTGCAATAATTGTTAGCTAATTGATCAACTATTGATTTATGTATTGATCTTTTTTTTCCTTTTCTTTTTTTTTCTTTTACAGTCTGAGAAGCATGAGTGTGTATCCCGTAAACACTACAAGGAGCACAAAGGGGTAAAACTTTCCAATTTGGAAGCTGGGAACTATTCTGCCCGTGTGCGGGCTACGTCTCTCGCCGGAAACGGGTCGTGGACTCAACCCATAGCTTTCTATGTGGTTCGGGTTGAACGTAGGTTTACCATGATTTTCATCCTTTCAATTACAAAAGTATGAGAATTTACACACAAAAAATGTACACGTTATTGAGTTTTGACTTTTTTTTTTCTTGCACACTCCAGAAACACATTATGAACACTTCCTGTACTTCATGATTATCCCGATCATCCTGATTTTCGCCGCCTTCGCTGCAGTGTCTTTCATCTTGGTGAACAAGAAACGGTATCAGTTTTAACACATCTATACTCTACAAATTCTCATAATTGATTTTAACAACATAGGCCTCTCTGGGTAAAATGTACCTATCTGAGAATTCCAGATTCTGTAATATATATATATATATATATAAAAAGTGATTGTATAGAAATGTGTCCCTCTTGTTCTCTATTACATGCTGAGTGCTGTTTTTGCTAAATAAGTGCTTTCTGGAATCCACAGAAACAGTGACAGGCTTGGAAATGGAGTCCTTTACGCATCCGTTAACCCAGAGTACTTCAGCGCAGCAGAGAGTGAGTATTCAATCAAGGGCAGGATCGACTCCACTTAAACAGTTTTTGTAAACATGCAGTGTATTTGTGACTAACTTCTATTGTAATTTATGCTTGCAGTGTATGTGCCGGATGAATGGAAGTGGAGCGAGAGAAAATCACCATGTGCCGAGAGCTTGGGCAAGGATCTTTTGGTATGGTGTATGAGGGCATCGCGAAAGGTGTTGTCAAAGATGAGCCGGAAACCAGGGTGGCCATCAAAACCGTCAACGAATCGGCTAGCTTGCATGAACGCATTGAGTTCCTTAATGAAGCCTCTGTGATGAAGGAGTTTAATTGTCACCATGTGGTTAGTCAAAGAACACATAACAAATCTCATCTTATACTCGCAGTATTGGTGTATGGTAGCCTTAAAACTGTTAAATAATGTTGACTTGGGACTCTGTGATTGTTTTAGGTGCGTCTACTGGGTGTGGTCTCGCAGGGTCAGCCCACCCTGGTGATCATGGAGCTGATGACACGAGGAGATCTGAAGAGTTACCTACGCTCGCTTCGATCCGCTGAGGTGAATACAGACATCTTCACATCGTCGATCAAATATTTGGCAAATCAGACTGATTTTTTCCCGAACCGTTCTGAATTCCAGCAAGTTAAAGCCTGCCATATGGAATTATGATGCGTAATTGAGCGATATCCATTAATCAGAATTAATCTTCCATTCACAAATTTCTTTCCCTAAATGGACTGCTCACTGCAGTGCGCTCCTGGTATGCAGTCTCTAGTCTATAAACCCCTCCAATTCAGTTGCTCGATCTCTGTTCCCAAACCTAGTGAGTTTAGCTTACCTTACCTTCTAAGGCTGCATCCTTAATGAAAACTGCAACCTCGAGAGTGACTGATTTGAAATGTTCTTCGCTGGCAGCAATTCTGCATACACACATTTATCGGCCAAGGATCGCCAAGAGGACATCTGACCGACATATAAAGCAACCAATCACAGTTCGTTTTGTTCTGCGTCTGCTTATGGCCGTGAAAATGTAATGTCAATGTTCCTACGATAGCTTAAATGATTCATTCAAGAACATTGTGCAAGTTCACTGCAAACTTCACATATTTTGAAAATCCAACGTTTAGTTTAAAGTTTAGTTAAAGAATGTGACACACATCTACCGGAAATCCTGTAGAATTCAACCAATCAGATGACGACTTTGAAGTGTTTCCTATAGAGAGCCTTAGTCCCTCCCCTCCGCTTCAGGCTCATGGGACCTTATTTCGGAAAAAATATGTATGGTAGTCAATGGCGAGAGACAACTTATCTTTTTATTCCGTCTGAACTGTGCCCTGAATTACACAATGATGTTTGTCAATTTAAAAGATAATTATGGAAGTCAAGAAAGTTTGTCATAAAACAGAAGAGTAACACTCGTCTCGCACTATGTACGTCATCACCAAGCTCATATGTGTGCAGTCTGGTACAAAACACACAGACATGATGGCGTAACGTTACGAATATAACGTTAGACTATAGAAAAAAATGACAGATGTTAGCTTCAGTAAAGTTATCTTCATTCATTGAGAGAAAAGGTATGACGTCACATGCGCACCTTTTGGGTTTGTAGTCTTTGTAATTACGTATTTTCACAGTCTTATACCTCAACAGTTTTACATCAAAATGCAATAGGCTTTGACTTTCTTGACTTTAATATGTATCTTTTAAATTTACAAACATCATATGTGTAATTCAGGGCACAATTCAAACGGGATCCAAATATTTGTTGTCTCTCGCCATTGACTACCATACAATATTTTTCCAAAATAAGGTCCCATGGTGGTCGACCGGAAGGGGAGGGACTTAGGCTCTCTATTTTGTGTTGCTTATGCATCAGACGTTCCGCTAACAGAGACTAATTTGCAAGATCCAAAGTTTCAGCATGAAATGCATAAGAGTGAGTTTTGCAACATAGCTTCGGTGTCATTCTCCTCTTCCTCGTCCTTCCTCAGAACACCTCCAGCTTGCCTTTGCCACCATTGAAGAAGATGATTCAGATGGCAGGAGAGATAGCGGATGGCATGGCTTACCTCAACGGCAACAAGTTTGTTCACAGAGACTTGGCAGCAAGGAATTGCATGGTGGCTGAGGATTTTGCAGTCAAAATTGGTGGTATGTGATGAAATGAGAAAAAATGCATTTGCTTTTCTCAACTATGTGCAATATGAATGACTATTTGAGACTCTTTAAAATATGGATTTTTTTTTTCATTTAGCTTTATTATCTTTTAAAGAGGATTTTAGCATATTTTAATTATCTTAAGCTATGGGGCATTTCACAATAAATATTGATCATTTCACAGTTATTAAATTTAAAAATATTGCATTGAGAAATTACACCTCAGATTTAACACCTTTTGATATTTTGCACTATTGCTCGTTGTTTCATAACAAAACTAAATACTCAATAATACAGATATTTAATAATAGATTTTTAATGTTTAATTGTTTTCGTTATTTTAAAGTTGGCATAAAAAAGAAATCTATTTTATAAATACATGTTATTGATCTGACTGTAAATGATTCATTCAATATGTGTTCCAGTTTTTCTAGTTTTTTTATCATTATAATTTTTTTAACCTCTTAAGATCCAAGCCATTTTTGGGGATTTCCGCCTGGATTTAGCCAACCCAAATTAAAAAGCATATTGTTCCCACATACTTTGGGCTAAACTCACAATTTTTGTGTCATTTTACAGGAAACCCTTTGCAGTTTCATAAAACAGTGCTAAAATTGATAAACATTTAAGCATATGTTGTCTGAGCTTTAATGAACACAAAAAAAAAAAAGGCGCTTTTTGATTTTTTTATTTTAAATTAATTTTTGAAAGTGTTTAACTCAGGCCATGTAGGGCATAGGGATATGCAGACAAGTATGGCTATTTCCTCTATATGGCAACAAACACTGAAAAAAAGAATTATTTCTCTATAATAAAAAATGAAAAAGATATTCAAGCAAATCTGAAGGGAGGAACATTACCTTTTTTTTATGTAATTTCTACCTACCCAAATCTAAACTCTGCTTATAGCCAAACCAATTGGTACATATGCAATATTCCAGTGTAATTTTAAAGAAAACCCTTTAAAATTGTATAAAACACTGCTGAATGTGATAAATATTATAGTATATGTTGTCTGTGCTATAGTAAACAAAAAGAAAAAAATAGGCGCTTTTATGATTTTGATCATTTTATTCTTTCAGATGATGCAAGTCTTATCATTTGACAAATGATTTCACTAAAATCTGTGGTCTATTAGCATCTATAAAAGCATCATAATCCTCCAGATGTATTTCATTCATTATATGGGCATCAGTTTTGTCATCTGTGTTGTGTATCACCTCAACATCACCGGCCAGCCTGGAGATCTGATGCCAGCTGTGCCAACTCTGTGCCAACAGTGCCACACATCTTCAATAGAACCTGAAACAAAGAAATCACTGTTTATACATAGTTTCTGCATTGTAATAATATCACTTTCACAATATCAAAATGTAGATTTACTGAAATTGTCATTTGATTACACTTATGCAAAGTGAAACTAAGTATTGGGCAATAATAGACGCTATTGCGTAATAGCAGAAACATTAGACATTTATTTTCAAATAATAGCTTATCAGATTGGTTGCTGTGCTTTCACATTTCAAACTAACAATAACTTTATCAAAAAATGAATATACATTGCTGAAAACTCAAAGGATTCTGTAACTTACCCAAACAATAGTCCTCAGAATGCGCACTCCAAACGTCCAAACGTCCATTTAGCTCGAACAGTTGCACCTCAAAGCTCGCGTTTATAAATGTAATTGATGCTTTTATATTTCTAGATGCATTTATAATTATCAAAACAGTTCAAAAGTATAATATATAAACACGCGCATCGCAGATATTCCTGTAAACAGACCGTAAGGCTTGACCCGGAAGTGACCGCGAGCGCGTCCGACACTCCGGTCTGTTGACTGGCCGCGTCAGACGTGACGCGTGCTGAGTTCCTATAAAGATCTCTATACCATAATAAAAGCCTTTAGCAATAGCTAGAGTAAGCACAGGATCACAGTAAACACATTACTTGGAGATCTGGTGAAGTGCGTCGCTCACGCGCTCATTGCGCATCTGCTTTCAGTTCGTTCGAAAAGGATTTTCTCCACCAACAAAAGCTCACAGAAACGTGAAAATGGTCTCATTTGAAAGATAACATCCTAAGCTAAACGGTGATGTAGATTATGTGGCTGTTTGCGGCTCACTGAAGCCGACATCGGAGCAGGAATGTGATACTTTTATCTGTCACCTCTTTTTGAATGTATTTCACTGTGTGATTGTTTTGAAGATATTTCGATCTATGATTGTCTCACAATGTAATAACATACATCGACAGATTCCTTAGAATGAGAGCTTTATTGTAATGTATGGTTTGACTTATTTGTGAAATAAATAAAAAATAAATATTTGTAGAAAGATTTCTTCGCAATCATAAAGCGGAAATATTTGCCTGGGACCAATGCCTATTTAAGCTAATATTCCATTTGCTATGTATCATAAAACCGAAAGTGATGGTATTCTGTGTAAAGTATAGATTCTAAGCTTTCAAATGATACCAAGAATTACTTGATACCTTATATGGAAGACCAATAAAACAACGTACGAAAATCATAACAAAGATTTTTTATCCCGGTACCGGGATAGCGGATTTT
The DNA here is from genome assembly GCA_036326025.1 of Chrosomus eos. NCBI lineage: Eukaryota > Metazoa > Chordata > Actinopteri > Cypriniformes > Leuciscidae > Chrosomus > Chrosomus eos. The sequence continues at coordinate 13,401,696 of CM070818.1, read as the reverse complement.
AAAAAAATTAAATACTCAATCTTCATGTGAAATTTCACCTGTTTAAACTCTGCCCCTTTCTTTCAGTCGACTGCAAACTCGTGTTCAGATCCATCTCTATCTAATCAACAACCTATAAGTCCCTGCCCTACATTTTTATTATTTTTGATAATCCGTTGCAATACCTGCAATATGATCTTTTGATACTTCCATTACATAGCGACTTTATGATTTGTATTACTTAACTATCATGTACAGTAGCTCTAAATTAAAATAATATTTCAACAGATTTATCCATCTTTCATACTTTAAATTTTTTTTCTGTTTCATTTTTATATTGCATTCATTATGCCTATATATTCATTTGTAGCATTACAAATTAAAAGATTTATTTTAGCTTTTAGTCATAGTATCCCTGAATCGACAATTTTTTAATCCATAATGAATAAATAATGAGTTGCTGAAAAAGATGTAAATGTTCTTCATTTTGTTTGGCTAAATCTCAAGGAAAACTATAGGACCTTAGTAATTTCACTTCATTTATCCTCAATCTGTAGACTTTGGCATGACGCGGGACATTTATGAGACGGATTACTACAGAAAAGGAGGCAAGGGACTACTGCCCGTGCGCTGGATGTCCCCCGAGTCCCTCAAAGATGGAGTATTTACCACAATGTCTGATGTCTGGTAAGCTTTCATGTATTCTACAGAGAATCCGTGTGTGCATGTTTATATGATGTTAAAAACACATCGAGAAATCAACTGAGACGTATAGTGCACGATATAGCAGGGTGCATCAGTCTAGTCACCGTAGCTGTGGAACGACATCTGTGTCCATTACAGTTCCTCCTCTAGCTAAATGAGAAATGAAAACCACACTCAACACACATTTTCCATTACATAGTGCATACGTTAATGCGGTAGGCAATGAGGAGAAACATCTTTCCATATATTTCAAATGAAGCTGGCAATCAAGCCTCATCAGCCCTCATATGAGCTAGAAACATTTCCCTCATATGCTAGTCTCATCTGACCTCGGGGAGTCTAGACCGCGCTTTTCCGGAAACTGCAACAGCTGCGGCTGATATGTGTTGCGTTCCAGAGCCTCAAGGAATCTTTAGTCGATTCGTCCTCCCGTGTCATGATAAGTAGCTCTTTGGACTCGCTGGGAGGTTCACACTTAAATCTTTTGTTAAGGATCAGAATCAAGCACTCCCTGTTCAGGAAGAGGTTTGAACTTAATTATGATGTTCTCAAGTTTCCTTCCAGGTGTTTGAGGAGTCTGCCCTAACAGTTCACCTTTCATGTCTGACCGGGGTCACCGTCAGGCCTTGATAAGAATGGGTGTCTAGTCTGGTAAATTTTACACAAGGATCAGACATAGGAGTGGAGTAGTGTTTCGCCAGTAATTACAAATTTACCATGTGAAAAAAATTCTGCGACAGTGGTTAAGATCAGAAAGTATCTTAAAGGTTATGTGTGCAATGGACCTTTTTCACGGACTCTGATGACGCGCTTCCTCACTTATCAACATTGCAAATCTAGTCAAGTTTTTGGTAACACTTTACAACAAGGTTTCATTAGTAAATATACTGTAACAAATGTTTTATTCATTGTTAGTTCATGTTAGTGAATGCATTAACTTGAACTAATGAAACCTTATTGTAAAGTGGTGTTTCTAATACTAAAGCTGAGGGACTGATGGCAAATTTGACATCATTCTTTCCTCTGACTGCTGGAATCAATCTCTCTATATTTTTCACTCTTTTGGAAAGTCGTGGAAAGGCTATTGCTGATTTTTCATTTTTTCATTTTAAAAACAGATGCAAATACATTTTATCGGTTGTTGTCTCCCATTTACCGCTAAAGAAGTTTACTAAATTAGAAATGTAAAAAGGGATAATTTTTACTCCGCCAAACGGAAGTTTAAAATAATGAATAATTTCAGACAGATTTCCTGGACATCGTTCTGTCGTCCATTGTCAGTCAGTGAGCATTAAACCTGAAAAATAAAAAACTTATAGTTATAGTTCCCTCTGCTTATTAGGAATAAAAGTTTTAATATTCAGGCTAAATCGTGTAATATACTCTGTTTTAGCCAAATTGCTATGCAGCATCACGTTTCCTTGCTTTGCATATGCATTACAATGAGCACAATAAAAATCAAATTGTATTTTTATTTTTTATTTAGCATCCTAAAGTTTTTATTCTTTTTTTTAATTTAATTTATTTTCCATCCATCCAGGGTGTTTCCCTGCTTCAGCCCGAGACACTAGTTAATTAAAGGAGTAGTTCACTTTTAAAAAAACTTTTGCTGATAATTTACTCACCCCCATGTCATCCAAGATGTCCACGTCTTTCTTTCTTCCGTCGAAAAGAAATTAAGGTTTTTGATGAAACATTCCAGGATTTTCTCCATATAATGGACTTCAATGGGAACCAAACGGTTCAAGGTCCAAAAGACAGTTTCAGTGCAGCTTCAAAGGGCTTTAAACGACTCCAGACGATGAATAAGGGTCTTATCTAGGACCCTTCGAGTCATGACTCGAAAAAAGATTTGTTAATTTTGATGAACGAGTTCGAACAGGAGAGTCACGAACGCGCATCACAGAACAGAGTAAGGCGAGCATTTGTGCTAATAAAACGTAAACTTTTTTATTTATTTTTGAAATGAACGATGGTTTCGCTAGATAAGACCCTTATTCATCGTCTGGTGTCGTTTAAAGCTCTTTGAAGCTGCACTGAAACTGTCTTTTGGACCTTGAACCGTTTGGTTCCCAATGAAGTCCATTATATGGAGAAAAATCCTGGAATGTTTCATCAAAAACCTTAATTTCTTTTCGACTGAAGAAAGAAAGACGTGGACATCTTGGATGACATGGGGGTGAGTAAATTATCAGCAAACGTTTTGTTTTAAAAGTGAACTAATCCTTTAAGTGTGAAATAGGAAAAAAATATCTCACTCACTATTTAAATGTGCTTTGCAACATGTTAACGTCAGCTATATTGCAGTCAGTGTTAGTCAAGCCTGGTGAGAAATGCTATTGGTGTGTAGTCACATCTGTGCTTTGTGTAAAAGGCAACACCAGAATGCATAAATCCAATATGGTGAACGGCGCGAGAGAAATGTGGATTACAAAGGAACATTTTATTATGTATTGATTGTATAGCATTGATGCAAATAGTTCAGTGCAAATAAAATGTATTATTTCATTCAATAGTTGTGTTTTATGAGTTGCTGCCTAATGTAAAGCATTTCCAATATTTATGCAGTTGTAAGCCACAAAGCAGCTCATTTAGTTTTTGGAACAGAGCCTATATTTATTTGTTGCAAGCTTTGAAGCACTTTTGTATCTAATTTAAGATGTACAACACTTATAGAAAAATAATAAGAAGAACCAAAAGAAAGATTACTCGAGTGAAGCACGACTGAAGGTATTTTTGTTATGAGCTTAATAGCTTTATTATCAACAGACCACATTATATTATATAATTTGTCAGAGCGGCTGACTCATTATAATGACAACTTGCTCCCATTTGAAGGTTTTCGGTAAGTAGAACACACATCTCTCACGTTCTCAGTAAAAATATTGATATTTCTTGAAAAAACAGTTATTTTTACGAGCGAGCAGCTTTCAACTGAACTTTCTCTGATATTAAACAGAAAATCAGTAACACTTTGTTCGCTATTAGGCATGCTAACGATTAATCGATGATTGATTAATTGTCGATTAATAATTGAATCGATAAAACGTATCGATGGTCATAATTAGAGTGTATAGTTTAGAGGTGTGTGTCAAATGACAAATGAGTGAAAAGGAAGTGAGCGCGAGGTAGTTACATATTCTAAATCTATGTCAAGACATGCAGTGGATTAGGAAGGCTAGCCGTTTATTTTAAAACATAATTAGCCAAAAAAAAACCTCCAAACAAGTGATTGTACTGAACATAAGAACTACTTACATGTGTAAACCCCACAATAAAAGTACATAGAATAAACAACAAGTGAAGATCTTGGTTTTATGAGTGTTGATCTTCCAATGTTATTTTAGCTGTGCGCTTCTATTCTGTAGCGCATGGTCAATTAAGACCTGTCAATCTGAGCAATCAAACCAATCCAAGTGTGTTCTAGCTGGGAAACAGTGCGTTTGTTTTCTACACATCATCCATAGCCATCAACCACACCGGAGATCCAGTATCCGTTGATTGAATTTTCAAATGACGTTGGTGTTGGAAAACACTGGAAGTCATATAGCTTTAGCCAAGCAGCATGTCATGTGATCTACGCACTGTGTTATGTTGTGTTTGGGCTCGTTCGAGATCACCTGCTCTAAATGAAGATATGTGATCTAATATAGTTCACATGATTTGCTAAGTTACTTCAAATACTTGGTGTAGTTTGGTCTCTGTGAAACAAATATGCTTGTTTTATTCTACTAGTCGACAATATATGATGCGTTTGTCCGCTAATGTACAATGATTTTACAGATCAAATTTAAGGCATTTATTTTTTCACGCTATGGAAATTTATCACTTCTAATATGTCAGCAAATTTAAAAGCACTTGTTAAAGGGATACTCCACTTTTTTTGGAAATAGACAGTTTCTGGTCTCATTGACTCCCATAGTAGGAAAAAAATATACTATGGGAGTCAATGAGACCAGAAACTGTCTGGTTACTGATATTCTTCTAAATATCAGAAAATCGGCTGAATGGATTCGAAAACGGTAAAACTCAACTGTTTAACTCTGGGGAGTTGTAAAATGAGCCTATTTCCAAAAAAAGTGGAGTATCCCTTTAAGAGATGGTCATATTCCCTATATTCACCGCTTCGGATATAAGAGGTTAATGCTTAATTGATCGTTAATTTAAAAGGCAGTTCACCCATAAAATTCTGTCATTTTTTACTCACTCTCATGTCGTTCCAAACCGGTAAGACTTTCATTAATCTTCGAACACAAATGAAGATCTTTTTGATGAAATCTGAGAGCTTTCTGTCCTTCTATTGACAGTTACGCAACTACCATTTTGATGCTTCAAAAATGTCATAAAGAGATCGTAAAACGAATGAATTGAGTGTTTAAGTCCAAATTTTATGAAGATACTCAATCCCTTTATATGATGAACAGATTTATTCACTTTTGATAAGCGAACATAAACGTGCTGCGTAACACATGAGAGCAAACCTCATCGGTTCTTGCACGTCAAGCCAACATTGTTGAGCTTCCATTTATCACAACTGATGTGTGAGCTGATGAATATTCATATCATCAAAAAGATCTTCATTTGTGTTCCAAAGACGATCGAAAGTCTTACAGGTTTTGAACGACATGAGGGTTGTTAAAATACATAAATATTTATTATGAGGGTGAGTAAAGAATGACAGAATTGTCATTTTTGGGTGAACTAACCCTTTAAACATTGACCGATTATGGGAATTTATGTAAACTAAAAACTATGAATGTAGATGTGTTCTAACTGTTCTCGTCTGTTCTCTTCCTGTTCCTGCAGGTCCTTTGGGGTGGTGTTGTGGGAAATAGCCACCCTGGCCGAGCAGCCCTATCAGGGCATGTCCAATGAGCAGGTCCTGCGGTTTGTCATGGAGGGAGGACTACTAGACAAACCAGACAACTGCCCTGATATGCTGTAAGCCACTTCATTCAATCTTTCACTCACTTTATGTGTGCATTTGACTTCAATTGACCCTTCGCGTGGAGCTTGATTGACAGGTGTTCTGACCAATCATACTTCGCCATCCGCCATTTTGTCCGAAAAAGCAGTCAGGAGAGTTAGTGGATTAACATGTGAGGATTTGTACTTGAAAAACTGAATATACTGACTTTCCGCGGTTAAAACAACATTCCTTATTATGTTCATTCATGTTTATTTGATGCTATAAATGAACTAGAAGGAAGAGATGATCGGATCACGAGCAGCTTTAACTGAGGCTCTACAGCGATCTGTCACGGCACATTAAAGAGCCACAAAACGGTATTTATTGTTTAAATTTCTTTCAAAAAATGACCATATTTGAAAGCTGAGACTTTGTTTAATATGTTTAATATCAAAAGTAACCGAAAAGTATCATAGTCTGTCCTGTCTGTCCGCGTGTTGTCAGTCTCCTCTCTGCTCCGCCATGTATTTTTCACTGCGTGAGAACATGGTGTGAGCGTGTGAGCGGCGTAGCTTGTCGGACATAGCGACAGGGTTTCCGCGGGGTCTTAAAAAGTCTTAAAAAGTCTAAAATTCTGGACTTTAAATTTAAGGCCTTAAAAAGTCTTAAAAACGGCCAGATTTTCATCCTAGGTCTTAAATTTCATTTAGTCAGGTCTAAAAAAGTGTTTACCCTCGTTCATTTCCAGAAACGCTTGCCGCAGAAAGTTATTACAAAGTAGCAAAAAAGTATCGAGTTGTAGCCTACAAAGCGGAGCTCTAGAGCAGGGGTCTCCAACACGTCGCTCGCGTGCTCCAGTAGCTCGTGGCTTGACATGAGCTAGCTCACCAGAGGCTGTTCACATATCGCGTCTTTTCCGCGCTCAAAATGTATACAGTTTGTTCAAATGTAGGCGCGCGGCAAATAATTGCTCATAATTGAAGCGACGCGTTAATTTTTTTACCAGGCGCAACGAGATGGAAAAAATCTAAACTTTTCAGAATGCCGCAAATGCACGCACCGCAGGTCATGTGACAGGAACCAACCAATCAATCACCCCTTTCCATAACAACATTGAAAGCTCCGTCAACATGAAGGATGGGGGGCTCACCCAAACACTACTAATAAATATAAGCTAATGTGTAAATGTCAGTATTTTTTTTGACTCATTCTTTTTATAAAAAAAAATATTTAAAGGCTGAAATATGAGGTTTAACTTTGTATAAAACCTTTTTTGTCAAAACTTTATTTGAACTTGTACATGTTAGTAGATGACTCTGAGATCATGTTGCAAGACACTCTTTTAAAATCTAGCCATCATTTTTAATGGTATTTTAATGTTTATGTAAACAAAAAGTGCATATTGATGCTAATCAATTTGTTATTTGCTGTTTTTCGACATAAAACTTGTTGAATTGACTTCATTCTGTAGTATTAGTACTTTTTGAACAGGATTCTGTGATAACCGTGATAATTTTGGTCACTTTAATCATCTCATCATTTCCTCTCTAGTTATGATCAACTATGATCAACTAAAATCAACAATAATTGTGTTTTTACAGTATAATATGCAAAATCATCAACTATCTATCTAACTTGGATAATGCGTCGTGTAGGTCTTAAATTTCAATCTTAATGGTCTTAAAATGTCTAAAAAAGGTCTTAAATTTGACTTACTGAAACCTGCAGAAACCCTGTAGCGACAGTAACTAAGGAGGGCGGGTCTTTGCGAAGGGTCAATTGAACACAATATTTAAAAAATTTGATGCTGTTTTTTTTTAAGCAGACAAATTTTGTCCTGATTTTTTCCTTTTAATCAGAGGAAAAAGCTCCAAAAAGGACAAAAACATGAAAGTGACCATATAACTCTTGCACTATATTCTTTTAAGTCTTTTTAATCTATTTTATAGTTTTATGTGAGAAACAGACCAAAATTCAAAATCACTTTTTCTTTCTATCCTAGTTAGGGTACATTGATGTCAAACCTGGTGCAACATCTTGATGTGGCACTTTTGAAATTGCTTAATATGAATTTTCATATATGTTTGGTAGGACATGATGGTAAATAGATAATGCATTTTCATTTTTGGGTGAACAATCCTTTTAAAAAGTATAAAGTCTGCCACCTACTGTATGATTCAGGTAGTAATGTCACAAAATCGAAAACAAGAATTGACATAAAAATCTAGATTAGCTTGAGAATCAATGATATTTAACAAACAGTATTTGACATCGACTTTTATTTGTTTTGGATTTTAAAACTGCCTAGTCTAATGCTCTTCCTGTGGGTGCTGTGCGCTAAATTTAAGTATAATATGTTTATCTATGAGAGCCTCCAAGCTCTGGGTTTTCTTTGGCGTGGTTTGAGTGAGGTTGCGTCTGGCTTCAAGTCCTCGTTTTATCTAAAGTGTGAGAGCTGGCAGTGAAATACGAGCACTCGGAGCGATACAAGGATGCCACATTTTAAATAATAGAACATTATATCAGGAAAGTTGCTAGATGTGTGTTTTGGGAAGAAAGTGGTACAAACAATGGAAAGCTAGTTTTGGATGTCAGAGATGGCTTACGTTCCCATTTGGCCATTTTACACCAATATTCTTTTGTCCGCCATAGCTTGTGTTTTTAATCTAATAAATGACCAAATTAATATATAGCTAAAATGAAATATCTATAAAATATATTTTTTCAGCCTTGTATTATATATTTCAATTTAAATGTTATATCTATATATGCATTTCTAAATATTTATCCATTTTAAAATATATATATATATATTCAATTCAAATATTAATATATTTAATTAAATATGATTTAGATATTTTTTCGATTTTATATATATAATATGAAAAAAAAAATTCAATTTCTGAAAATAATATGCAGATATTATATGTTGCATATGCCTTTTAGATATTTTTTTATTATTAAATAAATAAAATAAAAAGGCAACTTCACAAGCCATGCTTATTGGTGAAACAACTGAACAATGATATGTTGTTTCAGGAGAAACTGCATTTTCTCAGTCCACTGTCCATTGACGGGAAGTGCACAATAGTTTGCGTTGGCCTGTGCCTCATTTTCATCTCAAGGCGGTCTGGTTAAGGGTCTTTGTTGTGGTTGGCCGACGTTTGGCACCTTTTAACACTTTTTCAGAGAAGTGCCGGGAAGGATGAAGTGGTCTTTAAAGCTGCCAGAACAGAAGTGGAGGAGGAGGAGGGCATGTGGGAGGCTTTCAGGCTGGTACACGCTTCACCCAAGTTAAACCTCAGAGGAAGTCCAGCTATTAGATTAAAAGTGGAAATTATGTGCAGTGTAGCGATTGGAACAAAGGCTTTCAGCGATGGTGCTTATGCAGCTGATATGATATTATTAGTAAAATTGCAACAAAAAAGCAAAAGCCACTGTCTCCTACTAGGAAAACAAGTGGACTGTACTAAAATTTAGATTATGTAAAACTTTGTAACCATTCATCAAAATTAAAGAATGGTAACACTTTACTTAAAGCCCTTTTTTTTATAATGCATTATAAAAGTACGCTATAATTCATTATATCTTTTTTTAAAATAAATAATTGTAGCCAAAGTTAAAATGCATTTTAATATTTGCAGATTCCTTGTTACATCTGAAATCGGTTATGCATTTTACTTTCTAAAGGTGTGAATAGATAAGCTTAATAATGTATTGTTGCGGTGGTTACAATTATTCATCAGACCATACAATGCATTATAAGGTGCAGTAATAATGAATGCATTAAAAATACTTTTCTAATGCATTATATATACAGTACAGGCTTTAAGTAAAGTGTTATCAAAAGAACTTACCCCGCCTCCGAAATGATTTTCTTTTTCGGCTTACATCACCAAGACCTCATTTTTCAATCCCTCTTTCCTTTTCGGTACGTGCACTTTTCCAATCTATTTCTGATGTATGAAATCAAGTCCTTTCTTACATTCTTTATAGTTATTTCTAGCTGCCAATATCCCGTTTCTCACAGAAATCAAATGTTGACTTCTGCCTTGAAAATGTAATTGATATTTTACTCAACATGGCCAGCTATTTTGTTTATTTTTTCTCTAGCAATAAAAAAAGAAACTAGAGCAGGATCACTTGGAATTCTATGTAACAAAAACAGACTGAATTATGCATTTCAGTGCTTTCATAAAATGTATATCAGCGCAGCGATATTTCCTAAGATTAATGCTAGTGCAAAACCGTTACCTTAAATCTTTACTATTATTCTTACTGTTTTTTTTTTAACGTTTTGTTGAATTCATTTAGATATTTTTGTGGGATCTGAGAAAAGTAAAGTATTTGGTGCAGCTGTCTGGATATTTTAAATAATATTAATCATTTAATAATTATATAATGATATATATTTGTATATAATTTATAATTATTTATTACATAATAATTTAAGACCACTGTAATAGCAAGGTCAGCCATTAAAATAAATAAATAAATATTAAAAGCTGAAGTTAGTCAGGTCAAATTGCATAACCTTATGAATACTAAATGATATTCATGATTCAAAAATGAATAATATTTACCTTGAAAATGTTTGAAATTGTTTTTAAAGTAAAGATAAAAATAACTACTTTTTGCTTTATGGTGACTCAATTTTGCCTTTTAACAACATGTAATTTAACAAAATACACGGATGGATGGATGGATGGATGGATGGATGGATGGATGGATGGATGGATGGATGGATGGATGGATAGATAGATAGATAGATAGATAGATAGATAGATAGATAGATAGATAGATAGATAGATAGATAGATAGATAGATAGATTAGCATTTTGAATTAGATTTTTCATAATATCTCTGAAAAAAAATCCATATTTTGTTGTTGTTATTCACATGACACAAAATTCCTTCCTGACATGAAATTTGGTTTACAGTGCTTTCATAATCCTTCATTCAATCCTACTAAAAATGCAAAAACAGACATCACAAAGCTATTTAACTGGATTTATTATAAGTATTTTTGATCAATGTGCCACCATAAATACAATATGTTAACATTCATCTGAAAACATTCAGACTCTCTAAGGTTACTGCAAGCTGTAGTCTAGTTCCTATAGCAATTTTAACATGGGAGGTGCTCAAATCCGACTGAACGTCCCCATCAATGGAAACTTCATTTAGTGCTATGCAGGAAAAACAAGCTGGAGACTGAGGGCAGTGAGTCCAATCCCTCTGTCTCACAGCTGGAGAGCCAAAAGCGTGTGTGTGTGTGTGTGTGTGTGTGTGTGTGTGTGTGTGTGTGTGTGTGTGTGTGTGTGTGTGTGTGTGTGTGTGTGTGTGTGTGTGGTGAAAACACCGCACTTGGATATGCTGGTGTGAATGTTTGTGTATGTGGTGCATGGGTATTTGTAACTGTCAGCTGATGTTTGCGCTAGCTGTGTGTGGGTGTGTAGCCGGCGCTGGTGTTTGTAAGACTAATGGTGTGTGTTACTCCACTAGTGTGTGAGCTGGCACAGGGATCCGACTATTTTTTTTTTTTTTTTTTTTTCAGCAGACTCCTCTGGTATTCTTAGTCTGTTTGTGTATAATTAAAATGGTGAACTGGAATGCTAAAGTGTCAGCGAGATCGTAGTCTTATTTAGTTTTTTTCCTCTCCGTAACTAGCAGTTCCCCTTTCGCTGCGCTCTCGGGCCTCCTTTACAGCTCTCTCCAGCTTTGCAGTGTGATTTCATCACAGTTCTGTGTTTGCTGTGTAGTGAAGAGGTCACAGCATTCACCATGAGCTCACTGCAGCTGTGTTTAGGACGTAACCGCTGATAGTATGCATGTTTATGTTACTGATTCGTCACACTGCCACCTGTTGTTCAGAGCTCCGCAAAGAGGCGAGGACGGTATAAACAAGATGTTTTGAGTGATTTTATGACAATCATGTTAAATAGTACAATGTTTAGTAATGCTATATGAATGTATGCGAATATACATGGTTGCGTTTTATCCATGCAATTTAGCATGGTACATGAGATATATATATATCATTTAGTTTTCATAAGGTTATGCAATTTGACCTGACTAACTTCAGCTTTTAATATATATATATACAATGGCTGACCTTGCTATTACAGCAGTCTTAATATATAATTGATTATATGTGTGTGTGTGGTGTGTGTGTGTGTGTGTGTGTGTGTGTGTGTATATGTGTTATCAATTAATGATACAAATTGATGATACAAAAAAATACAAATTAATAATTAATACTTTATTTAAACAACATTTAAAAAAAAAAAAAAAGTATAAGGTGAAATTATTAGAAATATGTTCAATACAAATTAACAATAGCATTTTAACACAATGTCATATATCAATTTAAAAAAAAAAAGTAAAAATCATATTATATTTATTTATTTTGTGCAGACTTCAACTCTTGTTTATCAGACTGAATGTCATCTGATGCTGATAATCTCAACATGACCAAATATCAGCCGGTCATTTCTGATGTTTTCCTGAAGATCATGTCGCTTAGCTTCTCTTTGTCTGATCTTCCAGGTTTGAGCTGATGCGCATGTGCTGGCAGTTCAACCCCAAAATGCGTCCGTCCTTCCTGGAGATCATCAGCAGCCTCAAGGACGACCTGGAGGAGGGCTTCAAGGAGACGAGCTTCTTCTACAGCGAGGAGAACAAACCTCCCGACACGGAAGAGCTGGACATGGAGAATGTGGGAACCATGGAGAACGTTCCTCTGGAGCCGTCCTCCAGCCTGCAGCCCCTCGCCCCCTCTTTAGCCTCCCCTCAACAGTGCTCGCCTGCGCCCCAGTGCTCCGCTACTCCGGCCGGCCCGTCGTCACCGCCCTCCTCCCCCAGCTCCCCGGACAAGCACCCGCTCTCTGCATCGGCGGCTAACGGGCCCTCCATGGTCCTCCGGAGCCCGTTTGACGAGTCCCAGCCTTACGCTCACATGAACGGGGGCCGTAAGAACGAGCGTGCCTTGCCTCTGCCCCAGTCGTCGGCTTGCTGATCAGCGGCCGGAGCCCGTTTATCCGAAAACATGGACGTGTCTCTGTCTGTCAAACCACTGTGTGGTCTCCTGAGAAGAAATATTAAAATAAAGAGACAAGGAAAGAAAAAAATGGTATAAACTGAGAGTCCAGGCAATCAATTTTTTCAATCATACCTCAACGGACAAAGTTTGAATTTTCTTTGTTTTTTGTGTATTTCGATTGAATCGTTGAATTGATTGACATGAACTCATTTGTTATTTCCGCAGACTGGATCACTGACTGAAAAAACCATGACCTTCACTCTCGCACTCGATAGGCTGACTGTTTTTGTTACGTTTTGTTACTTTTCTAAACTTCCAAAACCGGTTTGAAGGTCTATCAGAGCCAGTACGGTGGCATTATTACGAAACGCTCTGCATATCTCCAAGCGAATCCTACATCGAAGCGCTTGTCTTTGTTTCCAAAGACGTGCGTCTAGATTAGAGAAAGGTGTGTGAGAGTTACTCTTCCGCCCATCTTAGAAGTAAGACCCAAATCCAATCTAGATACGGAGATCTTTGGCTTCCACTCTCTCCGAATCATCCGGCTGTGCAACATAGTGATGAAATTCACGAATCTGCCAAATCTCTTTTTTATGTTGCCAAATTGTATACTGTTGTACAATTCCCCAAAATATGCAAAAATGTCCGCATATGTTTTTTTTTTTTACACTTGTGATCCAAAGCATCTTTTACTTTAAATCAATAGAGGACATTTTCCTGACTTTTCTGTCTTCTTGCTTTGGGTTTTTTGCATTTCGGATTAAATAATGCTAAAGTGGAAGAACAAACGCAGCAGATATTACATCGCAAAGAAACCTAAAAAAAGGGAATTGGTCAAAAGATTTAAAAATTGTGGCGCTTTGAAATCTTCACAACAGTTCTCTCGTTGTCGTCGGTCGTACTTCGGACACAGAGCGTGTGCGTCGTTTGTCGGTCACTTTTGTACCTTTTTACAGTTCGGATTGATCATTTATATGTCTGTGCTGAAAAAAGCTGCTATTTTATTCTTGTTTTTTTTCTTTTGTGGTTGTACAATTGTAAAGAGAATCTTCAGGTGTAATCCTTTGCCTTTCCACTACAGTCCATTTTATGATGCTTATAGTTCTGCAAAACGAGAATAAAACAAGACAATAGAAGGTTCAATCTAACAGTTGAGTTTTCCAATGTAAAGTTGTTTAATGCCTTCTTTTTTTTGATAGCGAAACCGGCAATAGAACACACTTCTTTCTTCATGCCATTAATGGCGGCACCTCGTGAACAGCTGAACACTGTGTCTCTCATCACATTAATGCGCAACAAGTACTCTCAGGTCAAACTCCTCAATGTTTCGGTCTCAGAATCCAATGTTTTGTTCTCTCATTATTCATTCCTCTGTAACCGACAAAAAAATTTGGCAAAGTTTGAATTGGTTTCATCGCTTGCCTTGAAGATAGACTCGTCTCATACTTTGGATTGATTGTTCAGCCTTATTTGTGACTGATCCTGCCGCCCTTTGTAAATGTTATGAACTCTGCGTTTCCTTTCTTCCGAGCAGAGCCTGATAAACAACGATTATACAGATATGATTCAGCATATCTCTATGCAGATTTTGTGTTTGTAACATAGATCACTTATATACATTTAAGATACAGGTTTGACTATGAGCGCCAGTTTTGGGGACTTTTGTTTTCATTTTTTTGAAAGGATTTTTCAAAGGAAAAACTGTCAACTTTTATGGTTTTCCCACCCCATCCTGACCTTTTTATTTTTTTATTATTTATTTTTTTCCCTCTCTCTTGTTTTTGTGATATGTTTAATAATCACTGTAACCCCCCCTTGATTAAGTGCAACATTTTAGATATTTTTATATGCTTTTTTTCATGACATTGGGACTTTTTTTTTTTTCTTCAGACATTTATCTACCTCACTCTTTTTTTTATGTACCTGTATATAAAGTACATCTGACCTTTTTCATGAAAAGGAGAATATTACTGCTCTCTGTATCTGGGTAAAACCTCATAAACGCTACAAACCACAATCTCGGAGTGGAGAAATTACCGAATTACGGACATTTTGTATGACTAGCTGCTTTCTTTCCTATCGGATCTCGCTTAAATTTGTTTATTATTTATTAAGACAAAAACAGGTCTGACAATTGACTCCAAATGTGCTGGAATGTTGTCGATGTTTCATTTATCCATCTTTTAACTTGAGGGCAAAAGTCAATAGATGGAATAATTGGAATGGATTTATTTTTGAGGATGTAATGGTTCTGATCTCCTCTCCCTTTCACGTCTCTGAATCCCAAGTTTATATCATACTGTACTTGTATCAGAAACCAAATGTTCATTGAAACTAAAAATGTACGTTCCCTCTGTAAGTTTTTGCTGTTTGTCAGGTGCATCAAATGTATATAAGTTTTATGCTGGCTTTGGAAAACATATTTCTTTCTCAGCCCGAAACAAAAGATCAACACAAACATTTTAGCGTAATTAAAATAAAAAATTAGCAGATGCAATATAAAGGTAAATGGTTGAAGTTTGTTAGCTGGTTTATGAGCCAATAGCTGTCGTATTTCATAGCGGTTCAACAAAAATGACTCATGTGCTGATTAAATATGCATTTTATAAATCCAGATTCAAGATATTCTTGTAAATTTTCAGCATTTTTATAAAAGGGAAATGTTTAAATTGGCGAAATTCGCCAGATTTGTTTGTCCGATTTGGAAAAAAATTACAACGAATCCAACACCAATAAAAAAGCAATACCAACATCACACCCTCCTCCACAGCCTTCGTATCTATAGTCATTTTTTCAGCATTTTTCATAATTCCGATTTTTTAAATCAACGATTGTCCAAGATCACCATCCTAATGCTCTCCTCTTACCATCTCAGACCAATGGTTAAATTTGTCATGTTGACTATGGGCTAGATCTTCTCAGGGCTGAAGGTTCAAGTGGGCGTCAGCAGGACAGGAAGTGACCCGTTCCTCGACGCTCGCTCTACCCTGCTGCTGAAAACTGCTGCTCTCCATCATCTCACTGAAGTCCAGACATTTGAGGAGAGGAGAGCATCGGAGGTGTTCGTGATCTGATGGCGCCATCTACAACCCGGGGAAGGGATGTGTTGTGTGTATTTCACTCTCTGATGCTGGTGGAGCAAAAATGTTTGGTTGTTCGGTGACCTGTTGAGATGTGTTAGATATGTGTGTGTTGGTTCTATAAAGGGGTTTCAGATCCAGAATGGGGGAGGGGAGAATGGAAAAAGTTTTGTGGTCCAAGTCTGTTCAAACCTGGCTGTTCTGATTAAAAAAGGCACTTATTAACTTTATTTGTGTTGTTTTCTTTTGTATACATTTGAAGATAAATGAAATGTGTCCCGTGAGTGTAGACGGAGAAGATTAACATATTGTATTTATGGTGGCACATTGATCAAAAATACTTATAATAAATCCAGTTGAATAGCTTTGTGATGTCTGTTTTTGCATTTTAAGTGGTTGAATGAATAATTACAAAAGCACTGTAAACTAAATTGCATGTCAGGAATGAATTTTGTGTCCGTGATGTCATGTGAATAATTAAATCAAGCATTATTATAAAGAAGTTAATCAATATTGGTAGTAGTAGCTTTTAATATAACATGTCAGTGATAAGCTATTTTGTGTAGTAGTAGACTCAAAAAAGCATAAAAAACATTCAAATGTAGGCTATCAGAGTTTTCATTCATAAGGTTAAGTAAACTACTTTTCAATATATTAGGCATACTTATTAATAAGTAGCTTTATGATTTCTGTTTTTAATATGAATTTGGGTAAATAATTAAAATAAATTGTATTTAAATGGAAGAATTATCCTAAGTAAAATAACTTTTATAGTGTAGTAAATATTACATTATGCAGTGGATGTGTCTAGACTAGCGGCTTTGATGTAAGGAAAACTACATTACCCATGATGCTCTCTGTCTGTATCCAGTGACGCGTTTGCTCTCAGACGGAAGACCAGTGCGGGACAAAAACAACTCCAGAGGTTTTAAACAGGGACCATTTCCATTTCATTACTACAGGGATGTAATGTAAGTTGCAATTCATCAATGGTAATTATTGCTGTGTTGTGTATTTCATATGTCAATTTTATTTTTCACTCATTCAAAGAGCTGGCCTGGAATTATTACGATTAACGTTAGATTTCTGCAGTCTTAAATTAAATGTACACTCGTGTTATATCAGACTGACTACAGTACAGTATTGCATCAATATCTGAGCTCGTATTGGTTCATACTGTTAGTGTAACGTCATTTGGTATTTGACATTACATAATGCTTTTATATAGCTAACGTTACTGCTAGTAAACATCAGTTCATAAGTAACTTTATAGTGTATGTGAGGGTTTTACTACTAGCATTTTCTATTGCAAATTCTGTACATTACCTTTGGTCCATTAAAATCAATATGAAGAATAGTGAGGGTGGAATACAATATTATTTTTACTACTACTACTACTATCATTATGTTATTTAATTCATTATGTGTAATTTGATTTTGGGGTGAATATGACTGATTATCAACATGATTGATTTACTTTTTTATCTTCTTTTTTTTTTTCAGATTAGAAAAGTGGAAGTTGAAAGAGGGGAAAACTCTCTCAACCAAAGACGGTTCTCGCAGCCATGGCCGCTGAACTCCATGCAGCAATTTTTATGGCCAAACATGAGCGACACAAGAATCTTTTCCTGAACTACAGAAACCTCAACAACTTCCCCGTGGAGCTCCTCAGAGATGAAGGGATGCAGTTCCTGGAGCGCCTCTTCATGAAGAGAAACTCCCTCACATCCCTTGTAAGATCTCAGTGTTAGTCTTCAGTTTTGATTTAACCCTGTATTGAAATATTGTAATTATAGATTTGCCTATATTATCCTAATACTGTTTTTTTCCTGTCAGCCAGAGAATCTGGCTCAGAAGCTTCCCAACCTGATTGAATTGTGAGTATTTATCTTTGCTATACTCTTGTGACTTTGGTTTATGCTGTTATTATAACAATGGACAGGAAGTTTTGTACAACTGTAATATGACTGTTGCCCAGTAGATGTCCCTGAGTCATTGTGATGTGTTACCACCACCCATACATAAATAACTAGATAGGCAAAGAGTTTGGTTGAATTCAATTATTTTAGTAACATTTTTACTGCATCTGATGAAAAACGAGATTATGAAATGTATTTTTTTTTTAAAGATACCTGCACTCAAACAATATTGCAATAATTCCTCAAGGTAATTTAATTAGATAATTATATACATCAATATTTTGATGTCAAAAACAAGATGCATTGCATTATACTTGATGTTGTTGTTCCAGCAATTGGCAACCTTGTGAAGCTGCAGTCACTGGACCTGAGTGACAACACTCTTCAAATCATCTGCCCAGAGATTGGTCAACTGCGCTCATTACGGCATCTGCGATTGGCCAACAATCAACTGAAATTCCTCCCGCAAGGTGAGTCGTGCACATTTATCAGCATTTATGTAAAACGCTGAGAATGATTGAGCGGCTGCAACTGATCATTTCATCTATGCATATAAAGACCTAATAATAATCATTTTATAATCATTAGTTTTATTGCTCCTGTGCTACCCAGCATTAAAATAATATTTCGGATTACAAAGAAATACATGCATTTTGCATGTAACCTGAAATAATCCAACGGTGGAATGAAGTCTTTGTTTTATGTGATTCGAGCTGAATTAATTGAAAATTGAGAAGAATGCGTAATTTGTACAATGAACTTTGTAATAAAAAATGTTTCTAGGTAAACAGCCCCTTAGGACATTATTTGTAACACAAGATATTTTTTCTTGTGTAATTGCAACTGCATCAAATAATGTCTTCGCTCACCAGCTGAGTATGAGGACATCACCAGAAGCTTTTAAACTTCAGTACATGTTGCAGTTATTAAACTTCACTTAATGAAGAGATGTTTGTGCTCAGCATGACACTTAAATGTTTCTGAGGAGTAAAACTTCATAAGAGACTGTGGGAAAATGACTAAGCTCTTTGGCACTCTCTTTAATTGCTTTGCTTCAAAACACGCAGTTGTTTTATATCAGTCTTTTTATTGTTCTTTTCCATTTTAATTGGGTAATGTTTCATCTGAAGCCGAGACAGTTCATGGCTTTAATTTATCATATGTGAATTGTTCCAAACTAAGTGTTTTACAGTGAATTTTTACAACCGTTTCTAGCATATTTGATCTAGTGACATGCATTGCACACATGCTTGAAAGAAGTGTGATTTTTGTATTTACACAATTATATAGTTCTTTTTCAGTATCACATAATGTATCATCTTGTATTTTTTTCCAAAAGAAGCCATAAAGACACTCTCTATGGTTATAATTTGTCTAATTAATCACGCTTAATCGCGCCTAACAGTAAAGTTTTTATATTTAATCTCCAATTATTGTAGAAACAACATAAAGACAGTATATTTTAAAATTTTGATCTTACAGATAGGAAATATACAGAAATTAAATTAAGATGTCAAATTCTTCAAAGTCTTCACTGCATAAATTAAAAATTAAATGTAGTTAAATTTTTTATTAAAGCTACATAAGTTATTCAGTCAAGAGCAGTGAGTTATTTTTCTCAGTTTCATTTGTTCTCTGATTGATTAACCCTTCACGTGTTGGTCAAAAAATCAAAAAAAAATGTATTTCAATGAAATTATTGTACTATATTCGATTATGTATTTTTATTTAATCTTTTTTAAATTATAATCCATTTATTCACGTTTTGAGCATTGATATATGAATAAGAGCATTATCATAATGAAAAAAAAAGTATGCTGCGTAAATTGCGTTAAATAATCGCATACGTTAACTTGTTAATTTTGACAGCCCTAGTTATAATAGCCTGTTATTACTTGAAACTTTACAGTCAGCATGGAAAAAATAGACACTTCAGATTTTTTTTATGGAATATTGAAATATTTATTATGAATGACTTATCTCTGCATGCAATTTTTTTTTTTTATTATTCATGTGCCCTCGTAATCTTTAATCAAAATAACTTCCCCTCCCTCTTGCAACTACATCTCTTCTCTGATGATGTGTTTACTGGCGTGAGGGCGGGGCTACCTGTCACTCACATGAGATCGACCAATAGCAAACCACAACCATCCAATCAATTCCCTATGGACAAAATCAAGTCCTGTCCTACATTTTTGTTTTTGTTTGATTGTTTGTTCTAGAAGCCAGTTCACTCCTCTGTAAGTCATAATAGGGAAGAAAAGACAACTGCAACTTCTGTTTCATGCCAATTTGAACATAAATGTATTTTGACTTGTATTGGTAGAGCTGGGAGATCTCCGAGAGCTGGAGACTCTGGACGTGTCCGTGAACCTCCTGAGGACTCTTCCAGAGCGCCTGCACCGGTGTCTGTCCCTGCAGTGTTTGACAGCGGACCGAAACATGCTGCAGTGCCTTCCTCGCCAGCTCTGTCTGCTGCCGGACCTCAATGAGCTCTCCATGGCTGCCAACTGCCTGACATCACTGCCCCTGGGTGAGCCGGTCAAGACATAACATTTACAATACATTTATATTTGTGCATTTGGCAGACCCATCGAAACAGTTCATTCAAGTTTCAGTACCGTTCAAAAGTTTGGGGTCAGTTTTAAAAAAAAGATAGAATACCTTTATTTAGAAAGAATGCAAATGAATCCAAAGTGACAGTAAAACATGTTACAAAAGATTTCTGTTTCAAATAAAATGCTATTCTTTTATAAATAAAATATAAAATTAAGAATATATAAAAAATTGTCTTCAGCAGCAAATCAGCATATTAGAATGATTTCTGAAGGATCATGTGACTGAAGTAATGCCTGATGAAAATTCTGAAATAAAGTACATTTTATATAAAAAAGTGTTTTAAAGTGTTATAATATTTCTGATTTATGATCAAATTAATGCAGTGTTGTTGAGCATAACGTCTTTCAAAAATATTTGAAAAATCCCATCCCAAAAACTTTTAAACTACAGTTTCCATAGTCTAGTTCAGTCCAAATACTCCATACGAGTTCTCTGAAGCCATGTGATGCTTTATGTGAGAAGCAGACCAAAGGTTATTAAAGCAATAAGACTCATGAAGCAGTGGTTTACACTGAATATAGAACAGCTAATAGAAATTCACTGTAAACCACAGCTTCATTTTATAAAATGGTTATAATAATAATACTGTATAACATTATACTGGTGTAATAAGGTCACAGGTTTATGTTTGTAGAATGGCTTTGAACAGGACTCAACTAATCATTCTAATAATATTTGTAGCATTTTTGAGAGCAACAGTTAAGGGGAAGGTTTTCTGTTACACTGCTCTTTTATGACTCCAGAGGACTATTTCACGAGTACCAGGTGAATTTTCTGATGTTGTTGCTGATATACTGATGCTTTATATTTCGATCAGATATGGGGCGTTCCATGGAGCTGCAGTTTGTCTTTGTGGACAACAACACTCATCTGAAGGCTCTCCCATCGTATCTTTATAACAAAGTCATCGGCTGCAGTGGGTGAGCTATTTGCTGTTGTTTTAGTATGCCATCAAAATCACAACTTTTATGTTTTAAAATTTCTATAAAGTAGGGCTGTCGATCGATTAATTTTTTACTAATTAATTGCACCGATTTTTGTAATTAATTGTGTTATCACACCTAACATTTAACAAAACTGAAAAATTACAAAACATTTAATTCAGTTTATTTGTATAGCGCTTTTCACAATACATATTGTTTCAAAGCAGCTTTAAAGTAAACCCATGTTTCTACATCACAATGTAGAGTAATCTGTTATTAAAGATGACTGTGTCACAGAGTTTGTAAATATATAATGTGTGTGTGTATATATATTATATATATACAGTATATATATATTATATATATATACGCATATTCAAACTTTTATATTAGATGCGATTAATCGCAATTAATCGATTCGACAGAACTACAATTTACAGAAAATGTATATATAGAAACAATATTTAGAAATAGATTTTTTTTAAGTGAACCTTTTACATAAACCCAATATACTAAATGTCAGATTTACCAGTGCTTTTTATACAGTGTATTTGGTGATGTTTCACTCTCTGTCAATACTGCATAGGGGTAAGTTTATTTTCCCCCCTCTTTAAAGTTTGTTTAAATTGACAAAAATTAATGTTACGGTATTTTTCCCAGCTGAACTATAAAGACATAAAGAAACAAATAGATTCAGCACAAGAGAATAAGAGTTAATTTCCTTTTTCTGTTACCTTATGCTTTTTTTATGTATTAATGCTACATTATAGCTAGTTAAATCTGAAATATATATGATTTGACATAATTATATAGATGGGCATTCAACAAAGTGGAGCTTATTGAGATTGTGGCACCCCAGTTACTGGACAAACGGTGCAGCAGAAACTAGTGGAAAATGTGTGTTATAGTCTTTGGTCAGATTTTCCGTCCATCTGAAAGTAAACAACATTGATTTTTTTCACACATGTAAGAGTTTACTTGCCTCACACAGACATCAAAACTCAAGATTCACTTTGGTAAATCTCACAAAAAGTTCTTCTATAAACTTGAATCTGGCTCGTCCACTTTTAACACGCTCTGCTGCTTTCGTTGCACATTTTCCAAAGAGAGATTGTCAGATATTCCAGCTGAGCAACGACTCTGGCACAAGAATCTGCACCATTTCAGTAACAATGTCTGGGTGGGAAAATGCAAGAGTTTTCTGACAATTTTAAGTCGGAAAAGTATCACAGTGCTGATGTCTGATATCTCATGATATTTGGTGTGATTGATCCCTGGCTGTTTCAGACGGACACCTGGTCTAATGTGTCGATGTTCATACAAGGTTATTTATCTGTATGCATGCACAGATGTGGTCTGGCTGGTCAGGTCTCTGACCTGAAGCAGCTCTGCTTGACTCTTGGAGATGTGACTGTTCCTCTGCCCTCTGAAGTGAAGGCCATCGGCTCCGAGACTGACAGTGTGTTGCCTCTGGAAGAGCTGGCATGCAGAGTCCTACATGCGGCCCACAACTGGACCGGTAAGTTTAAGAGTCGCAAACAAACCTATGACAATTGCATCGGGTTCCTACACATTTACCAACCAAATGTTTTGACCATTAAAACATGTCTTGTTCAGACTGTCAGTCCGAATCTGATTTTTGTGCATACCCGATTGGAATCCAATCCTTTTTAGCAAGTGTGAACAACAACAAAATCACACGATTTTTACAAATCCGTTGCATGCTACATTCACAATTTTAATCACATTTCTGGAAATACGTTTCAGTCTGACCTCTCTACGTAAAAAGTCACTTTCTAATGCCACATAAAACAAATATCAGATGTTGTAGGAAACATGCTGAAAATCATTGCAGAAACAAGGTCGTGCTGTTTCTGCCTTATAAGTCGTAGTAATTCAGCGCCACCGCTACACGTTGTCATCTGTATTGTTAACCCCTCCATGTTGCTGCTGTTGTGGTCTTTTAGTGTAGATAAACCAACACAACATGTCTCATGTGCAGATGTGAAGTTCCTGACTCCGTTCCTGTTGCCCAAGAGTCTGCTGGAAGTCGTCCGGTGTCCTCTGGGTCACTGTCACCGCTGCAGTCAGCCCATGTTCACCATCGTCTACACCAAACTGTTCCCGCTCAGAGAGACTGCGCTCGCAGGGGTGCACAAGAGGTACTGATGCTGTAGTAACATCACATCACAAGTGTGTGTTTTGGAATTCCACTTTACACCGTGTCCTAAGCTGGCAGACGTCATACAATAAGATGAGATTCCAGTGACAAAACTAAACACTGTCCGCACTAAACAAGACTACGAGACGCGACAAAAACAATTGAAAATCACAGCCAATTGGATAAGTGTGTGGGCGGAGTCTCTCTGCAAATGCACTGCACTCCCAATGAAAGTACATAATCAGATTCAAAGATATTAGACTACTTTAACATAATTAAAAATACATACTGAACGACTGAAACAGTCTTTGTCATAGAATACATTTGTTTGTTCACAGTTTGAATGTTCTTGTTTCCTTTATTTTCAAGATCTGAGGTGAATTATCCATTGTCACTTTCAGTATGGCTATAAAGGTCACACAAAATGATATTGCAACTCACATTAAATTCTTTTAACATTAAAGCTTATAAAGGCGGTTCTGTATGCTTTTGAATCGCTCTCACTGTACTTCAGTGTGTTTGAAGGATTGAATGATTTCTGAAGGATCATGTGACACTGAAGACTGGAGTAATGATGCTGGAAATTCACAGGGATATATAAAAACAGAAACCGTTCTTTTAAAATAGAAACCAATTCCAATATTTCACAATATTAAGATTTTTCTGTATTTTGCTTTCATCATATAAATGCAGCCTTGAACGTACCAAACTTGAACGCTAGTGGATGCCCCCTTTAAATGCACATGCATTCTGGGATTGAGTAGGTCAATAGTCAAGTCACCTTTATTTATATAGCGCTTTTTACAATACAGATTGTTTCAAAGCAGCTTTACAGTGAAAATAAAGCAATAAAGTTTGTTTCCAGGAGAAAACAGTGTCACAGGCAAGCTTAAGTTAGTTCAGTGATGGCTCATTTTTGTTGTAAAAAAGTGATTAATTTAGTTCATTTATATATATATATATATATATACACTCACCGGCCACTTTATTAGGTACACCTGTCCAACTGCTCGTTAACACTTAATTTCTAAGCAGTCAATCACATGGCGGCATCTCAGTGCATTTAGGCATGTAGACATGGTCAAGACAATCTCCTGCAGTTCAAACCGAGCATCAGTATGGGGAAGAAAGGTGATTTGAGTGACTTTGAACGTGGCATGATTGTTGGTGCCAGAAGGGCTGGTCTGAGTATTTCAGAAACTGCTAATCTACTGGGATTTTCACGCACAACCATCTCTAGGGTTTACAGAGAATGGTCCGAAAAAGAAAAAACATCCAGTGAGCGGCAGTTCTGTGGGCGGAAATGCCTTGTTGATGCCAGAGGTCAGAGGAGAATGGCCAGACTGGTTCGAGCTGATAGAAGGGCAACAGTGACTCAAATAACCACCCGTTACAACCAAGGTGGGCAGAAGAGCATCTCTGAACGCACAGTACGTCGAACTTTGAGGCAGATGGGCTACAGCAGCAGAAGACCCCACCGGGTGCCACTCCTTTCAGCTAAGAACAGGAAACTGAGGCTACAATTTGCACAAGCTCATCGAAATTGGACAATAGAAGATTGGAAAAACGTTGCCTGGTCTGATGAGTCTCGATTTCTGCTGCGACATTCGGATGGTAGGGTCAGAATTTGGCGTCTACAACATGAAAGCATGGATCCATCCTGCCTTGTATCAACGGTTCAGGCTGGTGGTGGTGGTGTCATGGTGTGGGGAATATTTTCTTGGCACTCTTTGGGCCCCTTGGTACCAATTGACCATCGTTGCAACGCCACGGCCTACCTGAGTATTGTTGCTGACCATGTCCATCCCTTTATGACCACAATGTACCCAACTTCTGATGGCTACTTTCAGCAGGATAATGCGCCATGTCATAAAGCTGGAATCATCTCAGACTGGTTTCTTGAACATGACAATGAGTTCGCTGTACTCAAATGGCCTCCACAGTCACCAGATCTGAATCCAATAGAGCATCTTTGGGATGTGGTGGAACGGGAGATTCGCATCATGGATGTGCAGCCGACAAATCTGCGGCAACTGTGTGATGCCATCATGTCCCAAAAAAAATCCCAGGATGTCTTTCGAAAGAGTAGGAGTGTAACCCCGGCATCCTGGCCAAATTTGCCCAGTGGCCTCTGTCCATCATGGCCTCCTAATCATCCCCATATACTGATTGGCTTCATCACTGTCTCCTCTCCACCAGTAAGCTGGTGTGTGGTGGGCGTTCTGGCGCAATATGGCTGCCGTCGCATCATCCAGGTGGATGCTGCACATTGGTGGTGGTTGAGGAGATTCCCCCCTTCCATGTAAAAGCGCTTTGAGTGTCCAGAAAAGCGCTATATAAATGTAATGAATTATTATTATTATTATGTCAATATGGACCAAACTCCCTGAGGAATGCTTCCAGCACCTTGTTGAATCTATGCCACGAAGAATTGAGGCAGTTCTGAAGGCAAAAGGGGGTCCAACCCGTTACTAGCATGGGGTACCTAATAAAGTGGCCGGTGAGTGTATATATATATATATATATATATATATATATATATATATATATATATATATATATATATATAGCCACTCTGGAGAAAACCGTGATGTCATCATCCAGTTCAGTTCTCATATATAATGGTGTCAGTGCAGGCAGATCAATAATATTGTTGAATATTAAATGTTCAAGATTAAATACCAGAATGCATGTGCATTTGCTGTTATGTGCATATTAATTTACCAAAAACATACTCTCTTTCATATATCTCATATCTTGCATTCAGAAAACTCTCTCTCTTTTACACACACACACACACACACACACACACACACACACACACACACACACTCTCTGACCCCTCTCACTTCCCCTATCTCCTCATCTTCCTGCTTGTTTGATTGGTTGAATTGAGCTGTGCTTGCTCTGATGCCCGTCATGTTCCATCTGTAATGCAACGCTGTGGTTTTGGTATCAACATCCAGTAGCGTAACCGAATCAGCCTGCTGGACTGCTGCTCTCAGCTACTTCACGTGCATTAAGAGATCTAATCCACTCGCCAATTACCTCTTACCCTGAGTGTTCGACGGCCGTTTGCAGACCAGCGCTGGCCGAAAGAAAGAGAGGGAAGCTATTTGTTTGAGGGAATTCTTTTCCATTTGCTTCTTTTTCACCTTTATACTCTCCGTTTTCAATCGCAGGTCATCAGGTTAGCGTGTATTTAGTGAAAATATACCGGGAAACCCTCGCTGTTTCAATATCACTTCATCGACATGATTATGAAAGCATGTTGTGGGAGTAAAATAACCTCCCTTATATGTGCACACATTAATCTGCATATTTTGAATGCACAGGGATCGAAGCTCATCATAATTATTTTAAACCATCATTTCTCTTTGAGATTGCTTCACTTGAACTAACCATACCAGAAATTTGCTAAATGTTGCGTTTGACCTGTGTTTTTGATTCTGTATTGGTTTTTGGTAACCAAAACCATCTTACTTGGTTGTTCTTAGTCTTGGGGGTTTTGAAAAATCTCTAAACCTAAATGCTAAATTTCTGACATTGCTTTATGAGGAAAGGTGTGCGTGTACTTTTGGAAGTGATCAGGCTTAAAATTGTCAGTAACACTTTATTTTAAGGTGACAGTTACATGTTACTACATGCACTTACTATACTAATAACAGTAAATTATGCATAATTACAAGTAACTAGCCCTAAACCAAACCCTAACCGTAGCTCTGTATTAAGTACATGTATTTAATTAATATTACTCAGTACTTATTTGAGTAGGTACAATGTAACTACTTCACATTAAAATAAAGTTTAACCCAATTTTAGCATGGCAGACATTAAAATGGGTGCAAAAAAAATTAGTGTTTAACCAATAGTTGGTTAGACTGGTTTGAGCTGATAGAAAGGCAACAGTAACTCAAATAAGCACTTGTTAGAACCGAGGTCTGCAGAAGAGCGTCTCTGAACACACAACATGTCCAACCTTGAGGCAGATGAGCTACAGCAGAAGAACACACACACCGGTGACACTCCTGTCAGCTGAGAACAGGAAACTGAGGCTATAATTCACACATGCTCATCAAAACTGGACAATAGAAGATTGGAAAAACATTGAGTCTCAAATTCTGCTGCGACATTCCGATGGTAGGGTCAGAATTTGTCATAAACAACATGAAAGCATGGATCCATCCTGCCTTGAATCAATGATTCAGGCTGTTGATGGTGTAATGGTGTGTGAGATATTTTATTGGCACACTTTGGGCCCCTTAGTACAACCAGCCTACCAGATTATTATTGCTGACCATGTCCATCCCTTTATGACCACAGTGTAACATCTTCTGATGACTACTTCTAGCAGGATAACACACTATGTCACAAAGCTCAAACCATCTCAAACTGGTTTCTTGAACATGACAATGAGTTCACAATACTCAAATGACCTCCACAGTCACCAGATCTCAATCCAATAGAGCACATTTGGGATGTCCTGGAACGAGAGATTCGCATCATGGATGTCCAGCCGACAAATCTGCAGCAACTGCGTGATGCTGTCATGACAATATGGACCAAAATCTCTTGAGAAATGTTTCCATGTTGTTGAATCTATATGCCATGAAGAATAAAGGTAGATTTGAAGGCAAATGGGGGGACCAATTAGCAAGGTGTGGCCAGTGACTGTGTAAGATATCTCTATTGGCCAAAGAAAAAAAGCTTTATCGGTCAACCAAAAAATCTCAACTGGATAGTCCTTCAACCAATCAGACCAACGATACGGGTGACGTACTTTGCATTTGCAGAGCGACGCGAAAACTCCAGGCAGGAAACGTGTCAACAAACGTGTTGGTTTGTAGCATTGATCAGCGGTTTGCAGAATGGCATCGAGCGATTTTTGCAGGTTGTGCAAAAAAAACATGAAAGTGAGTGGTATTTACACCCACTCGAGCGATTTGTTTGCTAAACTAAGGAAGCCATTGAGCATCGTCGAGAGGTTAAAAGTAATTGGATTGACGGTCGCTTTTCTATCGTAATCGTGTTAAAGTAACACTAAGTATTTTTCCTCTGTGGTCGCCCTACTGGTTGGAAACGAAATTGTCCTTTGCTGCTGTCGTAAATAATTTAGCCTACCGTCGCACGCACTCTCGCTGTTTATCCAGCACCGGCTTCAGAATGAACGATGTCCACAGACAAGGTAGAGTATGTTACATGATTTCATGAAAGGATGATGTATTGTGACATCAGAAACGATGACTATTGTAGCGCTTGACGTAAAGCAGTCGAGTTTGTAGTTCTTTTTGTGGTCGGGTTCCTACCCGAAACCCGAAGTTACACAGTGCCAATAAAAGCGATACAGACCACGTCAAGCTATGGCAGACGTGTCATTTAACTTATTTTAAGTCAATGTACCATCACAAAGGTCTTGGAAATATATTATGAAGGTTGAAAATTGTTACTTAGTGTTACTTTAAACCCGCCAATAGCGTACCAGGTGGATAAGCCAGTTTGTGATTGGTCCCCGCAGATTTGTAACGGAAGCAGGATGAAAAAAATGTACAGGTTTCCAGCCTGAGCTGCAGGGCAGTTTGTACATTTCAAGTGTTTTCATTTAGGTTGTATTAAGCACAAACTCAAAATTTGAAACTTATTGGCCTGGTTTCACAGACAGGGCTTAGATTAAGCCAGGATTAGGCCTTAGTTCAAGTTAAAAAAAAATGCCTTTCAAAACAATGGCACTGACATATTTTAAGAAGTTGCATTTAGTTAAAACAGCTCAAACATGCATTTTAGTCTTGGACTAGCTTACATTTTTTTCTGTGAAACCAGGGGAGAACGTTATAAGTGCAAATTGTTTTAAGTAGATTTTTCTGTTTTCTTCCACAGAACCACAGTAAGTTTTGTAGCGTACTGCTGCTCTAGCCAGTGTCTGAGGATGTTTGACCTGCAGGGCTGATGTCTTACACACGGGAAACCTCACAGCACTGCTCATGGTGCGTTCATCTTCACAAAGGACTTCGCTAGAGACTTTCTGTGGAACTGGTACCTTTCTGAGCTTCAAGCCCCACTTCAGGAACATTTGACAGCCCACCGTCCCGAAGATCTTCATGACAGACATTAAAGTATGTCCTCCTGTCCTGAGTGTAGCATCTTTTAAGAAAACCAGCAGTTTGTTAAACCTGATTATTTCACAAATGAATGTAGAATGAGAAGAATTGAAGCAATCGATCAATAAAGTATTGTTTGTGTTGGGATTGTTATGGTTAGCTGTAACCAAAAAGAATGAAGGTTTATTGAGAAACTTAACATTTATTCTTGTTTTAAAGATTACCGAAATATATCAATTTAAAACTAACGACTTTTAAGTGAAATATGGATATTTTTGTTTTCATTTGAAAGGAAAATATTGTTTTTTTAGAGCTCTTCACTGAAAATATTACTGAAATGTCATGTTTCTTTAAAAAGTACTTAATAAAGACCATGATCCAATTCTTTCCTTTTAAAATATAAACGTGTGTCAGTTGAATCTGATAATACGTCATAATATAAGTGTATGTGTGTGCTGAAAGTGACCAGGATTCAGCTCTTTAAAACACAATCACGTGTGTTGTTTTGTGTTACGAGTCTTTTGTGAAGCTTTAACTACAGACTGCTATAAAGTGCCAATTGACTTTAATGAAAATGGGAAATTGATTGTTCTCATTGGAGGCAGCTTCAAGGGATTGTTCTCGAATAGTACTATTTTTGTGTAAGAGAATATTTTGAGACACGAATTGTGAGATTTGCTGATGCTACACTACAGCTGTCAGTCATACAGCAGCAAAACATCAACACTGTTCAGCCTTCAGGCATTTCTTACTAAGTTAATGTATATATGTCACGGTTTCTTTACAGTTCTTTATTTTCTCTGAAGAGTTTGTTCAGCCTAACTTTTTACTATGTTTCATGTTGGCATTTATATGTAATTGTGCTGTTGTTCCAATGTTTGGAAATAACAACTATGTTTTAAACATCTCTTCTAATTTCGATTTCATTCATACTGAGCACCATTTTGACTGTGAATGTTACTGTTATGGCAGCACTGAAGCTGCATCTGTGTATTATACAGTATGCAGAATAAATACACAGAATCATGACATTGTTTTGTGTTTGAATGTTGATTCTTTCAATCTGCTGATTGAAATGGCAATGGCAAAGACAAAAAAAAGACAAATCAGATGCAACTGATGTGGCATCTAACTTAAGCTGTCTCAGAGCTGGCATATTGTATGGCTTTTATATGACATTGCGTCTTTACACAGAATTTAGAAACACTTGAACTCTACTTTGACAATTTCTATGTACATCATCTGGAAATACTCTGAAAACAGAGTTGAATGAAATGTCTGCTCTGTGGATCTGAGAATTGAAATACGATCTTTATGGGTATTATTTACAGTATTTTTCTCTTCCATGATCACAACTGCTCGGACATGAAGAAACTATTGCATCCAGTAGCCTACTGGGTTTTCTGAAAATGAGACCTTTTTGCTTTGAATATATATTCCAAAACAATTTGGGGTCTATGCATTTTACTAGGGAGTGGTTAATGTAGTCACTCTAATGATATGTAAATATATGCAAATGTAATCATGTCTAATTGCTTGGGCAATGGACTTATTTTTTTTTTTGGTATACACTTTCTCAACTGAGCAGAAACTGATTTTTTATCATTTTAGAATAATAATTTAACAAAGTATGTATAGATTTCATGAGATGCAGACTGGAAGCAGATATTAGACATCTCATAAATCACCTGAAACATGTATTGTAATATATTTTCCTGTCTCTGACACTATATGTTCCCGTGACAGGCCAACAGATGTCTCTCCTGCTCTTCATCTTCTCACTAAAACTAATGACATTGAATCTACTTAACTGTAGATGACTAATAGTAGTTTACTGACAAGTTGGTTCTGATGGAGGGCCCGAAAGCAGAAGAATGCTTAATTTAAATGTATTGAAACAGTAATACAGTTGAAGCTGCACACGGCTCCTGAACAGATAAACAGCAACGAAGAAAATAGTCAGGCAGGCAGGGATCAGAGTCCAGGATAATCAAATCCAAATCGTGACCAGCAAAAGGCAGAGTACAAAATGAAAGAAAGCATAAATGTAGCTGAGAAATCAAGCAATAACGGGAGACAGGTGAGTGCAAACAGCAGATGCGCTGACTGTGAACACAAACAAGCGCAAATCCACGTGGAATTTGAAAAGACAGAAACACAAAAGAGGAAGAAAACAGGAAGATCAATTCCGAGTCCTGACACTTTTATCAGTTTTGCTTTTCCTTCAAGTGTGTGTGTTTGCATATTTCCTCAGAATAATAAATTTTATGCACAGATGTTATGTATTTACTTTATATATGTGTGTGTGTTGTATGGATGGATGGATGGATAGATAGATAGATAGATAGATAGATAGATAGATAGATAGATAGATAGATAGATAGATAGATAGATAGATAGATAGATAGATAGATAGATAGATAGATAGATAGATAGATAGATAGATAGATAGATAGATAGATAGATAGATAGATAGATAGATACTGTTGTGATATGGATATTGTAATTGTGAATACACTGTAGGCTACTGCAGGAGGCTCGTGTAATGTATCGTGGTGACCTGTGTGTGTGTGTGTGTGTGTGTGTGAGGTGGAGTGGAAGGTCTCTGAAGGACACACCGATGTAGAGGGAGGAGCAGCAGCGAGCAGCGCGTGCACGAGTCCAACAATGACTCTGGATTATACAGTGTGCATGATTGCTGCTGTCTCAATCCATTCGCTCGGTTTGCGCTCCTTTTGTCTTTCTGCAACTCGAAGGCGCCCGACTGAAGGTGAGAACTCTCTCTCTGGTGTAGCGATGTGGATTTAAAAGCGTATTGGTGAATTAATAAGTCGCATTAAGTAACGTTACACATTGATTTAATTAACTAATTAAACTCTAACTAATTTCGGTGATAACCGTTGCCTACTTGAGTTACGAACAAGTGTGTGACGTCAGCATTCGTCGCTTTTTACGTGTTTTTGTTGTTGAACGAGTCTGTCAGTGATGCTGGGCTTGATGGAAGATAAAGTAGGCTAGTTGCTGCCACTTTGGTTTATAAAAAAGGGTTCATTAAATTGCACTGTAGTCGTATGTTATTTGTGATAAATGATTGAATTATTTACATTTTCGTTTGTTTATTAAGAGTCTGGTTCTTTGATGTAGGGCTATATATTTCTTTGTATGGTCTACATAAATAATCCAAATTCAATTATACATTCACAAATAGTGTGTAACTTATACAGAGTAGGCTATATGTGAGTTTCGATGTCAGTTTACTGCATATGAGGCAATTTTGGAGCATAAAAATAATTAGACACTTAAAGCCACGCTTAATATCAATGCATTATATGAAAATATCTAGTGGCATTTATCTATTTATTACTGTTCAAAATGCTAAATATTAAATGTTATTAGAGCATGTCCATTGTTAATTCCATTGCCTATTTTGTGAACACTAAAAATCAAATTGACATCGGTTTATGGCAATTAATGTAAAAGTAATAGCAAAATGGTTCAGAAGAAAAGGCTACTTAACTTCATGAGTTGAACTGTTTATTGACATTGATGTAGCCACAGAAAAAAATTACTTCAAATATTCTGACTACAATGCTGTGTTATGATGTTAAAAGTCAATGCATCAAGTTGATTGTTGTAAGAGGCTAGTACCAATGGCAGGGCATTGATTCTCTTTCTAGCTCATCTGCATTTGAACACTTCAGATTGTCAGAATTACTTTACCTAGATATTATATTGGCTCTTTCAAACTAATGCTTGTTTTTTTCAATATATAAGTTTATATTTAATACATTACATTTGCAGTTTATCTAACCTCATATGCATGTTTTTAAAATATATCATACCACTTCACGTGGGCTTTATGTGTTTTTGAGCTGTCTGTACTTCAGAAGAATTGACTTCATTCTCATGTGGGGTCTGTTCCAACAACACAGCCTTAGACCTCTGGCTGCCTTCTGCCTGACCGTCGCTCCACATGTTTGAAACTGAATAGATTTACCATCCTTTAGAAATTATACTCGATAAATACAGAAATCAAATATAATTGTCTCTAAATATTAGCTCCCCAGTCTGGCTTCCTGCAGACCCAAGAAGCTTTGTGAAGTGGAAATAGAAACGTCTGTGCTTTGCCAAATCAAACTGTACATTAGATTTGAGGAAGGAGCATGTGTGCGCTTTATTAGACAGCCAAACCTGAGGGCTTGAGGAGGCTTGGCGCTGTGCCTCTGGGACTGGACTGCCAACTACTCCAGGCTTTATTAAACTGTCTGGCAATGCGTAACAGTAACACAGAATACAACTCTGTTGTGGACTTAGGCGACATAGCATATTGTTTGATTGTGCTAAACTACATCTGTAGCAAAGGTTCAGAAGTATACGTATAAGTAATAAGTTGCACATTATGTTTGTTGTAGTGTTTTCTCATAAAATGGTGTAAGAAACAATTATCCAAGGTTAGTTTGTGAGAATTGGGATGACAATTTTTTAGGGGGATTTTTGAAGAATAGGATGTTATTCTTGAGAATTTTTTCTATTATTACATGGCTCTCTCGTGGTATTCTACAGTTGAATTATTTTCGCATAAAGCCGCTGTTAATAATTTAGTTTTTTGTTTTGTTTTTTGATGATGATGATGACTTTTATACAGGTTAAGGAAAGAAGAAAGAAAGAAGAAAGAAAGAAGAAGAAAGAAAGAAAGAAAAGAAAGAAAGAAAGAAAGAAGAAGAAAGAAGAAAGAAAGAAAGAAAGAAGAAATCCAAAAATCAAGAACAAACAGTGCAAAGAGGTTCCACAGCCTCTCAACAAGAAAGAAAATAATTATTTTCCAACTGATTGACTTGAGAAGGATGAAAAATAATATGTTCTTAAAAGATATATTATATGTAATGGAAGTATAATCTCATCAATTAAAAAAAGGTGTGTGCATATGGTTGGAAGACAAAGTCCCCCAGTGATGAAAATGTTGTTTATATGTCTAAGTGGTGTTTTTTATATTTTTTTAGACAAACAATGTGTAAATTAGTATTTTCTCTTTAAAATTGCAGTGAACCAAAGACAGTTTGAAATTCCTGGTGTTTCTGACGTCACAAACTACCTTGTAACCAATCATGTCAACTTGTGATCATCAACGAGTGGATCTCTGAGCTGGTGTGAGTGAGTTGAGGCAGGGCTAATTTACATATTCATAGAAACGCGTATACTAAATGAGTCAAGAGTGTTATATTCAAGCTATTTTAAATGAGAGAGAGAGAGAGAGAGAGGAGAGAGAGAGAGAGAGAGAGAGAGAGAGAGAGAGAGAGAGAGAGAGAGAGAGAGAGAGAGAGAATAAATAGTTTAACTAGTTTATTTTCTCGACTCGCATCACTCTTTCTTCTAATGTTATAAAAAAAATCGAAATTGTATTTGATAAATAACCATCTAATAAGCATACAAGTACAGTCACGGAATAAGTGATAATGACCAACTGACTCACATTTACTATCAGATCAGAATCAATCAGATTTAGAACCTGATTAAAATCTGATTTACTTAAGTGCAGTTCCATTCATACTTTCACCTGGCTTAAGAACATCAGTTCTGTCTTTTTTCATTTCCGTTCACTCTTTTGACCTATAGTCAATATGGAGGATGAGGTTTCCTGATCTAATTGAAGTTGGCTAAGTCTTCTTTTAATCCGATTCCTCAAAGCAATCCTATCAAGATCTTTTAAGGATCTTTGGTGTCACCTTTGACCCTGTAATGGTAGAATTGAATAGCGGTTCACATATTATGGGCTTGACAAGTAGATTTCTGCAGGTACGGGGAGATTAGATTGTCTCTGTAAAATAAACTGGACTGTGTGCCAGGATATTTATATTTTATTGAAGTGATTGTTCTCGTAATAGTTGCTTCTTCAGAGGGTTGAGGGTTTGTTGTAATATGTAATTTGTTAGCAATTATTTCCATCCAGGATGTATTTTGCACAATCTGGGGTTTGTTCGAGCGCAGCTAGTACTTTAGATTTGGTTTCAAGTCTTATTTTTAGGACTGAATATCCACACTGTATAACTTCGAGCCGCGCAATTGACACTGCTCTCATGCTCTCACGCCACACGTCCATATTCTCACGCAGTGAGAGCAAAGAGGACACGGACAATGTGCTTTTGATATAACAAAGAAAGAGAACGGAGATGTTACGTTGAGAAAAATGTACTCTAGAGTGGTGCTTTTTTCGAAAAACAAAAAAATGGGATTAAATTACATAGTCATTATACACTCTAAAAAAATATGATTCTTCAAAGGTTATTTACACAGTTCTATTTAGTACCGTATTATCCTGAAGAATCTTTTGCTGAAATGGTTCTTTGTGTTAGAGTTTAGTTTCCCGCCTTTTTGTTTTTCAAATCTCTAACTGTCAAAGCCTCCTCTTACTGATTTTCTGGAGCTCAGCTGTACAACTACACAGACTATCAACATACTCTCAACAACAGGTAAATGATTTCTTATATAAATCTATAAATTATATCTTTTAACATTGTTATAATCATTTTCTAACAATCATGTCTTTTTCTCTTAGTTTAACAGAACATGTAGTGTGAGCAGCTCTGTTCAGTTAAGGATACTCATCTTCTCTTCTACACAAAGTAAGTAACAGAGATATGGAATTTATGATCCATATTGTTTTTTTAATTTTTTATTATTATTTAATTTCAGATGCTGTTACATATCATAACCTCATCATCTGCTGAGAGAAACTGCCACTCAGAATACACACATAATGAAGGACGTAAAGACAGAGGATTGTGAAGATATTTCACTGGAACTTGGTCTTCATTACCTCTATATCGTGTTCAATGTCAGTTGTTATTTATTATGTATTCAGCTAACAACTGTTATTAGAGCACTGTCATTTTTGCTACAATCTGCCATGACAATAAAAAACAAAAGTACATGAACAATAACATGTTGTTTTAAAAAAATGTAAAACCCAAATAGAGGCAACAAGATAAAAGACCAGGCAGATAGAGGGCTAAAAAAACACTATATTCATAAATAATAATTTATAAAAAATAATATTAATAATATGGAGATAATATACTAATAGTAATGAAAATAAATATTGTTGAAAAGATTATTTATAACACCTTTAAAGTTCTATATAGCACTTTCAACCCATGGTTCTTTATGGAACCTTATAATAAGGGTTCAATTTAGCACCAAAAAGGGTTCCGCTATTGTTACAAGCCGAAGAACCCTAATTTGGGAGTGTTTAGAACCATTTTTTAAGAGTGTATTTTTACTCTAATACCATTAGAAAAAGGCCTTATACATATTGTATACAAATCAGTTGTTAATTTTAACATTTAAAGTCCCCTGGTGGTGAAAATCTTCTTTTTTTATGTTGTCTTGTCCATATGTGGTGTTTGTTTCTAATATTCTTAAGAAAAACCATGTACAAATTCATAAGTCAACACCATTGCTGAGTATTTTCTCTTTAAAACTGCAGTAAACCAAAGACAGTCTCAAAAACCTGGTTTGAAATCGCTGGTGTTTCTGACGTCACAAACTACCTTGTAACCAATCACATCATAGTGTGATCGTCAAAGAGTGGATCTCTGAGCTGGTGTGAGTGAGTGGAGGCGGGCTAATTTACATATTCATAGAACCGCGTATACTACATGATGCAAGGGTGTAGAGTTATATTCAAGCTATTTTAAAGCTACACCGTGTGATTTTTACCCCCATCTAGCGGTGAAAAGGTATGACCATCCAGAGAATATTAGTTTCTGTTCTTCTCAATTCCGATTTCGTTTTAACTCCTACGGTGGCCAATGTAGTCCAAGATTAACATGGCTTCCAGTTCGACCTCGTCCACTTTCGACACGGTGCCATCGAGTGTTAAAACGCGAAAGGCGAAGCTTGAATTAACGGCCTATGTCCCTCTTTGTCTAATGTACTTTCAAGATGGAGGGGCAACATGGCGACCGACATTAGAACCCCTTACCCGTATGTATTTTCAATGGCATATTATACACTCACGAGAATACTTTATTACTTGAACGAAGTAAATATACATTAATGAGCACATATATTTTTGAAAGAACTAAGTGTTTTTAGCTAAGAATAAACTAAAAAAGTTACACAGTGTAGCTTTAATGCATGATGAATTTTTCATCAAGGAAAAAACATTTAAATATGCCATTTTGGTGATCAAAGATGAGTTTTAAAGACTACAGGGGGACTTTAAGAGTAATGTACCAGCCGACAGGGTTCCCTGTATAGTTTACAACATTAAGAAAGTTTTTTTCCCCTTGAGAGTATATATCCAAAAAAAACTGAAAACTGGTCATTGTGCCCCTGCTCACATTGCATGCATCGATTCATATGCTGACCAGATAAACCAAAAAAAGACATTTTTTCAGGTCGAGATTCAAACTAATTCAGAGACAACATGAGATTAACGTACATTAGTTCTCAGTGTGAGCTTTGAAATGTCATGAACAAGCACAGCAGGATGGAGTCTGGCAGTAGCTCTTACGTCTGGGACTCAGCAGGGAGTCTTTGGTTGTGTGTGCTTTAGTCGTACCATAAATAGGAAATGTTCTATTTGCTGAAAGGGCAGAATATTAACGAAAGAGTGAAAACAAATCTGAGGAGTTAATATTCTTGCAAAAACACTTTGAGAAGCCTGTAAGGAAAGGAGTCTGGGGATTTCTGGCAGATCTTATTAAATGTGTTTTGGACAGACCAGTCAATTTGATAACTGTTATAAATTAATTCATTTAATCAATGATTTGTGCCATGGATGATCTCTTTCATTTTATTTGGTACTGTGTAGATATTTTTTTCGTATTGTGATTATATATCTCATAATTGCAACTTCATATCTCTATGCTGTTAATTAATATTGCGACTTTTTATCTCGCAATTAGGTTATTTCTCACAGGAATGGTATTTCTCTGCAACTTTTTTTTTTAAACCTTCTATTCATCAAATTATCCTGAAAAAATGTGTCACGGTTTTCACAAAATACACTTTTTACAGTATTTTTGATCAAATAAATGTATCCCTGCACTGTAAATTATACGATCAATAAGTTGACAACATGGGTTTTTACATTGCTTTAACTCATCAAAATGCGTTAAGCAATTTTCAACTTTTTTTAAGTTATACAAGATTTAACAAATTTATTAAGTCAGTTTAATGTAATTTAAGTTGAAATTACGTACACATCCAAGTAGATTGTACTCAAAACATTTTTTTGGGTGAGCATAAGAGACTTATGACATTTGAATGGTAGTGTATTATGAATACTAATGGGATCATATTGAAATTTGCCGTAAACGTCATTGTTTTTGGACGACTCCAAACTGATTATACACAGTTACAGAAGTTCTGCAGGCAATTGTGAGTTTTAAACAAATCCGTCCAGAACTTGTACAATTAAACCCTGATTACATTTCCAAAAACTCAAGAAACTCAGTATATTGTTTTGTAAAGCCATCCGTCTGAATACTTCAACAAACATTCATGCAATAAAACAATCTAGTTAAATTACATCATAATAGAAATAACTACAAATGCAGATCTCTTTGAATAGCAAAAACAAGGATATGCAGTAATAAAATGTTCAACAGCAAAAGAAATAAGACACGAGACCCCTGAAGCCAGATGTTTTGCAGAACGTATCTGTGTCAGCCTGCATTTATGGAAACAATCCCACAACTCTTAATTAACAGACGAGGCCAGTAGGTTGGATACAGTCGTCCTCATATAAGACCACAGGGTATAATGCTGTGTTTATGTTTTGTGTAATGAATTATTAAGAAGGATTTATGTAAGGATGCCAGAGCAAGGCTATAAGGAAGATTATGTCATGTCTGTGTGTGCTGTCTGACAATGCCAGTGGTGTTTCTGACTGAATCGTATTGGTCTGCTGGAAACATTCATCCATCTGAGTCACTCATTGTAAAATATGCTGTTTTTTTTATCTGTAAGTGGAGCATTGAATCTTTCAGGTTAGTTTATGAGAGTGTAGAGTCGGTTCTTTCTAGTGATTCAGTCAAACCGGTTCAATTGGCAACACCATTTAACACAATTTATGATACACTGTGCATTATGATATATGATACATTTTATGTGTGTGTGTGTGTGTGTGTGTGTGTGTGTGTGTGTGTGTGTGTGTGTGTGTGTGTGTGTGTGTGTGTGTGTGTGTGTGTGTGTGTGTGTGTGTGTGTGTGTGTGTGTGTGTGTGTGTGTGTGTGTGTGTGTGTGTGTGTGTGTGTGTGTGTGTGTGTGTGGATGGAAATAAGGAATAGATAGATAGATAGATAGATAGATAGATAGATAGATAGATAGATAGATAGATAGATAGATAGATAGATAGATAGAGATAGAAGGATAGATAGATAGATAGATGATAGATAGATAGATAGATAGATAGATAGATAGATAGATAGATAGATAGATAGATGATAGATAGATAGATAATAGATAGATAGATAATAGATAGATAGATAGATAGATAGATAGATAGATAGATAGATAGATAGATAGATAGATAGATAGATAGATAGATAGATAGGGTTAGACACTTTTGTCTTGTGAAGTAAGATATGGCAATTTGTATAACACCATATTTTCATTTTTGTTCACATTAAATCCAAACTTCACTCCTATTAAACATTGCTAAAATATACAGTGATATATATCTTCTTTTAAACAGGCTTGAGTTGATGGATCATATGTAAGGCATCTGGTTGGTTGCCCTGGTAACGGTGGGGCTGAGCGGGAAGGTGTGAAAGTGCAGGAATACGGGTGTTGTTCCTTTGTCTTCCATCAGATCTCAAGATCCGCTCCTTCACTGGGAAGGTGATGGGAATTCTCCTCAAACAGGTTTCCGAAGGAACCGCTTTAAAAAAGTCCTTGTAGCCAGTTTTTACATCTTATGAACTCCATAAACAGTTGGAGTGATCTTTTCTTATATTTCTTGGGAAGCGTTCTGAGTGAGGAATAAACACAAGCAAAAGTAAGACCTTCATGAAATGTTTTATCTCTCTCTTGGGCTTGGATGTATATTGTACAGTTCCGGAAGGACTTTAAATTAAAGTGATGATGGATGGTTTTCTTTCAGGATTCCCCAGATTACATGTTGTAATTTTAGATGTATGAGGGATTGTGGTAGATTATGTGCACTAGTAACTGTGTGATGTGGTTTTAATGGGAAATAAAATGGCTTGAATTCAGGTTTATGATAGACACAGTTGACAGTGACTTTTCCTGCTTGTATAATCCAGTGTGTTTAGGATAATACTGCTGTTGTTTACAGCCAGCAAATCAGATTACAAGAGAGATCTCTAAAAAATGGACATGCTCGAAAATGTGTTTGGTTATGCTACAGGTGTCATTGAAATGTTACTTGCAAATTGTGTTTGTTCATGTAAAATCTGTACATTGCCTAACATCTCCTTGCATCTCTTGCAGGTTCTGTTGTGGTGAAGAATGCAGAGAGGAGGTGTTTTCTTACAATGCAGTAAAACCAAAACATAATCTACCATAAACACGGGAGACAAAAGAAGATTTCCATTAGCAAAAAGAAAGAAAGGGAAGTGACAATGGGCCGAAAGAAGATACAGATTACCCGCATAATGGATGAGAGAAACAGACAGGTAAGATGAGGACGTCTGCTTTACAAATCCTTTAGGAAAAAAAAATGTGTCCGGTGTTTTCCAAGTCTATCTAGATCTGTAAGTATGGTAGATATAAGAAAGCTTTGAGTTGCTACTACAACAGACTAATGTGTTCGACATACTTAGCCAAATATAAGTGAATCAGTTCTTAAAGAGCCTTGCACATTTTCTGTTATAGATAAATATTGTGTTGATAAATGTCCATTTCAGTCATTTGCACAAACGATGTTGACTATATACACAACCGTTCAAAAGTTTGGGGTCAGTAGATTTTTTAAAGAAATTAATACTTGTATATTCAGCAGGGATGCTTTAAATTAACCAAAAGTGACGATTATAAAGTTACAACATATTTCGGATTCATTCATTCAACTATCTATTCATTAAAGAATCATGAAGAAAATGTATCATGGTTTCCACAAAAATATTAAGCAGCACAACTGTTTTCAACATTGAAAATAATAATAAATGTTTCTTGAGCTGCAAATCAGCATATTACAATGATTTCTGAAAGATCATGTGACACTGAAGACTGGATTAATGATGCTAATATGTCAGCTTTGTCGTCACAGGAACATTATTAATGTTACAGGTCTCTTGATATCAACCTTAAAGGGACTATATGGAACTTTTCCCCCAAAATAAACGTAACAATAGCCTTTTTATTTTACCATTTATGACTCAAACATCTCCTGTTGAGCTTACTGACACCTTGTCCGCTCACAGTGGGTGCACCTATAAGCCTGTATCCTATTTTTCCTATTTTCTGTCGGGTCGGATTTTTCCCGCGCTGTCTGCGGATGTGACGTCAAGCGCGTTCATGTTAAACGTTTCAGATCACTCTGCCACCACCGCTAGTCAGCACTTATCTCAAACAATATATGTATTTGACTGTTCTTACCTCTGTAAACATAATGTTGACCTCCTTGCAGCAGATGACTTGTGAAGTGTGCACATACGAGCGCTGCGAGCACAAAGGAAGAGCAGTTCTGTTTTTTGGCCACAGGTGTCAGTCGTGAGTTTAAATTTCAGAAAAACGCATATAGGCCCTTTAAGATTTGGAATCAAGAACCAGGTCCATTTTTTTTCCCCTTGCTGGTTGCACTCAACAACAGAGACATGTACAATCCGGTTCATGAGAGGATAAGTACAGTATTATGAACAGTTTTTTAAAGGAATAGGCTATATGCACGCATAACTTCCGCCTTTGACGCAAGGCTGCTCTTCAGTTTCCGGTTGGGGAGATTTAAAGCGGAGGAAAATGGGATTATGGCAGAATTTGCTGTCCTCCCGTCTTTGAAACGAAACTTTCATACGTTTAGATGACATGTTATATATATAGTTATGTTTTTTTATTATAATAAATAAAATAAGCATAAACAAAATGAGGGGGGGCTGTTTTGTCTGTTTTTGTGACTAACGTTCCTTTAG
This sequence comes from Chrosomus eos, assembly GCA_036326025.1. Classification (NCBI taxonomy): domain Eukaryota; kingdom Metazoa; phylum Chordata; class Actinopteri; order Cypriniformes; family Leuciscidae; genus Chrosomus; species Chrosomus eos. The sequence continues at coordinate 13,359,167 of CM070818.1, read as the reverse complement.
TATAGCCAAAGAGTATAGAAGCCAATATAAATTCTTGGATATGCATAGCACTCTACGATCGGCGGAAGTAATCCAGCATCCTTAGACCTTCACTGGAAATACGTCCGTGCATAGAGCCTATTGGGCAAAAAGACTGACAAATCAGACACAAACTTATACGAGTTATTTGTTTGAAGCGACTCACTGACTCATTTACTAAATCATTCAGAACGTTTCTTCACTAAACCACAATTATAAAGAAATCTGGTATTAAGAATCCTTACAATTCCCATTTATTCCCACTTTAAAGGGACTATATGGAACTTTTTCCCCAAAATAAACGTAACAATAGCCTTTTTATTTTACCATTTATGACTCAAACATCTCCTGTTGAGCTTACTGACACCTTGTCCGCTCACAGTGGGTGCACCTATAAGCCTGTATCCTATTTTTCCTATTTTCTGTTGGGTCGGATTTTTCCCGCGCTGTCTGCGGATGTGACGTCAAGCGCGTTCATGTTAAACGTTTCAGATCACTCTGCCACCACCGCTAGTCAGCACTTATCTCAAACAATATATGTTTTTGACTGTTCTTACCTCTGTAAACATAATGTTGACCTCCTTGCAGGCAGCAGATGACTTGTGAAGTGTGCACGCACGTACGGGCGCTGCGAGCAGTGTTGCCAGGTCCGTATGTTTCCGCGCGTTGTTTGTGTAGTGCACGGGTTGACGCGATTGTTTTACTCACTGGAACATGATTGTTATCGGGGAAACACCCGGGAACGCTCTTTGACTATTTTTGGCCGTGATAGGGTTAGTTTTGATGAGCAATTGGGCTGGTTTTGTTGTGCAGACTTGGCAACCCTGGCTGCGAGAGAGCAGAAAGGAAGAGCAGTTCTGTTTTTTGGCCACAGGTGTCAGTCGCAAGTTTAAATTTCAGAAAAACGCATATAGGCCCTTTAATGAACAGCATCAGATACAGCCAAATGTATCATCATAAGCTCAATCTGTTTAGATGCCTTTTTTAAAAAAAACAAAAAAAAAACCTTCATCTGTGTAGACCATTGGAGCACCAGGAACGTGCCACACCTTCAGTCCTAACATACGTGATTTATTTCTGTTCAAATGCCCGCTCAGGAGAGCCCCATGTCTCATAGGCGTGTTTAATGAATGCACAGGTCAGACTCCATGCGTGTGCACACAGGAGCTCTTGTGTGTGTTCCTCAGCGGTCGCAGTAATGAGAGCAGTTCAGGGCTCCACATCTCTCATTAGAAGAAGACTAGTCAGTCTGAGGGCTTGTACAGTCTCTCTCTCTCTCTCTCTCTCTCTCTCTCTCTCTCTCTCTCTCTCTCTCTCTCTCTCTCTCTCTCTCTCTCTCTCTCTCTCTCTCTCTCTCTCTCTCTCTCTCTCTCTCTCTCTCTCTCTCTCTCTCTCTCTCTTTTTTACATATACATTTTTTTTTCAATTTTTTTTACATATACATATAAATATATTCCTGTGTAAATTCATAATTCCTCTGTACTGTATGAAGTGATTTTGGTGTTTGTTTTATACAGTATTAGTAGAAATTCATTACCAGTTTATTAAGGCTTCTGATGTAAAAAGCCTGTTAGCAAAATCATTCACCAGAAAAAAAAGTATAATAGCTGTAACTGGGGTGGGACCCTTCCAAAAGGTACTAATATGTGCATTTAAGGTACTAATATGTACACTTCAGGTTATATGTTGTACCTTTAAGGTACTAAAGTGCACCCTAAAGAAAGTACAATGGTGTAGCTTTTGCCCCAGTGACAGTGTTTGTACTTTATTTTATATAAGAGTGATAGAAAAGTCTCTTATGCTCATCAAGGCTGCATTTATTTGGTCAAAAAACAGTAATATTGTGCAATATTATTATAGTTTTTAAAAAAGTTTTCTATTTTAAAATATTTTTAAATGTTATTTATTCTTGTGATGATAAAGCTGAATTTCCAGCATCATTAGTCCAGTTATCAGTGTTTCATTCTGTTCCACATTGTAAATTAATTTTTCTTTTATTATCCAAAAGCGCTAATCATTCCTCATTCACCTCTGGAACTATGTTAAAGCTTTTTCAAATGTGATACTTCGACATTGACAACAAACATTGAAGGAGTTTGGTTTAAGAATGTGTCCCTCAGCTGTGAAGTGGTAGCAATGCTTGAGATTCCTCAGGGAGGGTGATAATTGGCAGGAAACATGAGAAGATCTGGCAACTCTGACAGCTGGGTCGCATCACATGGCCGTGAAGAATGACTTCTTCTGATACTATTAATGAACATACACTTAGAATAAATCCCTGCACTCAATCACAGTACTTTTTCTATGAGTATTAAAAGCTTGGAGTCGTTATTTGATTTTATTTACACTGCCATTTGGTGTCGGTAGGATTTTTTTAAAGAAGTGTCTTATGCACTGCATTTATCTTAAAATATACAGTAAAACAGAAATATTTTGAAATATTATTCCAATTTAAAATAAGTTTTTTCTGTTTTAATATATATATTAAAAAATTGTCACATGACCCTGCAGAAATCATTCTATTAAGCTGATTTGCTGCTCAAGAAACATTTCTTATGATTTTATTGATTTATGATGAATATTTTGCTTTGACTGTCTAGAATTTATCATGTGTGTTATATGTTTATGTGTAATTTTTAGTACAGCCATCTTGGCCAAGACTCCCTGGAAGAAGAGATTTCTTTTAATCTCAATGGGACCTTCCTGGAAAAATAAAGGATAATAAATATGATTATCAATGTTAAAACAGTTGAATAGAAAGCTCAAAATGGCAGCATTTGCTTTTATTTTATTTGTTAATTTTATTTTATTATTTTTATCATATATGTTTTTACTCTCACTTTAAACCAATTTAATGCATCCTTGCTGGATAAAAGTATTAATTTCTTAATAAATAGTGTCATGTGTGTAGAGGTAGACATTTAGAGTTTAATATTTGTTTCTACATCCATAATTTACAGTTTTCTCTGTTTTTAGATGTGGCTTTTTTTTTCAGATGTATTTTTTGGTTTGTGCAAAACCCACATCAGTCAACAGTGAACAGATCTCTTCAAGTTCCTTGAACGATTTATTTGAAATCTGTTACATCGATGATAACATACACCTTTAAGAAGGTTGCTCTGATTTCTGCTGTTCTCCTATAATTTTCATAGGTGACGTTCACGAAGAGGAAGTTTGGTCTGATGAAGAAGGCGTATGAGCTCAGTGTTCTCTGCGACTGTGAAATAGCCCTGATTATCTTCAACAGCTCCAACAAGCTCTTCCAGTACGCCAGCACGGATATGGACAAAGTCTTGCTGAAATACACAGAATACAATGAACCACACGAGAGCAGAACCAACTCTGACATTGTGGAAGTAAGTGGCTTCAAAAGCAATCTCAGTTATGATTTGCTCTGATTTAATTACCCGTTTGAAATTGATTGAAAAAGATTAAAGATTTTAAAGTCGGCATGACATGGAATTTGCTGTAGTCTTTTCTTCCCTATTGTGAAGTATATCTGAGTGAAACTGCTTCTCAAACAAGAAAAAATGTAGGGCGGGACTTTGATAATTGATTGGCTGGTTTGCTATTGGTGGATCTCATGTGAGTGACAGGTTGTCCCGGCCTCACGCCAGTGCATCTGGAGATGCGGGCTGCGTTTACCGTTGTTGTAATGCAGTTAACAAACAGTTGTGTCTGCATCTCCTCGAGCACACAGGCTGGAGTAATTATAGATCGCGGTCTTCTGAGAGGCATGTGCTCAAATTACATCTTCTTTGTCACATGCATTTGCTCCATTTACAATTAACATGTGAAGCTAGCCAAGGCTGTTCTGTGCTTTTCCTTTTGCCAAGGTATAAGCAATTGTCATCTGTGTTAAGATTTATTCATAGAAGCTTTCATCCAAAGCGACTCATACACTACCAGTAAAAAGATTGGTATAATTTAATTTTTTTAAAAAATATTTTTGAGAGTCTCTTATGCTCACCAAGGCTGCATTTATTTCAACCAAAATACAGTAAAACATTATATTGTGAAATATTATTACAATTTTAAAGAATTGTTTTCTATTTGAATATATTTTAACATGAATTTTCAGTATTATTACTCCAGTCTTCAGTGTCAGTTTTTGCTGTGTAATGTTTTTGTGGTCACTGATAAAAAAAAAAAAATTCAGGACTCTTTGAATGAACAGCATTTATTTGAAATAAAAAGACAAAAAAAATGTCTTTACTGTCACTTTTGTCTTTTGAATCTGAATTATTCCAAACTTTTGACCAGTACGTCCGGTAGTGTGTAAATTTTATCTTAAATAACCAAATTATTCTGCAATATTTGTTGTGATTGTGAGACTATTTTCTGTTGAGATGCCAGATTTAAAGTAAATGGTGAATGTTCAGCGTCTAGCTATCTGTAGCTAAATGCGGGAGCTGAAGTCATGTGAACAGATTTTCTGCGAGTGGTGCTAATTGGTTGTAGCTAAAAATAAAGATCCAGTCTTATCCAACATTCATACCGAGGAAACCTGAGATACTATCAGTCAAGGACATGGCACTTTTGGCAAGCGCTGCACTCGTTAGCGTCTATTAATCACAAATCCCTTGCGTGTACCGGGAATGCATTTCTGTATCAAAGTTATGTGTGCTGGTCTCACATTAGCATACCCTATTGTTTTGCAGTATATTTGCATGCAATATGCAGTAACTATAAGCTTTCATTTGATAATCTGTACACTGTAAAAAATTAAGTTTTCTCAACTTTTTTTAATTTTTTTTAAATTTAATTTAAGTTGAGAAAACTTAATTTTTTTAGGTGTTACCAATTGAAGTCATTTTTTTAGGTTGATCCAACTGTTCACTTTTTACAGTGTACATATAATATGTATCCAAATAGGGATTATTATAAAGATTGTTAAGGAGGCTCATCTTGAAGCTGTTTTTGACTGGAGTCGGTTATAATGATTTGATTGGGGCAGATTCTGTAAAATCAGTCATTGCATTTTTTTATTTTTTTTTTATTTACTATTAAAGCGTAGATTTGTTTTCCAGATTAATAGAGAGTCAGAATCTCTTAGGTGAACTCTTGAAGTCATTGGTGTAATATAAGCCCAGTTATAACATTAAAGAGTTACATCATTCCAGACACTTGACGATGAGATAAGCTTCTGATTTCCATTCACTCTCATAAGGGCTCTTAAATGCTACCAGAGGGTCTTTAATCTACTGTCCTGCACTTACACTTTTGCTTTAGCACTCTAATGTTCTGTAACAGGTCTGAAAATATTCTGCATCGACTGAATACCTGCCCTCAGTTTGACCTTTCATTTACAATGTGATGTAGATTTGTAATGCCATCATACATCATCCTTTGCTGTTTCCTACAGGTGCTCAGCAAGAAGGAACACAGAGGTTGTGACAGCCCAGATCCAGAATCTGCATATGCCCTCACGCCTCACTCGGAGGAGAAATATCAGAAGATTAATGAAGAGTTTGACAATATGATGAGAAATCATAAAATTGTAAGCAAAGTGTGATACGCGGTTTGTTTTTGTTTTTCGTGGCATCTCTGTTATGTACACTACCTTTCAAAATTTTGGGGTAGTATTTTTTTTGGTAGAAATTTTGTTTATTTCAATGTTTTTGAAAGTCTTATTGAAGTCGTATGAAGCCTGTTCTAGTTACAAGTATCAAGAACATCCTAGCAACCACATACCTTATGTAACGACTAGCGACCCACTAAAAAGCAGGCCCCCTTCATAGTAATCACGCCCCTTTGGTGCCGGTCCTGAATCCTGTAAGCCATAGCAACTAAAATGTTTTTATTATTATTATCATGATTCTAATTTGGGAAACATTTGAAATGTTTTCTTATTTAAAGGCACAATAGGTAGGATTTTTGGATTAAAATATCCAAAAACCAAACAATGTTATATATTTTGTTGACTTGTTTACTTACATTATTCCAAATGTTTCCAACAATGTTTAAAGTCCCCCTATAGTCAGTAATTTAGTCTTTAAAACTCATCTTTGATCACCAAAATGACATATTTAAAAGTTTTTTCCTTGCATTAAAATAGCTTGAATAACTCAGCACCCTTGCCTCCTGTAGTATACACGGTTCTATGAATATGTAAATTAGCCCCGCCTCCACTCACTCACACCAGCTCAGAGATCCACTTGTTGACGATCACACTTTGATGTGATTGGTTACAAGGTAGTTTGTGACGTCAGAAACACCAGCGATTTCAAACACTGTTTTTGAGACTGTCTTTGGTTCACTGCAGTTTTAAAGAGAAAATACTCAGCAATGGTGTTGACATGAATTTGCACACGGTTTGTCTTAAAGCAAATTAAAAACACCACATAGACATATTTTCACCACAGGGGGACTTTAAATTCAGAGAAATCCGCTATTTTAACCAGTGACCCGTGTCAATGTCGCCTGTCAATGGCGTCATTGATTTTCATGAAAACACCAAAGATGCTTTAATAATAATTTTAAAAATGCTTTGTATATTATGCGTTTATGAACGTTAAAACTTTCAACACACTCAAATGTATTTTATGATTGGTCTGACCAAGTAAAACAGCCCTGCATTGACGTATAATTCATCAAATAAAGTTATGACTAGTAATTCAGCACTTGCTGCTGTTTCATTAGAATTTACTAAAATAATGTGAATTTAAAGGGCACCTATAATGGCATTTAAAATGTTCCTAATAATGTTCTGGGAGTCCCCAACAACAGTTTTACATGCATGCAATGACAAAAAACACATTTGTTGCCTTATAATATGCATTTATTTTTACCTGATTTGCTCACTGAATCCCAAATGATTCGTTCAACAACTCATTTTTCCAAACCCCTCCTTTGCGTGACGCTAATCTGCGGTGATTGGTCAGATGACCCAGTCAGTTATGTCTCTGAGTCAGTTGTGTTTGTAAAGCAATCGTCATTAAAATGACGTGAACACAGCACAAGGTTGGGCTATACTTGTGTGGTATAGTTGTAAATATAAACTCTAACCACTGATTCTTCACATGCTCGTCCCTGGGCAGTTTTTTTTATTCGCACTTCAGAACACAGCGTCTCGTTGTCGACATGATGTTTTCAAGTTTTTCCTGGTGTCTGCGCGGCGCGCGCAATGAGTGGGCGCGGCCAATTTGATAATTTTTCGTCTTTGACGTCACAACGAAAAGGAAAATGACTCATTGGAAAAACAATTCATTAAATTATTTTAAGAACTTTAATAACGTTAATAAAACTTTAATACATTTGCTCACCCATGAACATCATTTCTCGAGTCCCGTCGGATGTTTCCATTGGCTGTGGAGAAGAAGACTACAACTCATGGATTCACGATGTCATCAAGCCACGCCTTTGTTATTGTTTTGAATAAGCGACCTCTAGTGGTGAAACTTACAAACTGTGCCTTTAATTGAACTTCATTCCTGGACGTCTCTCTGAATATTGTCTCTTCTCTTTCTCCATCAGCCGGCTGCTTTGGGTCACCAGAGTTACTCCATGCCTTTGACTTTGCCCGTCACCAACCCCGCCACCTCCTACAGTACAGACAGCTCACTGGACACCCCAGTGACCCTCAGCGGGGCGAACATACTGTCTCTGTCCTCCAACGGCTTCCAGAGCACCAACAGCACTGCTGTCATGGGTCAGCATCTACATCATTACCATACATTTTTTAATGCAATAACATCATAATGCTGTGGTGTTCAATGCTAATTCCAGTGAGGTTTTGAGGCAGTTTTGAATGCCAATGTTTTGATGAATATGATAATCATTCATTTCCATGGTAAATATCAAAATTGCTTTGGTTCATAGTGTTCATGTCTTGTCAAACTATGCTTTAAGGTCTCATTCATTTTGAAATTAAACATTAATTTATATCTCTGTGTGTCCACGTTTAAGTGTCTTTAACAGAAGGTTTTGTTTCTTTGATTAATTTATGATGGTATACCAGGTTCCTCAGACGTCCCACTTCCAAATGGTGTTCACTCCAGTCATGTGGGTAGGTGCTTTTTTGGTTAACTTATACAATGTGTCTGGCCGTGATGATAAAGTTCCACTAAGTAACAGTTTGTTTAAAGAACACTTGATTTATTTCTATGATTGCTGTGTAATTCTTTTTACATACAAACCATCCACAAATCAGATAAATGTTTCTTAAAGAGCAGGACTTGTATTTTGTAGACAGATTTATTGTAGTATCAGCATGAAGCCATCAAATTTTCACTTTACTGTACTGCACATACTTTACTTGTTCTTAACCCTCTATGAAAGTATCTGAATGTCAGAGATACCGTATGTTTATATGTGTTAAAACCTGGTGTGGGCAGAATGTGAGGTCTCGACCTCATGGAAGTTGATTTCTTTATCCACTAGTTCTTCCTGCATTCATGAGGCCATTTTTCTGTGTTAATGAAATACTCCAGTTTAAAGACAAGTGAAGCTCTATATATGCTGTCAATTACAATAAAAAAAAACAATTCAGATTTTTCTGTCAGTAAAATTTTTTTTTGTTGTTCTTTAGCAATGATGCATCAAAGTAAAGACATTTATAACGTTACGAAAGATTTGCATTTCAAATAAATTATGTTCTTTGAAATTTCTTTTAATCAAAGGATGCAGTAAGTCAGCATAGTAGAAGGATCATGTGACACTGAAGACTGGAGTAATGATGCTGAAAATTCAGCTTTGCATCACAGGAATAAATTACATTGTAAAATATATTCAAATATAAAACACTTATTTTATATTTTACTCCATTTTTACTGTATTTTTGCTCAAATAATTGCAGCCTTGGTAAACTCCTTTTTTTTTGGAGACTTCTTTCAAAAATAATAAAACATCATCTGACTAACCTAACCTATAACCTACGCTAACCTATGATATGTTAACCTTCACCTCACGCAAACTTGTAATAATCTCCCTTTTTATTGTGCCTTATTAAGCCAATGGCTTCGTCGGTGGCTCGGAAGGAAGTAGAATGGGAAAAGTCGTTTCTGCGAAAGCTCAAGCCTCGTCTACAGTGGGCCGCAAACCTGATCTGAGAGTGCTCATTCCTCCTGCGTGCAAGAGCAGCGCTTCTTCACTGGTGAGAGCTGCTTTATCTGCCATGTGTCAGAGAAACATCCTGAAATCATTAGAGTATTGACCTGGCTGAAACACCCCTTAAATCTTTTTCTTGCAAGCTGCCAGAAGAAGGAGAGGAACATTTGGTATTTGATCATGTTTTATTCAGAAAAGCTATTCAAAAATGTCTCATTATCTAGGACCTAGGTCATGAAAATTTGAAGAAAATCACTTTTATTACAGCTGCCTAGTGTTCAACATTTACATGCTTTGAGGCCATCTAGTGGTTCTTTGACACATTACAGTCAAAGCTTCAATTTAAAGCTGCAGTCGTCAAGTCTGGCAGATTGAGGGGATTTAGCCAACATTTTGACTGTTTACAACTCTCATGCCCCAGACCTAGTGTCGGTTTCAGTGAATATGATCAAAAAAATTTGCCGACTGCAGCTTTAATACAAGTTTAACTGAAAACCACAGATTATTTGGACACTTAAGACACATCCATCCATATTTCTTTCCTTCCTTCCACTAATCCACCCATCTGTCTTTCTGTCTATCCATCCATCCATTTGTCTATCTACTCCATCCACCAATCTGTCTGTCCATTCATTCATTCATCCATCCATCCATCCATCCATCCATCTATTTGTCTATTTACTCCATACATCCTTCCATCTATCTACCTATCCATCCATCCATCTGTCTACTCAATCCATCCATCCATCTATTTGTCTGTCTATCTACTCGATCCATCCATCCATCTTATAATGTTTTATTCAGAAAAACTCCTGCTCTCTGCATTGTTTTGCAAAACAGTGATGAATAGTGATGTATGATAAAACAATGAATAGTGAGTATAGATTGAATATAATTTTGTTGTTGTTGTCTGTAAATACCTTTTTTTTTGCCCATTTATCTCCACACAAATCAACCCCTGTTGTTTCCACCATTTCTATTTAAACCTCAGAGAATAGACAATTCTCAGTCTAGCCATTCACTGACCACACCTGTGGTATCCATGGCAACCCCCAGTCTGCATCCCCAGGGCTTTGTGTACTCAGCCATGACCTCATCATTCAGTACAGGTATATCATTGACCTAAACATAATAAATCATCTAATAACACCAGGTTATGTTCCCCTGGACCTCATGTCACTACAAAGGCTATTTTACTTTTTAACTTTTTAATTCCTCACAGATTTTGCCTTGAGCAGTGCAGAGGCCAGTTCTTTACACGGCTTCAGTTCATCAGGCGATGTCACATCCGGTCCGGGGTCTTCATGGAAACACAGCCAACACAGTCAGCCAGGGTTCAGTGCTCAAAGGTGAGAACATGACATAGAGGTGTGATGCCACATTGGTGCCACAATTTCCTTCATTCACCCAAAGTGTTAAAGGGCACCTATTATGCTACTTTTTACAAGATGTAAAATAAGTCTCTGATCTCCCTAGGCCTAGAGTGTGTACCTACCGACTCTTTTTTTTTTTTGCAAACCAAATATTTTTAAGGATGGCCTCAAGTCAAGTCACCTTCATTTAAATAGTGCTTTTAAAGGGCACCTATTATGGCATTTAAAATGTTCCTAATTTTGTTCTGGGAGTCCCCAACAACAGTTTTACATGCATGCAATGACAAAAAACACTTTTGTTGTCTTATAATATGCATTTATTTTTACCTGATTTGCTCACAGACTCCCTAATGATTCGTTTTTCAACTCATTTTTCAAACCCCTCCTTTGCGTGACATTGCGTAATCTGCGGTGATTGGTCAGATCATATGATATGACCCAGTCAGTTATTGTTTGTGTTAGCCCAGCATAAACATATTGATAAAGCAATGCAGTACTACAATACGCTCTATTCTTTATGATAACTCCAATAACAGCGACAAACATTCACATATTTAAAAAAAATGACATTGAGACTAGAAGCTGCGCTGAGCGTACTTAACACACACACACACACACACACACACACACACACACACACACACACACACACACACACACACACACACACACACACAAACACATGTTGTGTTTTCATGTTTTATGGACTTCCATAGGCGTAATGGTTTTATACTGTCCAAACATATATTCTGTCCTTACACGCCCCTATCCCAAACCTACCATCACAGAGACATGCTGCATTTTTACATTTCAAAAAACATCACTTAGTGTGATTTATAAGCTGATTCCTCATGGGACAAAATGTCCCCACACGAACAAGGATTCGATATGCCATCCTTTGGGACATTTGTCCCATACGTAGGGTTACCAGGCACACACACACACACACACACACACACACACACACACACACACACACACACACACACAAACAAACACTTACTGCGCCTTCCTTCATCGCGCCCCCGATGCTACAAAACCCATAAAAGCAACAATTAATATTCATAATACTACAGGTTGTGAGTCGGAGGAGGAAGCTGATCCAAATAAACTCAGTACTGAACCTTCATTCAGTATCAGCCGGCTCGCAAATCCATACTTTATAGCATTTAGGTTTGTGAAGCAATCATCTTCAAAATGACACGGACACAGAACAAGCTTCGGCTATACTTCTGTGGTAGTTGTATATATGAACTGTAGCCACTTAGTCTTCAAATGCTCCTCACTGGGCAGATGAAAAAAGTTTGCTTTTGCGTCGCACTTCCAAACACAGCGTCTCGTCGAGATGATGTTAGTTTTCCCTGGCGTGGCGTCTCCGAACGCAATAAGTGGGCGTATTTTATTCAAATAACTTGTCAAGTTGACGTCAACTAGACAAAGGAAAAGCATTGTTCGTCGAACGATTCATATCAGCGACTCAGAGTCGACTCTTACTTTTGAGAGACAATAACTTTGTATACGGTGAACTTTCATGTTTAAAACTTTGCAGGATGTTTTCGTTCACTTAGATCTGTTACACACTACATGAAGGGCAATTTTCAAAAATCCATAATAGGTGCCCTTTAACAATATAGATTGTTTCAAAGCAACTGTATTCCATTCCTCTTCCCCTCAGTATGTAACTGAAGTACAGGAGTCAGCCCATTTCCCCAGTCCTGATCTCATCAGCATAACAGTCTCATTCACATCTTGATGATAATCCAATCAACCCAACTTATTCATTTAACTTACAATAGAGAGAGCAGGACTGGCAGAACTCTCATGCTTAACAGGTGACATCATCATCATCACAACTCCAAAGTGCAAAACACAATGTACATCACTTCAATGTAGAACGGTCAAACGTTAAGGTGAAAACATTTATTTGAAGTCCCTGTAATCAAGATGGTTCTTGATTGCCTGCTGTCGCTCCCATGCTATAGGTGATAACCGTGACTCTGTGCATATTACTTACATATTACTGAGTTTGTGTCTTATGATAAATAAGCTCTTTTAGTGAAGGAACATTGACAATATATATTGGAGTGGAAGTTGGATCGGAGCAGACTATAATTTCTTACATCATGAACGCAATAACTAATTTTTCCTGCATTTGTCACTGAGAGCATATGACGTAATTTAGATATATTTTTAAGACGGAAAAATGCAGTTTTACAGATACTAGACACGTGACTTTCAAATGTTTCAAATGTTGGTATCAAAGAGCACACCCAGGTTCCTAACCGACGACGAAGACTTGACAGAGCAGCCATCAAGTGTTAGACAGTATTCCAGGTTATTACGTGAGGAAGTTTTTTTGTCCAATAATTACAATCTCGGTTTTTCAGAATTTAGTAGTAGGAAATTACTAGTCATCCAGTTTTTTATATCAACTATGGATTCAGTTCATTTTGTGAATTGGTAAGTTTCGTCAGGGCGTGAAGAAATATACAGCTGAGTATCATCAGCGTAACAGTGAAAACTTATGCCATGCTTCCTAATGATATCTCCTAATGGTAGCATGTACAGAGTGAAGAGCAGCGGCCCTAGTACTGAGCCTTGAGGTACTCCATACTGAACTTGTGATCGATAAGACATCTCTTCATTTACTGCTACAAACTGATAACGGTCAGATAAGTATGATTTAAACCATGCTAGTGCAATTTCACTAATGCCAACATCATTTTCAAGTCTATTTAAAAGAATATTGTGGTCCAGTGTCAAATGCAGCACTAAGATCGAGTAACACTAATAGAGAGATACAACCACGATCGGATGATAACAGCAAATGACTCTAATGAGAGCAGTCTCAGTACTATGGTACGGTCTAAATCCTGACTGAAAATCCTCGCAGATATCATCTCTTTCTAAAAAGGAACATAGTTGTGAGGATACTGCCTTTTCTAGTATCTTTGACAGAAAAGATAGATTCGAGATCAGCCTGTAATTGACTAATTCTGTAGGATCAAGTTGCGTTTTTTTTAACAAGCGGTTTGATAATAGCCAGCTTAAAAGTTTTTGGTACGTATCCTAATGACAAAGATTAATTAATGATATTAAGAAGAGGATCTATGACCTCTAGAAGCATCTCTTTCAATAGCTTAGTCGGTATAGGGTCTAACATACATGTTGTTGATTTAGATGATTATCGAGTTTAGAAAATTCTTCTCTCTTATAGCAATGAATGAATTGGGGAGACTACAATGCACTGCCTGATGCGTTACATTTTTTAAAGATTTAAAAAAAAAGGACTGGGTGGATTTTTATCATTGTACAGTGATTGTGTTCACACACTGCCAACTGACATTTGTGTCCAAACACCATGTAAAAGTGGACTTTGCATAATAGGTGCCATTTAAAGCACATTACATTGGCAAATACTTTCAGTCTTTTGTCATTCAAAAGAAGAGTTGAAAAATAAGAAAAATGTTGCTTGAAAAGTGAAAGTGGATTTATTACATCTGGTCCGAGCTGTAAAACCAGTTTAAGCAGTTTTATCATTCTTTCAGTAGAAACTTTTTTTTCTCTTTTATTCAAAAGTGAAAAAAGCATCATTACTCCAGTCTTCAGCAGGCACGTGCACAGGTAGGGCTCAACCTGTGCAGAGCACATGCCCTTTTTGCTCTTACACTCGAAGTGCCCTTTCTTTGGTGGTGTTTTTTTTTTTTATTATTATTTTTTTTTAATATAAATCAATGCTATTGGTCACCCTTTACGTCTGTCTGTCTGTTTTAAAATATTTAGCCAATGACAGTTCTTAAAAAGAGCTTGTGTAAATCTTGTTCGATCCTCAAACTGTCAGTAAAGCTGATAACTCCGCCCCCGCTATCGTGACTGAATGAAATGAAGCTCCGCCGCAGCCGCACAGCAGACAGCAGCTGAACGAAGTTTTGCAAGGGTAAACATCTTGTTGTTTGAATAAGTACTAAACACTTTGTCTATAAAAGCTAATATTTTATTTATTTGATGTCTGACTGAGACATGAGGAACCTGAGAGAGAGGTCTAGGCTAGAATTTTCCATCTAGTCATAGCCAATACATAGCATACACTTAAATAGCCTGTGCATACACGGTAGCATTTCATCTTTTATAAAATGTGATTTTGGCCAAATGTATTTTACAACAGGAAAAACTGAGCGCCTATGTAGCTACAACAAACTAGTAACCTTCACTAGTAGATGAAAATGTAAATGATGCCGCCGGAACCGTTTTAATGACGGACAAAATACACATTTGCACACATTCGCTGGTCAAAAACCCCTTAACTGTATTTGAGTTTGACTTTTGAAAAATGTTAACAATATAGTGATAAGTAATACAACAACATATAATTTGTTTTTACATCAAAAAATCATAAGCACAGGCGCGCCCCGCGCTGTTTTGTACTGAAACTACACAAAGCGACTGAGTGATTCTCGTCACCTAGTAACGTATAATTTTAAGATATTTTCTTCTTTGATTTATGATTGCTGATACACTTAATTTATTAACATTCATCTTGTTATGGTAATAATATAAAATTATGGTTAATTCAAGGCTGTTAATATGCACATATTTGCTATATCGTTTTTTTAATCTATAGTATTCAATACTCTCCACTCGTCCTCACATGTATAAATGGAGTAAAACATGGTTTTAACTACAGTAATGTTGTAGTAGTAACTAAAAAAACAGGCCAGTTTTTGCCAGGTAGGCGGAAACATGTTTGGATATGCTATAGTAATGGTATATGGCTATAGTTTCTTATAATCTGGAATTGAGTTGGACATAATTATTTAAATTATATTTCTAAATAGTTTGTCAAAAATACTTGACTCATGTTTATGTGTGACATTGAGACAGGGGAAGGTAGAGCAATGTTAACCAAATAATACAAATTAGCTTAAAACCAAACAGAATAGCTAAAAAAAAAAAAATCTTGAACTTTATGTGTGCAAAGCAGAGAAAAAAAATTAATATATATATATATATATATATATATATTATATATATATATATATATATATATATATATATATTATTTTTTTCTCTGGTGCATTGACTTCTCAAATATTTTATATATATATATATATGACCTTTGATTACTTGGAAAAAAAAGGGAGGGGGGGGGTGTGCCTTTTTTTAGTTTCAGCACATGCCCCTCAAAAGGTCTGTGCACGGCCCTGGTCTTCAGTGTCACATGATTGTTCAGAAATCATTCTAATATGATGATTTTCTGCTCAGGAAAAAAATCTTATTACTATCAGTATTGAAAACACTGCAGTATTTTTGTGGAAACCGTGATACATTTCTTCAGGATTCTTTGACGAATAGAAATAAAATTTGAAATTTATTACAAATGTTTTTACTGTCACTTTCTATCAATGTAATAATTCTTGCTGAATAAAAGTATTAATTTCTTTAAAATTGTTTTAGAACTGCCGAAACTTTTTGAATGGTAGTGTAAATACTGATAACCGTCCTTGTTATCTCTAGAACCACACAACCTCAAGTTCAGGCCTCTGACTCGTCCACCGTCTCCATCAGCATCAAATCAGAGCCCGTCTCCCCGCCCAGACACCCGGTGTACCCCGCCATCCACACCAGGCCGCGACCCAACTCCACACAGGAAGTGGGCCGTTCTCCTGCCGACAGCTTCAGCTCTTCTGGGAGCTCATATGAGGGCAGTGACCGTGAGGACCAGCGGCTGGACTCTCACACCGCTATATCAGCACAGGGCACTAGAGCATCGCCCGAGATGGAGAACTCAGTCAAACGCATGCGCACAGACAGCTGGGAAACTTCACAGTGAATGGCTCTTTAAACAGATATGCAGACTGCTGCTCTATCACATTTTGTGCAACAAACAATGTGAAGACGCCTTTAAATCAACAGTGAAAGTTCTTGTAAACGTGTGCAGGTGTTTGTATTGTTTTAAAATTTACATTTTCATATTGTTAAAGATCTAAGTTATGAAGTGTCTTACACTTATTTTTTTGTCAATAGACGATTAGCCTTGCTGCATTATTTGCAGAATATTATTTTTACAAGTGTGTTTTTTTTATCTTTTGAGTTTTTATCTGAATCCTCAATCAAAAGCGTATAAATAATGATTGGGAGTTGCTATTTGTTGGTATTTAGTGTATGTGATTGATGCCTTAGGGATCAAATTTTACAAGACATTTCATTTGATTTCGTTTTTGTGCTACGGGCACAGAACTGTTTGAAATAGGAAACTTAAAAAACCTCTGTGGAGTGTTTACATGTCTGTCAAGTTTTAGATGAATCTCAGGTATCTGCATTTCAATCATCAACAGTCAGTCAAATGACACTTTCAGATATCTCAAGGTTTGTGGAGAAAAGATGATAAAATGTCCCACCGAGGCCTATTAACACCCCTAGAGGATGATAAAATGAGCTAAAAATCATAAAATTGCCTTTCTTAAAACCACAATCCCTCTGTAAGTGAACTCCGTTTAAAAATGTCAATTTTGCAGATAATTCGAAAACTAATTTGTGAATTAGATGTTTAATATTATTTATATGATGTAAATACTGTTACTTTAAAAAACCTGTATTTAACAAGCATTTAAAAATATATACAGAATATTTAAATATGTTTTTATCCTTTATTCAGACTCTGCTGAATGTAAAGGAACAGTTGAGCTTTAAGTCCTTTTACTAGTTGTTATGTGAACATTGAGCCCAGTGTCTCCCATGAGATGATGTTTTTTGCGGCTAGATTTTTTCCTCTTTACTGGTTCAGTAAATATTCTTTCTTACATGTCATACAAAATAATTTCACAGTTGATGTCAATGCAATCTTTGGAACTTCTGGTTGATTAATTTTGTTCACAAATCAAGACGCTGACCCCTTTATTGTTTGTACACCATGATAACTGGCAATAAACATCATGTTAATCAGCTCTGTCGCTTTTATACTTTTATGTATATAATTATTAACTAGGTTGTTTACTTCTGTAGAAGGTTGTTTAACAGGATGTGGATTCTTTGATGATGTTTGTGGTTTTTTCCTCATCAAGCATGCAGGGCTCACATTGTTCCTACCGTTTTCTCATTTCTTTTACACTAAACAGTTTTTTTTCTTTAGTTTCTAGTACCATATAGCCTACTGTAACTCCACTGTTTTTCAAATTTAGTCAAGGGGATTTTTTTTTTGAGTGATCAGAGTAAACCTTTGCATGCATTTATTTTTGCAAGAATGTAATGCTTTGAGTTACATTTAATATAAATAAATATGCATTCAGTCCGTGATGTATTGCATCAGTAGTTGCAAAGAAGATAAATTGTCTTTTAGCTGATGCTTTTATCTAAAGCTTCTTATATTATTCAAGTAATGTTACATCTAGATCAACCTTGAAGGCTAAAATATATAATGATGACCTAGTACTATCAATTAATCCATAAAAATAAACTAAACTAATTTTATTTATCCATTATTCCTTCTTACCTGAGGCAATTTTTGTTTGCAGATTTTAAGCACAGAGACTTTTATGGTCAGTATAGAGAAAACATGCAAAAAGTCTGTTTATACCCCAGTTAATGATAACCTTATTTCACAACTGGAAAAGATGGACAGCAGCCAGACTCTTGTGAGACACTCTAAGGATTACAATCTGAACCATGTGACTGACAGATTACAGTAGCCTTGTATTATATGGGCCAAAGAACGACCCCGTTGGGCGGCAAATAACTATTTTCAAAGAGACAATACATATATTTTCCTCCAGGGGCGCTTGGTGGCTCAGAACGCAGAATTCTCCATTGAGACCCATTCAAATCTCAGTAGCATTTTTATCTTTTATTGAGAAACGTATACACTGACACTTATAATCGTTTCCATTTTGCTTTAAATTTATACATGGCTCAAAACTAAAAACGCATGTCATCAATCTCTAACTCTATCCCGCCATTGATCACAAACAACTGTGATTGGTCCATCCTAAAAGAGTTGAGAAAAGTAACAGTTGTCGCGTGACTACGCTGTCAAAGTGCTAGCAAAGGACTTTGGTGCTAGTTGATCAGAGATCCGGGCATTAAATTTATAACAAGTAATGGCACTGAGAAACGTGTATATTGATAATATTGAATAAACATATGCGTGTTTATTTTTTAGACCCCAGCCATCCTGACCAAATAAGGACAACTTCCGGGCTGATGACGATTCATGATAATTGCCGTTCTACTCACTTGTTGTATTTCTGTAACTCATCAGTGAAGTGTTGCCGCTTTACTCATGTCACTCGTACTAGAGTCGGAAGTTAGTGAAAGTACTGTTTTGAACACATGATATTTGGACCCAAACGTCTTTGGTTTAAAGGAAATGGATTGAACGCTGAGACTCAGGTAGGAATAATTCTGATATAGTGATTTATTCAAATTATTATTTATACATTCAAATGAATGAGCGAAATGTTGGACCATCTACCTATTGGGACTGTCCCACAAGTAAATAGGCATGCATTTGATTGATTTCAGTTTATTTTATGACACTTAAAAAAAATGTTTTTTTATTGTTTAAAAAAAAATTGTACCTTAATTGTTAGCACTCTTGAGACAGATAATGAATGATAATCTGTTTTCTCCATAACATTTTCGGTTGTCACTTTGTAGACAGCAATATATCATCCACATTGTTTGAGTTGTGGGAGGGACAATGTATAAATATCATGTTAAGTTGTCATCAGTATGAGAAAATTATGTTGTGCTATGTGACATTCAGCGTTCTTTCTGACTTTTTTTTTATTTTGTGTGAGCTAAAAATATATTGTGCTTTTCATTATCTTACTGTACATTCCTTTTACATAACACTGGAACAGGTTTCTCATGTAAAGTCATTGAAAATCCAGGGACATTCATTGGTCTAAATGTGTGGGAACCAAATAGATGGATAGACAGATATAGAATATTTTTGCAATTACGCATAAATTGTGGATTTGGGCCTGAATTCAGATTTCTTTCGCTTTATGTTATTCCCATTATTTACAAATTGTTTAAAAATTAGGCCCAAAATATAAACATAGCAACCATATTGGGAGGAAACTAAACAAACTCTGGTGTATATGTACAGATGTGTTGTAAATATCATAAAGCATTGCTCTGACAGCTGCATGTGACTTACTGTACAGCTGGAGCCTGACTGCACAACTGAATGAAGTGATGTCCATTGAACCAAGTGGACGCCATTTGAACCAATCCACCGTAACTGTTTGCTAAAACCTAACTTTACTGTCAGGTTTGTTTACTTAAAAGTTAATGATTATGCAGTTTGAGTAAGCGGTTGTATCTCACGCCCAATTTGGTTGATGTCGGTGTGTCAGAGGCCGCATCCGAAATCGCATACTTCCCTACTTATAAAGTAGGCAAAAAAAACACACAAAAACAGTATGTGACAAAATGGCCGAATTCACAGTAGCTACTCATAAAAGAGTTGGCAACAAGTACCCGGATGACCTACTTCTTCCGGCATGATTCTGAAGTGTGCATATGGACACTTTACTATCCCATGAGGCCACGGGAGAGGATTTATGAATGGCAGTGAAGCGACACAACTGACTGTAGATGACATGATAATGACTACATGGCGAATAGTCTGTCCATTCATACTGCACACTTAGAACTTAGGCTACTTTCTTTTTTGTTGTTGTTGTTTTTGGTCCAAGATATTTTAGTTAAGGTTATGCTATCGTGCTATCAACTGCAAAGTGAAAGTATTCATGACATTTGGTGACTTTTCCAATAGGCTATTGGATATTTTCTGAAATTTGATGGTAAAATATTGTAGTTACTAGAGATTATAGTTCCTCAAGTAATTGTGAAAGTAATATTTTAATAGTTCCTCAAAGTTTCTTCTATTGTGTTAAATTAATTCAGGATAACATAAAACAGACTCAAATCTTGCTAGCTAAACCTTTTTAGCACGAGAGTTTTGAAATGACAGTATGAGACAGTATGAGAACTATTGGAATATATGACTCAACCTCAACGGTGATATTTACCCAGACATTTCCTCAAAATCCGTAATTTGCTGTAATCCAGTCCCTGACAATGTCTGAGAGACTGGTGTGCATCCCAGGCAGGGAAGTCAAGTTTTGTTGTCGAGTTGAATGCACTAAGATTTGCATCCATGACGAGTTTGAGGGGTTTTTTTGGGCATGTGAGCATGATATCCTGCAGCTTTAAACTTTAATCTCGAGTTCATGTTCACAGTATTTAAACCCTTAAGAGCATTATGCAGCTATTGCCTTTAGACATAAGAATTCATACCTACTACGGTTCAAAAGTTTAGGGTCTGTAATATTTTTGGTATGTTTTTGAAATAAGTTTCTTATGCTCACCAAGGCTGCATTTGTTTGATCAAAAATATATTATTGCAAATTAAAATAACTGCGTCTATTTGGATATATTTCAAAATGTAATTTAGTTCTGTGATGCAAAGCTGAAATTTGAGCATCATGACTTAGTCTTCGGTGTCACATGATCCTTCAGAAATCATGCTAATATGCTGATTTGCAGCAAGAAACTTTTATTATTATTATTATTATTAATGTTGAAAACCGTTGTGCTGCTTAATATTTTTGTGGAAACCATGAAGCTTTTTGCCAGGATTCCTTGATTAATAGAATGATATAGGTTTGATATAGATTTTTTTATGTCTTTACTGTCACTTTGATCAATTCAATGCATCGCTGCTAAATGAAAATGTTAAGTTCTTTAAAATATATATATGAAGACTAAGACTTCAGATGCAAAAGCCTCTAAGTCCGTCTAACGTTTTTCTTTAATATGAACATTTTTATCAGGCTCCTATAGGTTTCTACCTACAGTAAGTGCCAGCATTTCTGAATGGGCTGAGGCTGCTGGGATTTAGTGATTTTATAGTGAAAGTATTTGATGAACGTATAATATGTGCGGACACTGCGGAGAGCATTCACTCAATATTATTATCTCATTTTTGACATAGGTGGCTTTCAGAGGCTTTTGCATCGGAGGTCTTCATATATATAAAATCTTACTGACAACAACATACTTTTGAACAGCAGTGTGCATTTAAAGTAACACCAGGTAACTTTTGTTCTCGGGGTCCCCCTACAGTTGGGAAACAGTATTGTCCTCTACTACTGTCGTAAACTGTCATCCTACATGCACGTGCATTTGTTGACAACCATGATAGCCCTGAACACTGTAGCAGGAGGTCACATGCAGGTGTTCTGCTTGCGTCGCGTGTGAAATGTCTCCATCCCAGGTACAGTGGCATATATTTCAGCATGTCATATGAATATAATTTCATGGGTTTTATTTTTTTTTCTAACGACAAATGATCGCGATGCTCACGTTTACAAGCCAGCGTCATTATAGTAGCCTAGTCTATTGGTTACCGTTTTACTGAATCTATATGATACTTCAATGCAATGTTTGAGTGGTAGATAATAACCATATATCGTCAATATTATAATATCTAGCTACCATAAATGAATCTGCAAATTTTACCAATAGATTTGCATTATAGCTTTAGGCAAGAAAAATAAACGAATATCACATACATGTTAGGTATACTAAAATATGATTTTGTACATCTTATATATTTACTTGCAAGAATGTAGCCCCTACCAAACTTGTACACGCCGTTTAGACATAGGCTAGTATGCAAGCAATATACTTACTAGTACAAAAGCATGACAGCCAAGTCCGCATCGGTCGGGCACCCCTCCTCCTCCTTCAGCTCACGCCAGCGAGAAAACGCTGGCCCAATATTGATCCTTGTTCTGCCTTTAACGCGATCACTTTCTCTTTTTCTCTTTTTGCTTTGCTCCGATAAAACCTTTGCTTTCTTGTTTTTCTGTGCTGCTTCGGCCATGACTATAACATTTGGCTCCCACGTCCGATTTTAAGGAA
Source organism: Chrosomus eos (assembly GCA_036326025.1). Taxonomy (NCBI): domain Eukaryota; kingdom Metazoa; phylum Chordata; class Actinopteri; order Cypriniformes; family Leuciscidae; genus Chrosomus; species Chrosomus eos. The sequence continues at coordinate 13,336,794 of CM070818.1, read as the reverse complement.
GTGGGGGTGGTGGTGGAAGTGACGTATATGCCGTAAAGCAGTCGAATTTTGTAGTTCTCTTTGTTCGCCGGTTACTACCCGAAACCCGAAGTTTAAAAGTACTATTAAAAACGCTACAGACCCCGTCAGGCTATGGCAGACGTGTCATTCAATCTGTTGTAAGTCGATGTACCATCACAAGAGACTTGGAAATATATTATGAAGGTTGAAAAGTTACCTAGTGCTGCTTTAACGTATATTATGTTTTTATTACGAATTTACTTCTATGAAATCGTTATTAATAGGAAGGTGAATAACAACGATAATAATAATGGCAAACAAAATAACCAGAAATTGCTGTACTTGGTTGTCAAAGCTGGTCTTCTCCAAAAATCTAGATATCACTTTTTATGACTCACACACATGGCCTATTTTGACAAGTGCAGCTTAAAGGATTATTTTTCAACAATTTATACTCTCGTCTCTTGTCTCTTTTCCGAGTGTTTGTACATTTGAAATGTCCTGGAATGGTATTACGTGATTATAGTGTGTTCTGGATGGCCAGACAAAAATCATGAAGCAGATGACATCATCAAAACGTAGCATCTCGATCAAAAAAGTTGAATATTTACTTGGTTCGGGTCAGAGGTGTGTTCATATAATCAAACCCACGTATGAGCAATAATTATTGTGAAGCTTGACTTAGCAAACACCTGTCTCACCGGTCTCTTTTTCATTATCACCGGTGTGTGAAAGAAACCTGATGTGTAGCTGTAAAGTCAAATTATACATCCACACAAAGACGCAGGCGTGAGCTTGTGGCTTGAATTACAGCCACAGCGTGTTAGGCCGGTATAAAACAAATGAAATGAAATCAGTCTTTGACACTGACACTGTGGACCATGCACAGATGGTGCAGATTGATGGGAGTCTCAAACTTGTATGTTCTTCATTGATTTTTTCCCCCGCAACTCAAAAAGGAATGGAAAAAATCAATATGAAGGTACAGTGAATGTTTGGTCACTTGTAGATGATTAATATATTATATTTTCCGTTGTTTTTGGCTTCCCGAGCCTCTAACAAATGTAATTTTCATGTATGTTATGTGTTATATGTGTTGTATAGTATATAGAGAGAGAATTTTGGAAAAGAATTTGGAGTGCATGTTTAGTGGTGTGACAATATTCTCCATCTAAATGTATTTTTAACAGTATTTTGGTACAAATGCTTGTTTGAATTGAGAAGCTACACTGATATTTGTATATTCATCTGTGTCACAGCACAGGAATACTAGTGAAGACAAAGGATTGTTGAAATGGGTATTCAAACTTATAAACAATGGTAAACATTAAACTTTACAGGACGTATATGCAAGTATATGAATATTAATCAGAAACTCAAAAATGTTGCATTGTGGCTTTGCTTGAATAGCAAGCCAAGTTACATAAATGAACAAGCAGATTGACACCTGTCAGTTTAAACAGGGTTTAGTTATATTACAACAGACTTTGCACTTTTTTGTGGTCATTTGACAACGATTTTCCATGAGTGAAAGTAAAAAATGTTCACAGTCATGCACATTCATAAACTCACTGCAGTTGACTGTACCTGTACAAGCAAGCAGTGCATGCCTAGAGCCATTTTTCTTTATGTTCAGCATTATGATTTTCACAGTAGGCTACAAGAAATTGGTATGAACAATCAAATGCCTGCCTAAAGTCAGTGCAAATGTTTTATTTATTATGATTGTATTTTCTCTGGAATTAAGTGCACTGATGAATTGTGGATAATTTTAAGGCAGATCATTTTAACTCAAAATCTAAAAAAAACTGTTTTCTAACATTTTTAATTTGAACCAACAATAAACTCGAAACAGGTGTGTGGTATCATAAATTTGGCTTCTTATCATTGTTTTTTTTTCTGGATTTCCGGTTATTGTGCATTCATAAACATGCATGCAACACTTCCATAAAAAAAGACGCCTTAAAGGTGGGGTATGTGATTTGCAAAACGGCCGGCAGATTTTGAAAATACACAACTCATAAGGTCCTACCTTCTCTTCTCCAACGCTGGCCTGACTCCACCCATTCGAAAAACAAGGACGCGCAATCAGGCACGAGGAAAACTCAGATGCTCTCTCTCTCCTCTCTCTCTCTCTCTTCTCTCTCTCTTCTCTCTCTCTCTCTCTCTCTCTCTCTCTCTTTGTACCGGGGCGACTTGCACTTCCTGTGACTGGGTTACGAGCTTTGAGTATGCGCACGAACGGGACACGCGCGCGAGGGAGGTGGGGGAGGGGGTTATGGTACAACCGTTTGAGTGACGCATTTTCTGTCCAATGATTCTAGATGGTCTTGAAAATGATTGGCTGGAGTTTTTCGAGTCCTGCCCGTTCCACAGATGATTAAATTGCTACATTTTCATTTCAGTGCTTCTAATTTACAGCCAGTAATGGGTTAGGAATAGGATTTCAAGTGATTTTGAAAAAATGGTCAAAAAAGAAAATAACATACCCCACTTTTAACAGAAAGACGGGACTTTCATTCCTGCAACAAACACTGGCATTACAATTTTTATCAATAGATCTACATTATATTTTTCAGCAAGAAGTTGATAACATCACTTTTTTAAAGAAATTAAACTCGCTGCTTCACTGTGTTAATAGAGAAACGCGGCACAGACTGAGTTAATTATCTGAGCTAAAATCTCTCTCTCTCCTCTCTCTCTCTCTCTCTCTCTCTCTCTTCTCTCTCTCTCTCTCTCTCTCTCTCTCTCTCTCTCTCTCTTCTCTCTCTCTTCTCTCTCTCTCTCTCTCTCTCTCTCAGGAGGGCCTGTAAATGAACAGAGTATTGAGCACTTTTCTGTGAATAGAATATCGAACTGGAGAACAATATTAAGGGGATTATGTCTCTTGTTATCAGGCAACCCCAGTTGTGTTCCTCAGTGGGACAGATTAAAACTTTGTTAAGCCTATATATTATTTGGTATTCATTAATTTCAGCATATTTCCACTCCGTTTAAATGTTCTTATATTCAAATTAAGCGCGGTCCACTGCTGTGCACATACTCATACGTAGCGACAAGTAGTCTTGAATGTGACGATACATCGATATTTTTTCATCCGTTGTAAAATCAGGAACATGTGCTACAAAAGAAAATTGGGTCAGTTTTCATTTCATGTTGATTTTAAATTGAACTGCGAGTGTGAACACAGGCTTTTGTCATGCCATTGACAGATCCAATGTGTGTGCAAATAATTACCATGAAGCGAACCCTGCAAATAAGAGGGACTACATTTACATTTTTTTATTCATTTAGCTGACACTTTTATCCAAAGCGACTTACAATTGCTATATTTCAGAGGTCGCACGCCTCTGGAGCAATTAGGGGTTAAGTGTCTTGCTCAGGGACACATTGGTGTTTCACAGTGGATTCGAACCCGGGTCTAAGACGCTAGTGGAAAATATATATTGACAGTGTGTGACTTTTTTGTGTTTAATTTAATTTCTCATATTGTCCTTGCAGGTATAGGTCACAAGCCAGCACTAGTGTGTGAGAGAGAGGCCTTTACGACCGACCTGCGAAATCCACCTAAACACCCTTTCATGCCCTTCTCATGGAGGACAAAAAGTCTGTAATGGGCACCTTACGCAGAAAAGCCAAACTCTTGACGATACTCGCGGGTTAGCAACAAAAACTCCTAATAAGTCAGATGTCAGAGAGGAGGGCTTGTTGGAGGAGCAGATGAGTGTTTCTGTGGCAGACCTCCTCAAGCGGAGCCGGGCCACCTCCCTAATAAACCTCTCCCACCAGCAGCCAGCTGAAGTCCAGCCGTCCTCCCTCTGCACCAGCAGCCCAGCAACAGCCCTCAGCATGAGTCTGCGAAACATAGGGGGAGGAACCGGGCTGGTGGACTCGAGCGACTGGCCTTCGCAGGAGTCAGTCACTCACTCGCCGTGTGAGGAGCTGAACATCTCCAACTCCACAGATGAGATGGATCAGGTGCTACGCTTGAGGGACACACGCATTCCTTCATCAGAGAGCTTTGCAGAGGTAAAGCGTGTCTGCCTTCTTGATCTTTCAGTTGGGTTAATCATCACGGGTGGGAGGAAGTTTTCTGCTTTTTATGGACACCATCTAACAAGATTGTGTTACACAAACCTGTTTGGATTTGATTCTTTTGGTGAACTTAGTACTTCCTCATGGGTTTTTTCCCCTTCGATTTTTTACAAACTGATAGTAAAACTTTTTCTGTTGGAATGTATAAGTGCATGCTTTTCTTGTAGCTTTCACTGCTTTGGCATGCTGTCAACATTGTAAATTAATCTTAACTCTAGGGAAGATTGCAAAGCATCTCTCTATTGTGAAATGCAGTTCCTCTGAACATGAGCAAGTCATTAGTACTACAGGAACTTGTAATATCATTAGCCCTAGAATGTGGCAACGCACATTTAGAGCAGGCCGGTGCTTCTCCATTTGTTTAAAATGCAAATGATCACCCGGGAAGTGTCATGCTACCTTTACGGTACTGAACGGCACCAAAAATAAACACACAAGCGGAGATCTTTAATGGTCAGGTTGGGGTTGATGTTTTTTTTTAGACTGGATGTTATGGAACACTGCTTTCTTTTGCATCGGTGATCTTTCTCTTTTATTGTGGAGTTAGCATACCGTATGCTTCATATGGGAACCGCTTTCGTGGATAGTTTGCGAGAATGTTTGTTTTTATGGGTGAGTCAGCTGCTAAGTTTTCAAGGTAGTTCAGAGAGTTTGTAAGACCTTAAACATTGAATCACCTGACCTTAAAAGTTTAACTTCAGGTTTTCAGTAAGGAAGGAAAACCCTACACTTTGCTTTGTTTGTCAAAGAACCTTAAAAGCTTTTAAATTAAGGTAATTTACAAGTGTTGATGCTTTAGTAATGTAAAGCCTTCTTTTTAGATTCCTTGGCCCCAGGGAACATAACTGTTAAGCCAGAAAACATGCAACTAAGAACTTGAGGAATTATTAAGTTTCCACTGCTAAGGATTTTTTAATAAACTTATTAAGACAGATGATCTTCTGTTTTTCTAGAAATATGTGCACAACAAAGTAAAACATTTTTATCACTGCTGACTTCAAGAGATGGACTGTGGAAAAAAATAGGAAATATATTCACACCAGGGGTTTTTGATCATTTCACTCTAACGTTTGTTGTGTTTGGGAAACAGAAGCTGCATTACAACAGAAATGATTCAGATACGTTCTCCGTACATGACAACAAGCACAATAGTGTAAGTATTAACACACAAGTAAGTGGTGTGTGTGTGTTGTGTGTGTGTGGTGTGTGTGTGTGTGTGTGTGTGTGTGTGTGTGTGTGTGTGTGTGTGTGTGTGTGTGTGTGTGTGTGTGTGTGTGTGTGTGTGTGTGTGTGTGTGTGTGTGTGTGTGTGTGTGTGTGTGTGTGTGTGTGTGTGTGTGTGGTGTGTGTGTGTGTGTGTGTGTGTGTGTGTGTTTAGTCTAGTATTAGATGATATCAAAGGACATGAAGTAGGGTTCATGCAGCTGACATTGTACTTTAAATGCCCATGAAATGGACCATACTGTCCCTGTTCCCTGACATTGAAGACTCAAGGTTTGCTTCCTTACCATGTTGAAGTTGAATAAAACATAGCATTTTACCATGGTAGCTGGTGGTGCTCTTTCATCATGAGAATTTGCAATGTAAAGATTATTAATTGAAATTTAGCATGCAAATGAATGTACTCTACAGTTCAAAAAGTTTGGTGTCAGTAATTTTACTGATATATTGATCAGTAAAAGTAATTTATAATTGTATACATGATTTAATAAGATTTCTATTTCAAATAAATGCTGTTCTTCTAACTTTTTATTTACAAAAGAATCCTGAAAGAAAATGTCACTGTTTCCTATTAAATTAAGCAGAACAACTGTTTTCAACATCGATAATAATAAGAAAGGTTTTTTTTGAGCTGCAAATCATCATATTAGAATGATTTCTGTAGGATCGATGTGACACTGAAGACATGTGAAATTCAGCTTTGTATCACAGAAATAATCACATTTTAAAATCTAGTGTTAAAATGTTAATAATATTTCACAATATACTGTTTTTACTGTATTTTTGATTAAATGCAGTCTTGATGAGCACAAGAAAATCAAAATAAAAAACAATGAAAAAATCTTGCACACCCCAAACTTTTAAACAATTCCGGTAGTGTAAGAAAAGACCCAATTTCAATTCATATGCAAATATTACCTCACAGCTGTTAGATTATGAAAAATTAGTGTTAGTCAATGGGAGATTTTTTAAAAATATAATAATACATTTCCTAAAAGATTATAATGAAAAACAGTAAAAAAAATAAATTAAAAAAGGAAGAAGTAAGAGGGATAACGTGGCTTGAAAGAACTATAAAAAAGGAAGCGTATGTTTGGAATGTAGTAACTTGTTACCACTTCTTCTAGATTATTTTCACTATTTTTAATGACCATTAGGTTTTTGCAGTTCACTAAATGGTCAAAATACTCAATTTATAGAGCAATGACAAAAAATGTTGCTTACAATAGTTTTAATTATAACATGTCTCACTGCTGTCACTTTTGATATTTCATGTCAACTATCCAGATGGAGTATAGCGTTCAAATGACCCATGTGAAAGCTTGTTGTAAAAGGTTCTCTCATTTATTTTAGATTTTTTGACTTTTCAATCAGATTCTGGACATGAGGACAGAGACAGCTGGAGTTAGTGAGCATCAGAGGGAACCTCAGAGAACATATCTGCTCACTATATGCCTAAAGGAGGGACGTGGACTGGTCATTAGAGACCGCTGCGGTGAGTGTCAGATATCTGTGTATAAACACAACACACCCTGAAGCACTACACACATCTTACATTTCAATAACAATCAGTGTTTTTTTGTATTGGTGCTTATTTGTTAAATGGGAGGTATGGAATTAAGGTGACGTGTATTTTTGTCATTAAAATGCTTCTTCCTTCCGGAGTTTGTATAGAGGCAAATGTAAATAAGCTTTTAAAACATTGCTCTGTTTGTTTGAGTGGTCTGACATGTCTACTTCTGACGTAACCAGTGGCGTGAGTTTGGGGCAGCACTGTTTCTAATAAGCTGTTTAGCTGGGAATTTACTTATTTGTTTGAACAACAGGGGTTAGAACTCATTATATTTCAAATCATTATTTTTGCAATTCCCTTGTGTGCCAGTGATGACAGAAATTAACACTTGCATTAAGCAATTTCTGAGCAACACTTTTGATATTTGAAATCGACACCCAAACAAACATTTCCTTCCCTTAATTGCCCCGCCCCCAAAATAGCAAACACGCTATGCAACACAGCCTTGTTCACACTGTCAGTCCACATCTGATTTTTGTGCATAACCAATTGGAATCTGATCATATTTAGCAAGTGTGAATGGCAACAAAAAAAATAATCACATGAAATGTGATTGAAATCATTAATGGAAATCTTTTTCAGTCTGACCGCTCTAATCGGATTTCGCATGATTTATATCATTTTCTCATGTAAAAGGTTATAGAAAACATGCAGAAAACCGCTGCAGAAACAAGGTTGTGTTGCGCAGTACCAGTCAAGCAGAAAATTACAGTATAATGGAGACATGTTGAATTTTGAGAAGCGTCCTACCCTTCTGCCTCACAAGACGTAGTAGTTTACCGCGGCGGATACATACTGTCATGTTGTAAATAAGACATCTGTATTGCAAACCCCTCCACGTTGCTGTTGTTGTTTTTGGCGTATGCCTTCCAACGCAACGCCATTGCCATATAAACCGGACACTCACAATCAGCTGTGATTCAACAACAACAGCATTTTTTGATTATGTGAAGTATAGATGTGACTAAAACATCGAGCAGAATCAACGACTAAACAACGCAACCTTGGCGTACATTGTCAGGCCTTCCCACTATCTAACGTCTCTCCAGTGTTGGAAAGCTGTAACCCTTCTTTTTCCAAATGATATTGCTTTGACCTATTCCTCTTCGGTAATATCTCAGCTAGTGTTTCCCAGAGAACTTTGTGAGACTCTGGTGAGGGTTAAGACAGTTTTGTACATTTTAACCCTAATTGATCCTTGGGACAAATGTAGGAACCCATAGGAAATGAATGGGTAAAAGGCCCGTTCACACCAAGCACGATAACTATAAAGATAACTATAAAGATAACTATATGCGTCCACACCAACGACCGATAACGGTCTTTTTATTCTAAGCACGCGCGCACCCGCGCTGCGGTTTCAAAGTAGATTACATTGTATTATAATTGTTGTTTACAACATGTCATTGAATATGTTTTTGCTGTTCTTATTGCCACGTCTTTGCCAGCTGTCCTCAGCCAGCATGCTATGTTCCGAGCGCATCTAAACAGCGAATCTAGCAAGTCTAGTGTAATCGATCTAATCTAAGCAGTGAATTTAAGCTGATGAAATCAATGATGGGATAAAAACATTGCCTAGTCAACACCTGCATACAACGCCTTTTTCACTGCAACTTCAGCAATGTTGTAAAAACTAGCGCTGGATAGCCTACCTGAGGTAATTTTGTTACACTATGTTAAACTGCATAATATCTCATCGTAAAAAGGCTACTTCTCACCAGGATACGACGATTGCTTTCCAAATATCCATCTTTTTTAATGTATCCTTGAAAAGGGGGTTGACTCGTCAAACAGTGGAGGACATTTTTGTACCTTGACGATTAACTTCTCTGCAATGTCATCTGTCATTTTAATTGGCTGTCAGTGTTTTATCGTTCGACAGCTGGAAAAAAATCGTTCTGAAAGTGATCCCAACGATATCGTTCCTCATATCTTTATCGTTATAGTTGTGGGTGAACTCTGTTATTCTTTAGTATGGAGAACGATTTTTAGAATTATATCTTTATCGTTATCTTTATAGTTATCGTGCTTGGTGTGAACGAGCCTTTAAGGCTATAATTCAGAGCAAATTTAATAAAATCAATAAATCCAACTCAATGCAGATCATGCATACTGTACATAGAAATGAAGTGGTGAGCCTGTACAACAATCTCAATGTGGCAAACACACACACACACCACACACACACAACACACACACACACACACACACACACACACACACACGGTGTGTGTTTTTTTTTGTTTTTGTTTGGTCAAATAAAAATCAGTCAGTCACACATACACAAACAATGAATGAACAAATGAGCAACATAACTGAGACAAGATTAATATATATATATGATTTAAATGTGATCACACCTGTGACATTTGTGCCCAAATTTGTCCACGAAGGACGAAGGTGCATGAGGGTTAAAGTTAAATTCATCAATCTGGTGCACTTTGAGAGTTCAAAATTAAGAGCTCCAACTCATGTTCAATGTGAGAATTGAAAACTGAGCCGTTCTGAGATGCTGAAAACACCGGATCACGAGCCGATGGCGTGAGCAAAGTGTGCACTTCCCTTCGAAAGACACAGCGCAAACAGACACTATGCTTATTTAATCAAATAGCTGTCTTTTGCAATTTAGTAAGGGCACAAAGCCATATTGCACTTTCAATTTGAGTTAGTTTGACAGATACTTTGCCAAAGCAATGGTGCAAAACAATGTTATAGACCTTTTATGTTATCATTAAGGATTTTTTATATTTTGGGTTAATTATGAAAGATTAGACCATGGCGGGCCGCCACCATATAGGTAAATAAAGAGAAACACTATCTTGGCCATCTCTCTTTCTACAGTCCCTCTTTTCTCCCCCAACATGTGGGAATTGCTAATTTTCTACAAGAGTGTTGTGGTGCTCTGTGGATCGGTCCATTCCACCTTATTTTCTCCATCTACACAGCCAGGACTATGTACATCATATTTTTGAATGCGTGCATTGCTTTCATACATCAGACAACATTCCTCACAGCACATTCAAACCTGTCTGCAGCCACACCTGAAAGGCACACCTTCAACCTTTAAAGTGACTATTGACTTTACTGGCACACGAGACACTCATTTAAAACAAGTAAAAACAGACAGACAGGTGGGAACTAGGTTATGCATTGGCACTCTTCCTTTTATTTATTGCTGTTTATTGCTTCTGCTTGCGTCATTGATACGTGGCTCATTGATCAAGCTCTTTTCCCGTTTACCAGTCTGTGTGTATTTTGCTTTAATTTCATGATTTGTGGTCGAAGGCCTGTTTCAGAGCTATCCTGTTGCCATGTTTTCTCAAGAATGTGAAACCGATATTATTAATTGTCCCTCTTTTACCAGAGTTTATATAAACACTGTTAGAAATATTAGGATATTGTTACTGACCTTTTCCCATTTTGTTTATTGCCGGTTTTCTTACAGTACGAGTAGTGTGTCTTTTATATGATAGAGCACATTGAGGTTTTACAGTCAGTATTTGCATATTATTTTCAGTGTTTGCACACATGCACTTATTGTTGATGATATCATATTGTTGTTTTAAAGTAAACATGAATTGCTGATTGCGACACATTTTTCGTCTGTACTGAATATATAGCAAACAGGACATTTCAAATACACACTACCATTCAAATGTTTGTTTTGCGGTAATTAATGTTTTAAAAGAAGTCTCATGCTCACCAAGGCTCCATTTATTTGAATAAAAATACTTTAAAAACTGTAATATTGTGAAATATTATTACGTTTTAAAATAACTGTTTTCTACTTTAATATTAGTGTACTTTATTCCTGTGCTGTGATGGTAAATCTGAATTTTCACCATCAGTCTACAGTGTCACATGATCCTTCAGAAATCACTCTAATATACTGATTTGCTGCTCAAGAAACATTTCTTATTAGGCTACTTCTATTTACTATGTTGAAAATTTGCTTGATATTTTTCAGGATTCTTTGATGAATAGAAAGTTCAAAATAATTTATTTTTACCGTCACTGTTGAGCATTGTAATGAGTCGGCTACATAAAATTATATAAAAAAAATATAAAAAGATCAGGAACTTTAAAGGAACACGCCACCGTTTTTTGAAATGGGGCTTATTCACCGTCTTTCCTACATATAGATGGGTGGGCAAACGCATTTTTGTCTCAGTGCATGCATTGTTTTAGTTTGGCAGCGCCGCCGCTAGCTTAGCTTAGCATAATGAATGGAATCCTTTGTTGCCAGCTAGCATGTCGTGAGAAAAATTGCTAAAAAAATGACTACTTGTGGCCTGCGTATTCACAACAAGTAGAAACAGTAATGCAGATTAGGACTAGGTGATTTCCTAGGCAGAGATTGACTTGGGACTATATTGGGGGGAAGCACAGGCCAAGCATTGCTACTTGGGCGCAGAGATATCATGCAACACCTGAAATTCCCCAACTTCCATCAACATACCGGGTGAATAGTAGCTGGCTTTTTTTCCTACAGTAGACATAGTAAATGGCGATGAACATGGTGGATTTTGTGAGAGACAAAGAGGTTGACTTCTCAGACAGACAAGATCCAGAACCATACCTCTATGAACCAGAGTTTTCAGAAGAGGGCTGCGTGCTTTGGATATAGAACAACAGGAGAAGGTTGCGATCACTCAACAGACTGAGGACGTGGGGATGAGAGCCAACACGAACTGGTGGTGTGGGTGTATGTCCTTTGCTTGTTCTCACAACCTTTTGCTATGCAGGCAATTACCATGTTTGCTGTAACTGTAGCTGTAACTTCTCAAACTCAACACAATCCAAAAGCGAAGATACTCGGTGCAGGTCACGCCTGTATGTTGACGGATTTCAGGTGTTGCGTGATATCTCTGCGCCCAAGTAGCAGTGCTTCTCCCAATATAGTCCCACAATTTTGCCTAGGAAATTGCCTAGTCTTCTTAATCTGCATTGCTATGAATACGCAGGCAACAAGATGTAATAAGGGCGGCGCTGCCAAACTAAAATAGACCCCTTTTTCAAAAGACAACGGTGTGCCAGGTGGAGTGTTCCTTTAAAGCTGACTTTGATGAAGGGGGCAAATAAGGGAGCAACTCAGTACCGGTCTTGCTCAGACTTACTAAATGCTGCCCTCTACTGGTGCACCAGGGTATCAGGCAGCTAGGCAGAGTGCTTAGTATTTTTTAACCTGCCTTATTGAAGCCCCTTTTTAATCCATTATTTTTATAGCAGCTGACCCTTGCAGAGGTAGTTGCATTGCAAACGTTTCTTTCTCTTTCAAAATGATAGTCTTCTCAGGAAGCGGGCTGGTTTTGCGTCATGCACTGATGTTGCACTTAAGTATTAACCACATCCTTGTTAGACTCAGAAGTAAACTCACACACATGACTTAACTGAATGCACTGCACATGTCATCTGATTGAAGGGAAAACAATTGGGAGTGCACTTGCATGAAGTTTTCAGATTCCACCAAAAGGTTAAGAAAAATATTTTTACTGTACCTTCCCTAATGTCTTTTCAAATCATCTTGAAGAAACACTAAGGTCACATATTTCCATCACTGACAAATTACTATGTCTGAGTAAGTTGGCAATGGTTAAAAGCATTTTTTTAAATACAAGTGTTCCAAGTTTGCCATCTCTGGTTTCATATTGATTAAAGGGATAGTTCACACAAAAATGTCAATTCTGTCGGTAATTATTCACCCTCATGTTGTTCCAGCCCCGTAAGACTTTCGTTCATCTTCGGAACACAAATGAAGATATTTTTGATTAAATCTGAGAGCTGGATCACTCCTCCATAGGCTTCTAAGGGATTGAAACTTGCCAGCCCCGAAAAGTTATTAAAGACATTGTTAAAATGGTCCAAGTAACTACAGTGGCTTCTGAGTTGTACGTCACGCATCACATGACCAGCGTCGGCCAATAGTGAGCCTACGTGTGACGTATAACACTGAAGCGCTGCGCTGTTACACTACGTGAACTGACTCGAGGCCCACAGAGAAGGAAATGAATAGTTGAAATAAAGTCGTTATTTTTGTTTGTTTGTTTGCGCACAAAAAGTACTCTCGTCGCTTGATAAACTTAAGATTGAGCCACTTTAGTCACTCAGACTATTTTAACGATTTCTTTAATAACTTTTCGGGGCTGTCAAGTTTCAATCCCTTAGAAGCCTATGGAGGAGTGATCCAGCTCTCAGATTTAATCAAAAATATCTTCATTTGTGTTCCGAAGATGAACGAAAGTCTTACGGGGCTGGAACAACATGAGGGAGAGTATTTTTGGGAGAACTAACCCTTTAAGTGTCAATGCTAACAAATGTCAAGTTACCATCAAATAAAATGCAATATCACATTTATTTACACACTGAATACACAGGTGTATGCATCCTATTTTTATAAAGGTTTTCACACATTTATTTTTTAAAGGAAAGACATTTTTGTAAACATTCCTTAATCGTCCATATGAAAAAGAAATGGGGGGTTGGGATATTATTTTTGACCTTTGACAACCTGAGCTAACTTATTGTGCCATAAAAGGACATATTACTTAATTTGACATTACAATATCACGAGGGTCAACAGGGGATTTCTCTGTAATGTAATGTAATTTCCTGTTTTATGGTTTTGTTATGTAACAATGGCCTGCATATTGGTTATACAATGTTTGATTAACAAAAGTTTTTCAAATATTAGTGATATGTTAAAGCAAATCTGCAAATAAATAAATAAAATACAAAGTAACTGTAAAAAAAGTCAAATTATGTTTATTTACACTACACTTTACAGTTTTTTACTTTATACCCCAAATTTTCATTCAGAAATTGAAATGTTATCTTAGTAGACATGTATAGAAATGTATTCAAGTAATTTTCTGTAGGAACTGCATTTCAATTTATTTTTAAATAAAAAATACATTTATTCGAAATTTTTATTTATATTAATAAAAATGAGTAACAGGTCACTAAGCTTAAACACATGTAATGACTATAGCTCAGAAATTTCAGGTGGTCAATAAAAAAACAATAAACGTCTGTCTCCATAGGCACAAGTGATCCATATGTGAAATTCAAACTGGATGGGAAGACCTTGTACAAAAGTAAAGTGGTGTATAAGAATCTCAACCCTCTCTGGAATGAGTCCTTCTCCTTCCCAATCCGCAACCTGGACCAGAAACTCTTCATCAAGGTACTTGTTTACTTTTCTGTGCCATAAATCCATTAACTTCCACATTATGCTGTGATATCTAGGTACATTAAGCAGTCCCATCCATCGATTATTTAGGTTTATGATCGAGATCTGACATCGGATGACTTCATGGGGTCCCACGGTGTTGTGCTGAATACACTGGAACTTGAAAAGTAGGTCAATCTGAAACGTCTGTGTTCAAAGTCAAACCAAGAGTGTGGTTTCTGATGCTTTTGTTCTGTCTGTTCTACAGGACCAGCGAGATGGTGCTTCCACTGGACGACCCCAACAGCCTGGAGGACGATATGGGTGTCATAGTCATCGATATCACTTTATCTGTGAGGGACGGCAAAAACAAAAAACGTGTAACCAAGGTAATGAATTTAAAGAGCTGCTTAGGCAAGCTAATGACTAACTCACTCCACTAACTCAACGTTTGTGTTCACATGATTTGTTTCTGTTGTGAAGGGAGGGGTCCAGAGGAAAAAAGAGAGCATTACGGTGAGAAGGTTTGCCGCAAATTGCCTCTAATCTGTTATTGATCGTATCTTGATTCTTGAGTGGTCGTGTCAGCACGCTCTCATGGATTTATTCAAAAACTTCCGGTAATAATATATCCGAAGCAAATTGTTCCACAAACAATGATGTCTGTATGTTAATGTGCATGCAAAGAGAATGAATATTAAAACAAGCTAAATTCGCAACCAATATAACAGTGGTTCTCAACTTGATTTTATTTATTTATTTTGCACGTCAAACGGTGACCAAAATATTTTTTTAATTTTGACGGTTTCCTGCTCTCGACAGCCAATAATTGACCACAGAAAGCACATTGTGGTTGGCACAAACCATGTTTATTGCAAATAAACAAAAAAGATTTTAGTCTGGGTTATATCTTGTATAATATTTTTCATGGTTTTTGAGAATGAGGCCATGCCGCTCAACCTGACCATGCTGACATCAGCCTAACTTGACTTGTTTTTACCAAGTGACAGAAATACTGTAAAGTTTGATCTGGTGCACACTGTGCATGCATGTCATCAACAAAAGATAAATGGTGTTTTTTTCCTCAATTTTAAAAGTTAATAAGTCTATTTATTTAGCATGATTAACTATATCAAGCATTTTATTGTTTGCATTTACGGTAGAATTATTTTTTCCTGCATCCCACTAGTTTAGAACCACTGTGATAATAATATCCAGAAACTTTGCATGAGAGATCTCAATATCACATCCCAATATTTTTATTGATCCTCAGGGAAGTACAATAGAGCATAACAGACGTCTCACAGAGTCTATGAAGAAGAGTCAACTCTGGACCGGCGTCTTTACCATCACTCTGGTGGAGGGGCGGGACTTACCACTGGATGGACAGAGCGATGTGTTTGTTCGCTTCAAACTGGGAGATCAGAAATACAAAAGCAAGGTACTTACAGGGGAACGTCTGTATGAACTGTTCAGCTCTTTGCTGATGTAGTTGCAAACTCCTTAACTTCATATAAACTTCAAATTTAAAAAGGATTAGCAAGAATTAGGCTTTAAGTTTGCCTTCATTTTCACAGAGTCAAGTGAAGAAGGTCAACACACTGTGGAGAGAAAAGTTTGACTTCAACCAGTTCCCTAACGGGTCCAGTATTCTGGAGATTGAAGTGGTGGGAAAAGAGGGACGGAAAAATGAAGAATGTTACGGACAGTGAGTTCAAGAAATAAACTAAGCTCTTTTGACAGAAGTTGGCATAATATCAATTACATCCGAAAAAAATCTTGTATTTTCAGTTTATAGTAGGGTTGCCACCTGTCCCGGTTTTACCGGGATTGTCCTTCTTTTTAATAACCTGTCCCGGGAAATTTATGCACTCTCCCGGGACACTGAATGTCCCGGTTTTCGAAAGCTACGTGAATATGTTCAAAACGTGTTGCACGGCAAATGAGAGACCTTGCGTGTGTGTGCTAGTGTGCGTGTCTCAAGAAGCGCGCGCCCCTAAAAGACTTGCATGCGCATGTAAACATGGGCTCTGACGTATAATGACGTAGAGTTGGCTCATTGGTCGCACGTCAGAGGCGCCCGCGCTATTGGATGTCAGTGTCCGCAGAGCAGCCTATGAGCGAGCCAGACGCTCTGCAGCAGATATACACACGGCTGTGCAGCTGCAAATGCGTTTTACAGGCTTCAGTAAATCGAGTAAACTGAGACATTTGTAGGCTATGATAAGAAAAACTACTACATTAAAAATATAATTTTTTTGCACTGGAAAGAACATTCTAGAAGTCTAATTCTATTGAATGAGTTTGCACAAGGCTACAGAAAACCGATGTGTTTATTTTTCTTCAAATGCAGTAAGCCGATGATTTTTGAATGTTATATGTTGTATTTGTTTAAGTTAAAAATAAAACGTATTATGAACTAAACAAATACATGGTTAATGTTTGGCAAAATGATCATGATAGCCTTTATATATCTGAGTGGTAAAAGTCTTGTATATTGATTAAGCCTACTTTGCTATTAATTTATGTGCAACTTGTAAAAATATATATAATGCAACTTTGCCTAATAAGTTGCATTATAATGTGCTATAAAATGTAAGAATTTCAGGGGTTATGTTTCAAAATTTTCTTCCGTGGGGGCGCATTGCCAACACCCCCCCCCCCCACCCCACCCCCCCCCACCGGTCATCTTGAGTGAAGACACTTCACACTTGTATTTAAAAAAATGCTTTTAACCATGTCCCGGTTTTTTATCAGACATAGGTGGCAACCCTAGTTTATAGTAAGGCACTGGAAGTGGAACCAATGGGCAAATATATAAGTGTTCAAATACATACTGTTTTTTTAAAGTTTATCCTCAAGACTTTATACATTGTGTCATGAGACTAGTTTTTTTGTCTGTCCAAAGTTATACTGTGTCCAATATTTCAACTCCTGCCATGACTATATGAAACCAGACGATGCTCATTGCAAGGATACAAGGATATTTTTTACATTAAAATATAACTATTGGAAATACATAACTAGTAGTTATATACATACACTACTGTTCTAAAATGTTTACATTTATTCAAAAAGGATCCATTAAATTGATCAGGAGTGACAGTTAAAGCTGCAGTAGGGAGTTTTGAGAAAATGTTGACTTAAATTTGAACAAGCACAACATACAGGTCCCACCCCCTTGCTCTCTGCTGCGCTACAGCCCTCCCTCCACAGCTCCTCATCCACAGTGGAGCCTGTCGTGAACGCGCAGGCTAGTAAACACACCGATGACGGCGGATTGAAAGTTATATGGCACATTCACTATAGGGACTAAACATCAACAATATGCTTTACATTGACTATGGCCTGCCCATACTTTGACTACAAACTTGGTCCTAAATCATTATGTATTTTACAATACATGTAACTTTATAACGTTGCACTCTTTATACTTCACTCTATAAGTTATAAATAGCTAGTAAGATATTTTTAATATAACGGTAACTAACGTTACAGTATGTAAGTAATTATTCTAGCGATATATAATGCTAGATAAGGTGTGCTAGTACATTATTTCAGCATGAAATAATGACAAGCCAGTGAATTAGCAGGTTTCAATTGTTGCTTTAGAGAGTGCGTGACATTTTATCTACATGTTATGCGGCTAGAGTTTTGAAACCGAGTCAATGGGCTCTGTCTAATTCTTTCTTCGCTTGTTTATCGTCATCGGTCTTTTTCCTTTTACCTCTTTGTTTTATGAGCAGGTGTCACTCGAGAATTGGCAGTTTAGGTTGTTTCTCCGTCATAAGCACAGCTGCAGCTCGCCGGCAATCTTGAGTTTGAAAGACGCTCCGGCGCTCGCGCTGTGCAAGGAGGGGTGTGATCAGAGTGTACACGAGTGTGATTGACACTGCTAAGACAATCCTCCTGGCTCTGATTGGTTGTTTCTGACGGGAGCGTTGTATTTCTGCAAATGGCAATAGGACCACTGGGAGGAGCCAGAGGAGCTTGATTTTTACACAGATGATCTGTCTCATATTCTACTGTCAGGACATAATGACAGTTTTAACAAATATGTAAAAAATATTTTTACCTACAGCAGCTTTAAGACTTTAACGTTGTGACAATTTATATTTTAAATTATCATTGTTCTTTTAACCTTTCTATTTAAAGAATCCTGGGGAGAAAAATATATCAAGATTTCCACTTGTTTAAACTGTTTTCAACATTGATCATAATAAGATAATAAAAAAATGTTTCCTGAGCAGCAACTCAGCATATTAGAATGATTTCTGCAGGATCATGTGACACTGAAGACTGGAGGAATAATACTGAAATTTCAGCTTTTTTTTTTTTTTTCAATTAAAAACAAAAGGGAAAACCCGAAAAAAGTTTAAATTTTTTCCTTTGTAATGATCATTTATGCCACAAATGCTGTCGATCGAGCTTAACTTGAATCAGTCACACAACATTAAACTCAAAAGACTTTCTCAGAGAATGAATTTCCTCCTTGTAAAGACTGGTGTTGTGTTTAAGGCCTTTTGTGTCTGTGCACATTGCAGGTGTGAGATCAACTTGTCCGGGCTGCCTTTGAATCAGTCCACATTGTTTACAAGTGAGCTTGACCCAGGCAGAGGCAAGCTGGTGTTCCTCGTCTCTCCCACTCCCTGCACTGGAGCTTCCATCACGGATCTCGTCGCCCCTCCACTGGAAGAGCCTCATGAGAGGGACAATATGCTGGTTAAATACGTATGTTAAACCACCCTCTTTACCATAGCACACGTTTATACTGCATACTATGGTATTTTTTTTTAAATGTGTATAACAAATAATACTGATCTCCCTTAAAAATCTTTTCTTTTTTTTCCGTCTTGGCAGAGTTTCAAGAACTCTCTGAAGGACATGCGAGATGTTGGTTTTCTTCAGGTTAAAGTGATTAAGGCCACTGACCTCTTGGCTGCTGATCTGAATGGTATTAGTTATTATTTTTTGATTACACAGAGCCTTTTTTGGTTGAGAGTACGGGTGGGAGCATGTCAACAACCACATTCATTGGACCTTCTGTATATTTTTAGGAAAGAGTGACCCATTTTGTGTCCTGGAATTGGGAAACAACCGGCTGCAGACCCACACCATATACAAAACCCTCAACCCTGAGTGGAATAAAGTCTTCACTTTGTCAGTATCACTATAACTTTATTAATGTACGCTACCATTCAAAAAATTAGGGTCAGTAAGATTTTTTTTTTTCTTTTATTCTGCAAGGATGCATTAAATTGAATAAAAAAGAAAGACATTATAATGTTACAGAACTTTTATATTTCAAATAAATTTTAAATATTTAATTAGAAGACAGTTCTTTTAAATTGTAATAACATTTCACAATATTACTGTTACTACTGTATTTTTTATCAAATGCATGCAGCCTGGGAGAGCATGAGACTTATCTGGAAAAAAAAATCTTATAGACCTCAAACTTTTGAACGGTCAACGTCAACTCTATATTTACAGATATATCAAAATAATAGTGAGATTTATTCAATTTCTCTTTATGACCAGCCCAGTAAAAGACATTCACGAAGTTCTGGAAGTGACTGTGTTTGATGAGGATGGCGACAAAGCCCCAGATTTCTTGGGGAAGGTGGTCCTTCCTTTACTTTCAGTAAGTGCAGAATATTCTTCTTTACATTGAAAGCAATGGCGTGCAAACATCTTAATTTATTATAATTGATCTATTGATATGTTTTTATGTAGTTTAATGTTTCTTATTGCAACAGATACGTAACAGTCAGCAGGTTGCTTGTCCTCTGAGGAAAGAGAACTTGGGAGGACTATCTAAAGGAACCATAGTACTGGAGCTGGAAGTCATCTACAATTCTGTGAGTCTTGACAGATGACAACAGAGAGATTATGCCTTTAAAGGCAGGGTTGGCAATTTTGGAGAGGCTAGCAATAGCAACTTAGCAAGCTAGCTTTGAAAGCATGAGATCCCACCCTCCCTTCAGAGCGTCTCCAAAGCCTCCTTCAAAAACATGTACGTGTTCCCAAAGTGTAATGAGAGACAGCATTAAATTACCTCATGTCTCAAAGCACATAACATTACAATAATAATGAACATAAACAACTTACTGAGCTCATACTTGTACCACATGACTGCTGCATTATAATTTCGGGGTTGATAGTGTTGACAGAAATGCAAAAATCAGATTCTGAGGAAGTGAACAGCTCGGGGAGAACGTCACGGTTTGCCATCTCATAATTATGATATTGCGTGAAGTTGAACTCAGCATAAGCTCATTGTTTTGGTTCAGGAGGAACTGTAAAAGGCGGCTGCTGTTTGTGTGTGGGGCTCAGTGACTGATGTCTGTTGGAGGAATAGAAATACATGTTAACAGGGAGGTAGGACATCTTATCATTGCATTTGGATGGATTTTGTTTGATCCTGAGACTTCCACAGAAGATATATGTACTTTTTTTTCTATTAATAATTGCTATCAGGATTGTGAAGAGAGTTTCAACCAGTATAAAAAACAGTGTTTATTAAAAAAGAATCCTACCCTACCTTTAATAGTTCAATATAATCTTTCTTAGTACTTCACTCAGCCAACCAAAGACTATTTTAAATTAGGTTTACCTATTAATAACCTTGAATGTCCTACAGTGCACTACCTCATAAACCTTGCCATATGCCTTCAGTGGCTTTACTTTCAATGTCAAAGTACTATATTCACGTACATTTAAATGTGCAATATACATATTTTATGTGTAATACCGTACATACTTCTAAGTTAACATTTTATTAATAAATGTTATATACAAAATTATGCATAAATACAGTATATTGCCTTTGTGTGTGTGTGTGTGTGTGTGAGTGTGTGTGTGTGTGTGTGTGTGTATAGTGTTAAATAGTGTGTGTGTGTGTGTGTGTGTGTGTGTGTGTGTGTGTGTGTGTGTGTGTGTGTGTGTGTGTGTGTGTGTGTGTGTGTGTGTGTGTGTGTGTGTGTGTGTGTGTGTGTGTGTGTGTGTGTGTGTGTGTGTGTGTGTGTGTGTGTGTACTTGTTTCTATATACTTTACTTTTAATTCTGTATTTCCCTTGCTCTCTGAGTGTTTCCACTCTAGATTTGTATTGTACAGTGACAATAAAGGATCTTACCTACTTACAGAATATGAGAACATTTTTAAATGGTTGAGCTTACATACATGTTCAGCACCTGATATATTCTTGTGCAAATACATTATCTGTGAAAAATTTCATATGCTTAGATATATTTTTTTATTGTTTGTTTGTTCAATGTCTTGACCAGGTCAAGGCGAGCATTAGGACCTTCACGCCTAGAGAACAGAAGTTTCTTGAGGACAATGCCAAGTTTTCTAAGAAGGTATGAGTTGGGTAACATTTACATAGAAAAGTCTTCTGAAGTTTTCAGTAGTACCCTATCTTTATGAAAAATATGAACTGGGAATTGTTATATCAACAGGTTCTTTCTAGGAATGTTGTTCGCGTGAGGAACCTTTATCGTGCAGTGTGTCACGTCAACCAGTTCATCAAAAGCTGTTTCCAGTGGGAAAGCGTGCAGAGGAGCATCATGGCATTTATGGTGAGACACTTTTTTTGTTCATTATTCATTTTTGTTGTTTTGTGCTGTATGATTTAGTAATAAATCATATAAAAGCTGGATTACTTTTTTTTTTATAGCAGATGGTACTAATTCAGTAACATGGTACTGTATCATTATATTTAATATACTCTGGTATTTGGATAGTATTGCTAAAATGTATTTAAAAAATATAATGGTAGTCACATGGTACTATATCCAGTAAAATATTAAGTGCTTTTTTGTACTTTTCTATTATATAGTGAAACATTTTTGGTAACACTTAATTCTGATGGTCCCCTTTAGACATTCTGTTGGCTATTAGTAAAACTGCAACTACATGACAAATAACTCTCATTAGAGTGTATGTAAACCGTCTGCTTAATATCTGCTAACGCTTTATTTTAATGCTTTACAACAAACATTATACTGACTATAAATAACTGTGCAAGTACATCAACTTATTCTACTAACCCTAAAAACACTCTTAGTTGACAGAGTTAGTTGACATGTATGTGCAACATTACTTATATAATGTAATTAATTGTGTAACTTCAGGGATAATTCACCCAAAATGAAACTTCTGTCATCATTTACTCACCCTCATGTTGTTCCAAACCTGTATGAGTTTCTTTCTTCTGCTGCTCTCAAAAGAAGATATTTTAAAGAATGTTGATAACCAGACAGTTGACCGTGGTCATTCATATTTTTTTCAAGTCAATGGTTACCGTAAAATATTTAATTACCAAAATTCTTTAAAATACTTAATTCTTATGTGTTCAACAGAAGAAAGAAACTCATACAGGTTTGGAACGACGTGAGGGTGAGTAAATGATGACAGAATTTTTTGGGGTGAACTCTCCTTTTAAGAGAAGCATTGGGATTATGTAAATACATGATGAATTTGTGAACCTTGATTAGTTCCAGTCTTCATGAAACCTAAATCTTATGTGTTCTTCCGCAGTTCTTTGTTCTTACTGTGTGGTACTGGGATTTCTACATGCTGCCCATGTTCATGGTCATTCTCCTCATATGGAACTACCTCCAGATCGCTTCTGAGAGAGTCACCAGAGACCTAGTGGGTGATTTTTGGCTTAATTGCACAGTTTAGTGATACTTCAGACAACCAGCTTGTGTTGTCTCTTATTATAGAATATCAAAAAGAGTGGACCGACTCAGCTGGGAATTTAGTTTACCATTTGTTTTAGTGGTTTGAAACTGACTGTAAATGAGGCTGACATGAATGAGCACAGTTCATTCATTCATTCATATTTATTTTATTTCATTCTTTTGAAAAAGAAATGAAAAGGTGCAAAAAGAAGATAAACTTATAATATCTGCCCCTTATCAACATAAATCAAATTACAATTCCAAAGAGGTACACTTACACATCTACTTTGCAGCACCTATGCAAAATCATAAATCAAATATCACATTTTCCTACTAAATAGATGCATTATATTTTTCTATTAGTAATGCTTTTACACTCTTCTTAAAAACAAAAAACGATGTTGAAGTTTTAATTTCACTATTTAGATTGTTCCACAGACTGACACCTTGCACCGAGACACATCTTTCCTTGAATTTTGTTCTAAACTCAGGTTTCTGAAAGACTTCAGTTCCTCTTAAATTAAATTTACTAACTCTCTTGGTGAATCTATTTTGCAATTTATCAGGTAATGTTTTCAAATTAGCTTTATACATTATTTTTAGAAGGCTATATTCTAATAAGTCATTGAATTTAATTTGACATTGTAAACAGTTTGACATCCTCCGATATGTATTGTCATCTGATCAAATTTAAAAGCATTCTCTTAAGAAATCCCTTGTTAACTTTCATTTTAAAATGATTAAAAATAAGGCTTTTCACTTGCAGGACACCATGGAGTTAAATGAAGAGGAAGATGAAGATGAAAAGGTATAATTCTTTCCAATTCACAAATTTCCTTACATTCATTCATAGCCGCGGAAACATATTTTATCAGGGGGGTGCTGGGGGCGGGGCTTGGTATAATGGGGCGGTGATGTAAATTTTACAATCACAGCACAAAAATCTGCATATTACCTTATGATACTCACTCAGGAGATAGTGCCGGTTCACAAAGAAAGCAGAAACTTTCAAAGCAAAAACACAACATGCGGGCAGTGGAACGGGGGAAACCTCTAGTTCCCGCGGTCATCCATTCATTCATTCCAGTGAATAAGCATGGCATTTCATGTCATACAGTAGGTCTTTTGTTTTGATTTCAAATGTGTCCTCTTGCAGGAATCTGAAAGAAAAGGTTTGATGGAGAAAATTCACATGGTTCAAGAGATTGTCATTACTGTCCAGAATCTTCTGGAGGAGATAGCATGCTTTGGTGAAAGAATAAAGAAGTATGTGTTTTGTGTCTGCTCTCACATACAGTATTATATTTGTAATGGATATTGAGAGATTAGAGGTAATTGCATAATATACTCACTACCGTTTAAGTGTTTGGGGTCAGTTAGATGTTTTTGAAAGAAGTCTCTTATGTTCACTAAGGCTGCATTAAATAAATATTTAAAAGAATGCATGGATATATTTTCATTTATTTTGAATACTAGCACATTTCCATTGACCCAGAAGCTTATGTTATGAATGAATATAATGAAATTAGTATTTTTGAGGGTGTCAAATATTCTTTGTAAAACTGCCAAATGTCGTTCTTTCTTTTTTTCTCAGTACATTCAACTGGTCAGTGCCGTTCTTGTCTAATTTGGCCTTCCTGGTTCTCATTATGGCCACAGTAATCACTTACTTTATTCCAGTACGCTACATTATTTTATTATGGGGTAAGATTACAGCTGTGTTACTGTCTAACAATGGAATATGTTTTTTTTTTTTTATCAGTAAAACCAATGAACTCAAATACAGAAGTTCTTAAGACTGTGATGTGAAATCTGAGTTATCAGTGCTAGAGATTGTTCAGCATTGTTCGTTTTTTTTTTAGGTATCCATAAATTCACAAAGAAACTGCGCAGTCCTTATGCCATTGAAAACAATGAGGTGATGGATTTCCTCTCCAGAGTGCCTTCAGATGTCCAAATGGTAATTACCACAGAATTTACTAAAAAAAAGGACTGTAAACTTTATCTTTTTTTATCGTCATGTGATGTTTTCTGTACGGATAAGATCATTGATATCCATTTATCAATAGAATGTCTTGAAGGTATAAATATGTCAATATAATTGAAAGCTCCTGGCAAGTTTTTCCACAAAAGTTTAACATCTAAAAAAAAAACTAGTATTTTTTATGACCATGACCATTCATGTAACCCATCCTACAATTGAACACCATAATAAACAAACTTCTCTTAATTTAGACTGACAAAAAATCTTGTTTCCGCCACTAAATAAAAAATAAAAAAGTAAATTGCGACTCAAGGAAAAAAATCCCAATTGTGATTAACAAGTCAGAATTGCAAGTTTATATCTCACAATTCTGGCTTTATTTCTCAAACTTCTGAGTTTGTAACTCACAATTCTAACTTTTTCTCAGAATTGAGCGAGATAAACACAATTGTATAAAAAGTCAGAATTGTTTGATATAAACTTGAAATTGCGAGAAATAAAGTCAGAATTGTGAGACAAAATCGCAAGTGCGATAAAAAGTCAGAATTTCAGATTTTTTTCTCACAATTTTGTATTTATCTCACAATTGTCTTTTTTCTCACAATTGCAAAAAAAATCTGAATTGTGTGATATAAACTTGCAATTGGTAGATATAGTCAGAATTGTGATATAAACTCATAATTGTGACCCTGGATGACAAAACCAGTCTTATGGGTCTTGTTTTTTTTAATTGAGATGTATACATCACATGGAAGCGGAATAAATAAGCTGTCCATTGGTGTATGGTTTGCTAGGATAGGACAATATTTGGTCGAGATATTTGAAAATCTGGAATCTGAGGGTGCAAAAAAATCAAAACATTGAGAAAATCACATTTAAAGTTGTCCATTTATGTTCGCGATTGTGCTGCATTCACTCACAAAAACAAATGTTTTATACATTTACGGTAGGAAATTTACAAAATATCTTCATGGAACATGAACTTTACTTAATGTCCTAATGATTTTTGGCATAAAAGAACAATTGATAATTTTGACCCATACTATGTATTGTTGGCTATTCCCACAAATATACCTGTGCTACTTAAGACTGGTTTTGTGATACAAGGTCACAATTGTGAGAATTTTTTTCAGAATTGTGAGATATTTACTTGCATTTCTGTCTTTTTTTGACAAGAACTGAGATATAAACACTCAGTTACGAGTTATAAAGTTAGAATTGCGAGATATAAACACAATTATGAGGGGAAAAAAGTCGCAATGATCTTTTTTATTTCTTTATTATTTCTTAGTTTCTCAGTTTGCTCATTTGTCTGGAAGCTTCTCTCATCTTGAATTATTTTTCTTCTTCATTCAGGCGCAGTACACAGAACTGAGCGGCTGTAGTCTTCACAGTCCGGTCAAGAGAAAGAGAGCATCACCGTAGACACTATTGTGGGAAACGTTTGACTCCTGAGAACATTCTGTGGGAAGAACCTTTGAAGGTGCTAGGACACGACGGCCAGGGAATGATTTGAACATTGTGCTTATTTTATTTGAGTGAACTGAAATCATCCCCATCAGATGGTCCGGTCTTTACTGCTGGGTCGTGCCGAAGCACCTTGGTTAATGACACAGACACATATTAACACTCTATACAGCAGCAGCTCTGTTGCATTGAGTGCTGAAGAAATGTAACTTGATAAACTGAATGGTAAAAGTAAAGAATACACCACATTGGGCCTTAAATATGCATCTATATATGCAATGCCTGAACGACACATCATGAAGAGTATGAGTGCAATACAATGTAATGCTTTGATTTGCTATTTTATATTTCTTTATTAATTTTATTTTTTTGTCTTATCAGACTTGTAAAATATGTTTTAAGGAGTTTGTAAAGTCTAATTCTATATGAGCCACATTTTTTGTTGAATGTACATAAACAGAGAACGGAACATATATTGTAACAAATGTGGTTTTAGTTCTTTTGAACTATTTTTTTGATTATGTAAACACATTGTTTTAATGTATTTTTAATCTTTTATTTACATCTTAATTATTGCATGGAAAACTCGCTTGCAAATGAGTACATTGAAAGTGCCTTAGACCAAATCTAGTTGTGAAAACAGATTTTTAACTACACTCTCTTCATTTTTTTTATTTTTGTGCAATATAAGGTTCTAGATGTTTTGTTGGATATCTAGTGGTACAGTACTTGTACATGAAAAAGTCTGCAAGTACACTTCTGATTTGTATTTTCCAGTCTTTTTTTCCTGCTCAGGTGGATATTATATGTGGTATATCACAGATGTTGTTGAACAATTATTTTGGTTGCCTACTCTTTTATACTACCCTTCTATATTGACTATTTCGATTTTGTATAATCATTTAACAGTACACATTTAGGCTACTATACTCAGATGGCTTGGTGTGTAGGCTTCTTCTCATGAGTTTTATAGATCTTATATTACAGAATAAGCACAATAACTGCTCAATTAATTAGATAAATGCAGATGTTAGTAAGAATGGATAAAGCAATATAACCCCCAAATTCCTTACACAATGGTTGTTTGAGAATATTCAGCCACATAGTGGCAGTGTTTTCCTTTAATGAGAACCTATCCTGCAGTTCATCTTTTGCGCTACTTAAAGGTCCCCTGAACATGACATTTTCACTTTCTGAGTTTTTTTAACATTAATATTAGTTCCCCTAGCCTGTATTTGGTCCCCTCGTGTCTAGAATTTTCAATCGGTGTAAACCGAGCTTTGGCTATCTTTCTCTTCTCTGCAGCTCATACGCGCTGATCTTGAATCTTTACCTCCTGAAGGCCTCATTATGCTTCTGCGTCAACTCCACGGCGTAGCTTCGTCGTCACTCCTACGGCGTCGTTGCCGTTTTATGGTTCTGCGTCAGGTTGCGTTGCATCGCGGTGCATCTGACCAATCACAGCCCTTGCAGTCTGCGTCGCCTCCACGCGTAGTTACAATTTTTTGAAGGTGCACGTCAAGCTACGGCGTAGGGGTTGGAGAGGGGTTCGCGGTGACGCAGAGGGGTCTGCGAGGGTACGCCGTCGTTTCGACGCAGAAGCATAAACAGGCTTAAGGCCTCATTATGCTTCTGCGTCAACTCCACGCCGTAGTTACGCCGTCACTCCTACGGCGTCGTGGCCGTTTTATGGTTCTGCGTCAGGTTGCGTTGCATCGGGTTGAATCTGACCAATCACAGCCCTTGCGGTCTGCGTCGCCTCGACGCGTAGTTACAATTTTTTGGTGGTGCACGTCGAGCTACGGCGTAGGGGTAGGAGAGGGGTTCGCGGCGACGCAGAGGGCTCTGCGCGTGTACGCCGTCGATTCGACGCAGAAGCATAAAACAGGCTTTAAGGCCTCATTATGCTTCTGCGTCAACTCCACGCCGTAGTTACGCCGTCACTCCTACGGCGTCGTGGCCGTTTTATGGTTCTGCGTCAGGTTGCGTTGCATCGCGGTGCATCTGACCAATCACAGCCCTTGCGTTCTGCGTCGCCTCGACGCGTAGTTACAATTTTTTGGAGGTGCACGTCGAGCTACGGCGTAGGGTCTGAGAGGGGTTCGCGGCAACGCAGAGGGCTCCGCGGGGGTACGCCGTCGATTCGACGCAGAAGCATAAAACAGGCTTTAAGGTTTGGTAAGGTTAGGTTACCTCCCCTTTCTCTGCTTTGCCCGCCCAGAGAATTTGGCTCGTCCATGAGAAAATGAGCTAGGAAGTAGGCCTGAACGCGCGCGCGATTTGAGTTTTTCCTCGAGAGATATAATGGCTTGCAACCGAGCGAAGCATGGCAGTTGATCAGTGTTCGGATGTACAAATGAACACAAAAGTATTTTTTAATTCCTTCATCCGAGCCTCTGAAGAAACAATGGGTTAATTTTATTTTCTCTGGAAATGCGCCGACACAACTTCCCAAAGTTTTGGATGGTCCAAACATTTCACCGACGACTGTTTCCTCAGCTTGGGCCAATACAGAGCTGGCCTCGATGAACGTCTGAAAATAAATCATCGAGCTACCAAGCAACAATTCAAGTTCAAGTTCAGACAGGTAATCTTTCTCTCAAAATCGTTCAATACTGTTTATGCATCAGTAAGTCAAGCCAGTGACTAAAATATCAACTTCACATAGTTTCTTTTAGTAGGATGAAAATAATCTTATTTAAATTGTGAACAAATTATACAGAAAGCGATCAAAGAACAATCTTTCCACACAGCGCAAGTTTATCTGGACAACTCGATGAAATCAATGACGCTGTTACACTGCACTCGAAGCTCTTACTGTATGTGCATCATCGTGTTTGCATTGGTGAAAGCATTAGAGAGAGTGCAGAAACTGCATTGTCTCGCGATTAACAGACTGTCATGTGCTTGCTCAATGCTCATCACAGAAACATTTTATGTGATGGGAATAGATTTAAATACTATAAAAACATCTCACGATTCGTTAATCTCGATAGCTGTAATAGTAAAAACGTATAACGGCTGTAGTAAAATTATTTGAGAGAGTTTCACATGTAATATGTAGCTATTTCATATGCAAGCATATCAGCCAATCACAGCAGTGACCGGTTACACACTGAATCCCACAGCAGCCAATCACAGCAGTGGCCGGTTACACTGACTCCCACAGCAGACACGCCCCTTCAAACAGAGTGTTCAAATCAAAGGCTAAAATCAGGCTAGGAAAAATGCCTTTTATTTCTAAATTATGACTATTTTTGATCTAAAAAACATACTAACATTATAAGGGCAACCCAGGAAACATAAAATAATAAAATACCCCCATGTAAGGGGACCTTTAAAAAGCTGAATATCAGGGGTGATATCACACATTAAAAAGGCGGTTGCTAACAAGTGGCTAAATGGGACCTACAGGCTGTCAGGGACATTAAACATCATAACAACGAACAGGTAAACTCATGTAGGCTAATTTCCACAGCCTCGCTGTGTTGCGCTCTTGCAAACTATTCTAAATGCAACTGTTTAAATAAAGAACGTTATTCTTTAATAAAGCGTTGTCAGACGATTAGCTAGCTAATGTTGATGTTGAACCCGTACAAGTGCAACCGTGTTTTTTTTGTCGATTTTTATTAAGGCTATAAAATTTATAAAGGTGTTCATCTGTGAATATTATCATGACTAACAAAATGTGTAAAGTTGATGATACACAGGGCAACTCTTTGAGCATGTTGCTAGGCAATCTTGCTGAGTGAATGTTGCTTGGGCACTTTTCCATTGAAAATGGGCAATACATTTCTATATCTGGATAATTTACATCGCTCGTGGGCCCTGTGTGTGGTTGCCCGTTGACAGCAACATTGCTCAAAAAGTTGCCCTGTGTATCATCACCTTCAGAATCATAAACAGAGATTATGTTAGGCTATACTTCATCCTAGCAGGAATAAAACATACTACTAGTTGAACTAATAGGCAGAATGATCCTCATTCTCAACAGTTTGAAATCCTGAATGTATCCCTTTCACCCTTTAGTGAAATACACTGAATACTTTTTGAACCAGCACACTGAAACACACTCAATTTCAGTGAAAATCTGGCTCTCTCAACACCATGTAATTGGCCCATTTTAGAACTATTTTCAGTTTTAACGCTCACTCTAGTTTTGTATAATGATAGGGCTGCTGTTAAAGAGCTGTAGAACTAAGAAAGAAAGTCTGAAATAGTCATTCCTCGCTACAAATAGGCTACATGTAGAGATGTGCAAATGGGACACAGCAGACTGGGTAGAAAGACTTATTTTTACCCTGGCTGAGCCCTTATTCTTTCTCAATCCTTTCTTCACACAGAAAACCAGTCCTAATTAGCTCCTGTGAGCATTTAGCCATTAGCAGAAGAATAACATCATGTCTGGCCACAAAGATGGAGCCCCAATGGATCACCAAAAAATCAAAACTATGTGATAACAATATCATATCTATCATGCCCCTAGACTTCATTCCAATTCATAGCCTGGGCAGTTGTCTGAAACAACACGGCTAATTGTGCGAGGAGCAGCAAGACTGGAAGTCAGTAGTCTGATTTAATTTTCCATGAGTCTGCTCATGATTAACCCTAAAAGTTCATACTCAAAGTGGAAAAAAGACCTCAGTTGTAGGCATACATGCCCAAAATGAGCAAAATATGCAATGCAATACTTGCAAAAAGTAAAGATGGAATTCTGATATCTTGTCATATAATTCAGTGAGATCTTTAAAACAATATGGGAGACTACTTGCATAAAATGCATATATTATTGGAAGATATAGAGTGACAACTGATATTTATGTCTTAGTGAGGTGATATTATGATCAAAGTTGTTTTTTATTGTGAGGGTAAAAACAATGCAATTCAATGATGGATGAGAGGTGTACAAAATAAATAATAAAATAAATGTTCCTCAAGAGCCTGATGTATCATATTTGATACATTTTAACATACTTTTTCTAAAAAAATTTAATCAATTAAATCTTTTTTTGCTTGTAATTTGAAATATAACAATACAAAATGTATTCTTCCGTTAACCACAACAAAAAGACACATGTGCCATGACCTGAAGGTTTTTACAATTATACTAAAAGGCCTTTTACTTGCTAAAAAAGTATAAACTATCGATCTCATGACACAAGGCATGTATTAGACTGTGGAACAGGTTTTTTCAGCAAGGTTTTGATCATGTTGAGAGACC
The DNA here is from genome assembly GCA_036326025.1 of Chrosomus eos. NCBI lineage: Eukaryota > Metazoa > Chordata > Actinopteri > Cypriniformes > Leuciscidae > Chrosomus > Chrosomus eos. The sequence goes on along the minus strand of CM070818.1, from coordinate 13,305,378 downwards.
TTAGAAATTTGTTTAGACCCTTTATAGTGTCTAAACATCCGTTTATGTGTAGATAAGAGTCAACCAAACTATCATAGTGAACAAGATGACAATATCATGAGGAGAGTCATTGAGAGTAAAAAACAAACCAAGGAAAGATTCCATCATCATCTGTCTGCATATAAAGGGAGCTCCAAAGTGGCCCCTATAAAGAGCTCAGAAACAGCCTCCTTTCTCCCGTTTCCTCACAAGACACACTGTGTAGCAGATGGGGCTTCATTCCCTGAGGAGGAGGAGAAGCGGGGAGGGGATGATGGGGGAAAGGAGGGGTCCAAACACCTACAGCATTCCCTTCTCCAAGCTAAAGGAATCTAGGCCAGACACGCAGTAGAAAGAGAGATGGACATGGCCTTTTCAGGGCATTGTGGGAATGAAGATATTACGCCAGAGGCAGACGAATCATTTCTGGCCGACTTAGTGATCCAGAAAATTCAATTTGACAATCAGTAGTTCTATTGAATTCTACCTGAAAACTATACCAACTGATGCTTTTGTTGATTCTATGCAGACCAGTGATAAGAAAGATACTTTAAAAATTGCAGCTTGCCAAGCAGTGAAACTGCAGTCACTATTTAGAGAAAAGAACAGCTGCACTGCAACCTACTAACAACTAGCTTGTTAAATTTGTTAAAAATAAAGAGCTATTTAAGCAGTAGATTTTAAAATATACTAGCCCACTACAATATATTATTAGAGTTTAAAGCTACATGTAACATAGGATCATAAAATGTTCGTCCAATCATTGCAATATCCTACCTGCCTGTCAGTGGCTGCACTATATAGTAGACGAAAAACAGTATATGTGACAAAAGAAGTATGTCCGAATTTAATTCACAGTACTCATAAAAGTCTGCGAAAAGTACCCAGATGACTTACTACTTCCGGGGAGATTTTGAAGTGTGAATACGATGGACACTTTACTATCCCATGAGGTCACGGGAGAGGATTTGTAGGACTGATGCTGGTAGGTCACATGATAATGACAACATGGCAGAAGTAGTAGCCTACGTCCGGATTACATTTATACTAAACACACATTCATATAGAATGTACCTTTTTAGCGGTCGTGAAGCAATTATTTATTCAAAATAAGTACCTACTCAAGAGATTATGGGATTTCAGAGCCACCCAATCATGTATTTTCAACCTCCGAACACCCTGCTCACGCAGACATCACACATCATCAGCTACCCATGCTATGCAGAGTTAGACACACGTCAGTCACAGAGTGCCGCAAACAAACTTGTGCTGCGTTCACACCATAACTACTGTACTTTGGTAGAGATGGAAACCGTGACGTTATACTCGGAGCGGTTTGTGACTTGAATTTATGCATTTCAATGGCAACACTATCAACGGCGAAATGAATCTGCAGCAGTCAGGTGGTACAGGTCAGCGCTCTCTAAGTTATGTTCACTATTATTGTAATGTTATCTGCTTTGAGAAATTAGGTAGTTTCTCTCATCTCATGACGCTTTGCAGACTCTGCTCTGGCTGTGTGCATACATGTGTTTTGGAGGAAGAGTGGCTTTAGAGACGCTCTGAAGTGAGGGTGGGATCTCATACTTTCGAAGCTAGCTTGCTATTGCTAGCCTCTCCGAAAATTGCACACCCTACCTTTCAGCTGAATGGTTGTCTTAGCAAATGAGAAAAACATAGCAAGGGTCATTAAAAATTGCCAACATCCGGTGGAATCGGACTGGTTGTAAGAAAATAGAAACCATTATTTAATTGTCCATTCGCTCTGATAAGATGCATGTGTACACCAGTGCTTCTGACCTTGTTCATCCATGTAGATGAGCTGAACTACAACCAAAATAATGTTATATATAATAATGCTAGTTCAAAATAACAGCATTTATTTGCAATAGAAATTTGTAGCATTATAAATGTCTTTAATGTCACTTTACAGTTTTTACCAACTGCTTACACACAAAATCTTTTCATGTCACACGATTTTTGAAACCTCTCACTCAAAGTGCAAAACTACATGCCAAATCTTCAAAACCATAAGCTATTTCTCAGCCTTTGACTCAGTTTTCAATTGCATAAAACGTACTCGGTTACTAACGTAACCTCGGTTCTCTCTAGAGAGGGAACGAGTACTGCGTAATAGCTTACGCTATGGGGAAAATTCTTTTCATCGAGACATTGAAGCCAAAAAATTATCCTTAATTTTTAATCAATGTAAAGCGCTTTGCAGCAGCAAGCAGACCTTAGGCGAGACAGCTCGCGCGCCTATTGGCTGTCTTGCGGCAAAAGCAGCAGCCTATCGAGAGCAGCTCTGCGTGACGTCATGACGAATGGGGGCACTTCGCGCCCATTTCGTCACGTCCCGCCAGATAGGGTGTGGTCTCGCCCTATAAATAAGCTCGATATCCTGCTATACACTGATTTTTCATCGCCGAAGCGAACCAGAGCGTATTCCAAGCACGGCAAGATACGCAGTACTCGTTCCCTCTCTAGAGTCTACGTTAGTAACCGAGTACGTTCTCTTACGAGAGTATCTCTCGTACTGCGTAATAGCTTACGCTATGGGGAACACAGTGTAACACGCCGTGCTGATAGGGATCCAACACCACAGTCCCAGGGGCAAAGCCCGGGGCGCATATAGTGCATAATCACCATACACTCACAGAGTAAAAAAGGAGAGGCTGGAAGCATTTCTCCCTATAGATAGGCCCACAGGGGCACCATATGACCGTTAAACCACGCAGCCAGGGTGAAAGCATTCAGCCTGAACTGGGTGGCCCTACTTGTGCCAGTACTCATGGAGCTGCTGCATCAGTCTGAACGATGCGCAGGCCAAACACTCAGCGTCCGAGCCGCACAGCGGGCAGATAGCACTGAAGTTTAAATAGCCAAAAGCTTAGCTTGTAAGGCAGGCACCTCCAGGTTGTAGTATTTTATAAATGTAGACGGCGAGGCCCAGCCCGCGGCCGTACAGATATCTTGCAGGGTGACCCCGCTAGACCATGCCCACGACGAGGCCACGCCTCTTGTGGAGTGCGCCCTGACACCCAAGGGGCACTGCAGGCCCTTGGAAGTGTAAGCCAGCGCAATGGCATCGACTATCCATCTGGATAGGCTCTGTTTCGAAGCGGCAAGTCCCTTGGAACGCCCACTGAACGAAACGAAAAGCTGCTCGGTCTGTCTGAACCCAGACGAGCGGGACACATAAGCTCTTAATGCCCTAACTGGGCAAAGAAGATTCGCATCCTCCTCCTCATTGATAACTGGAAGGGCAGACAGGGAAATCACCTGGGCCCTGAACGGTGTGTTGAGGGATTTCGGCACGTAGCCGTGCTTAGGTTTGAGTATGACCTTTGAGTCATTAGGCCCAAACTCCATACATGACGCGCTTACAGAAAGCGCCTGTAAGTCCCCTATGCGCTTCACTGAAGCGAGAGCCATGAGAAACACCGCTTTGAAAGACAGGTGCTTCATGTCCGATAACTGGATCGGCTCGAATGGGGCACCCTTCATGGCCTCCAAGACCATGGAAAGGTCCCATGACGGGACTGAAGGGGGCCTGGGAGGGTTTAGCCTCCTGGCTCCTCTTAGGAAACGCACGACAAAGTCGTTCTTCCCTAGCGACTGGCCAGACACCGGTTTTGCAAACGTTGCTATGGCCGCCACATAGACCTTGAGTGTGGATGGGGTCCTGCCCTTATCCAGCAGCTCTTGAAGGAAGGACAGTACCTCCGTAACCCCGCAGTCCACTGGCGAAAAGCCTCGGGCTTGACACCAGGCAGAGAACACTGACCATTTCGAGGAGTAGAGCCGTCTAGTAGACGGAGCTCTAGCCTGCGCGATCGTGTTCAGCACTCCCTCTGGGAGGCTAGCGGGTAACCGTTGATGGCCCATGCGTGCAGGGACCACAGATCCGGGCGAGGATGCCAAATCGAGCCCTCCGCCTGAGAGAGGAGGTCTCTCCTCAACGGCACAGGCCATGGAGCAGCGCTGGTCAGCTGCATCAGGACAGGGAACCAAGCCTGGTTTGTCCAGAGCGGAGCTACGAGCAGCACTGGGCATCCGTTTTCCCTGATTCGTTCCAACACCTGGGGCAGGAGCGAGACCGGGGGAAAAGCGTACAGAGGACAGTGGGGCCAGACATGGGCCAGCGCGTCCTTGTTTTTCGAGAAAAACTTCGGGCAGTGAGCGTTTTCGTAGGACGCAAATAAGTCCACCTGCGCTCTGCCGAATGTTTCCCACAGCAGCTGGACCGTCTGCGTGTGCAGCGACCATTCCCCTGCTGGTACATTGTTCCTGGACAGTCTGTCTGGTCCCACATTTAGGTGACCGGGCACATGCGCTGCTCTCAGCGAGAGCAGGCTGTGCTGAGCCCAGACCAGGAGGCGTTCCGTCAGCCTGTAAAGGTTTCGAGACCTGACGCCACCCTGGCGATTTATATACGCCACCACTGACATGTTTTCCGACCGGACCAAGACGTGGTGGCCTCTTATCTGGGGACAGAAGCGCCGCAGCGCTCTGTCGACTGCTATCATCTCCAAGCAGTTTATGTGAAGGAGCTTCTCCCGCTCTGACCATAGGCCAGCTAGCGGTCTGCCCTCGAGCAGCGCTCCCCACCCCGAGGTGGAGGCATCCGTAGACACCACCTTTACACTCGAGGCGGTCCCCAGACTCACACCTGACTGGTACCAGGTGGACACCTTCCAAGGTCTCAGAGCTGAAACGCACTGCTGGCCGACCCTGAGGCGAAACAGACCCGTGGTCCATGCCCGGGGCGGAACCCGCGCTTTCAGCCACATCTGCAGCGGGCGCATGCGAAGCAGGCCCAGCTGGAGTACAAAGGCCGCCGAGGCCATTAGGCCCAGCATTTTCTGAAACCTTCTGAGTGGGACTATAGAGCCGTGGCGGAAGGATTTCGCGACGCGCTGAATATTTAGTCCGCGCTCCGGTGACAGGCGTGCCGTCATGGATAGCGAGTCTAACACTGTTCCCAGAAAGGAAATTTTCTGGCTGGGAGACAGTGCGCTCTTTGCCCAATTGACCGTAAGGCCCAGCTTCTCGAGGTGCTTGAGTAATGTGGCCCTGTGTTCTATGAGCTCCGATCGTGATCGAGCTAGAACCAGCCAATCGTCCAAGTAGTTCATAACTCGCATGCCCCGAAGTCTCAGGGGAGCGAGAGCCGCGTCCATGCACTTCGTGAATGTACGTGGTGCTAGGGACAGGCCGAACGGCAGGACTGTGTATTGATATGCCTGGCCCTCGAATGCGAATCTCAAGAATCGCCTGTGATGGGACGCTATTTGTATTTGGAAATAGGCGTCTTTCAGATCTATTGACATAAACCAGTCCCCGTGGCGCACTTGCGCGAGGATTTTCCTGGCCGTAAGCATCCTGAACTGGCGCTTCACAAGCGCTCTGTTCAGCTGTCGCAGATCTAGAATGGGTCTGAAACCCCCATCTTTTTTCGGTACCAGAAAATATCTGCTGTATAAGCCCCCCTCGCTCTGAGCCTGAGATAAGGGTTCTATAGCCCCTTTGCTCAGTAGTTTCGCTATCTCGGCTCGAAGTAGATGAGATACTTCGTTTCCCACCGTAGTCTCGACACGCGCCGTATAGCGGCGGGGACGTCGAGCAAACTGTAGCGAATAGCCTCTCTTTATAGTGTTCAGCACCCATTCTGATACCCCGGGAAGCTTTGACCACGCGTCCGCGTGAATAGCTAGAGGTAGAATGAAAACCGGGCTCTGGCCGCGACAAAGCGGCAGCTCGAGAGCCCCGGTGTCCTGAGAACACGACGCCGTGTTTACAGCGTCTGAGGCGGGGGGCGCGCTGATCACAGCGGGCAGCCTGGCCGCACTCAGCCTCTCTATGGCGGGACTCGCAGCGAGAGTGAGCGAGGCGAATCTCGTGGGATTCGGCATGTCTGTGGGGAAATGTGGGCGCGAGAGTACGGGCACATTTACTGCACTGCACATGCTTTCGGCTGGAGCCGATTGGATGTGTGTTGGTTTCGTTTTTACAGAAACCAAGGGACACGCGGCGTGTAGTGTAAGCGGGCAATGTATGGGCGCATTCACTACATTGTTTGCACAATCGAAATGGGTCGATTTTATGTGTGCCATCCCTGCACCGTGGCGGGCTGTGTCTGGGTGTGGGAATGGGCACTGGGGCGTGGGCATTCTTACAACACACATAACACCATCGGCCGTGGCCGGGACACCAGAAAGTACACTCTTTATTGGATTTATCTGGGTAGCCGTAAAAACGGCTTTTGTGTGCAGGCAAGCGGGCTGAGACACCGGCTGCTTCGCTGCTAAATACACTGGGACAGTCACATCGCATGGAACTGAACGAGCGAGGAGTTTTGGTGGAAATCCGGCCGCAGCGGGATCTGAACACCGTCGTTTTCCTAGAGTGGCTAGGAAAGCTTCGAGGCCTCGGGCTTGAGCTCAATCCTCGGCCGGGGCCCGCGCTGAGGGGGGCGGCGTCCAGCAGAGCGAGAGCGCGGTCTCTGGTCTCGGGCCTGGCGGCGCTGTGAAGCGGCGGCGGCGGGCGGTGCATGCTGCGGCTGAGAGCTGCGAACAGGCGGCTGTTTAGGGCGACCTGAAGCGGAGCTCGAGCGCTTCGGGAGGAAGTGTTTCATGGCCCGCGAAGTCTTCTGCACCTCAGTGTATCTGTCCGCGAAATCCTTGACGGCAGATCCAAAGAGGCCCGCTGGAGAAATGGGCGCGTCGAGGAATACAGAGCGCTCGGCTTCCGTCATCTCTGACAGCGTCAACCATAGATGTCTCTCGGCGACGGCGAGAGAGGCCATATTCCGCCCCATGGCCTGTGCAGCGGCTTTAGCGGCGCGTAGAGCGAGATCCGTAGCGCTCCGCAAATCCGCCACGCAGATAGCCCCGGGTCCTTCCTCGTCCAGTTTAAGGAGAAGGTCAGCCTGGTAGATCTGCAAGACAGCCATTAGGGCTGCACGATTAATCGAATTTTAATCACGATCACGATTTTGGCTTCCCACGATCAAATTCGCGTGATCGAGCGATATTTTAAATGCGTCATTCAGTTCACAGAAAGCTTTTTTTTGCCAATCTAGCGCACCGTAAACCAGTGTCTGATCACGTGCCTCCATGAGCCCAGCTAGGTGCGCGAGAGAGACCTACGGTCTGCGTGCGAGCGACAGTGCACGAGAGAGACCGAGTGTCCTCAGAGCGTGCTCAAAAGTGTGCGAGAGATACCGAGTGTGTCTGCGTGCGAGCGACAGTGCACGAGAGAGACCGAGTGTCCTTAGAGCGTGCTCAAAAGTGTGCGAGAGATACGTCTGCGTGCGAGCAACAGCGCGCGCCAACCGATTGTGTCGCGCGCGAGAGAGACTGAGTGACAGTGCGCGTGACAGACCGAGTGTGAGCATTAGTAAATTGCATTAGTAAATTGGTACATACTACATAATATATATTTACTATATAAGAGGCATGGAAGTTCGATTAATGGACTCCAATAATCAGTCCTACAAACGTCTTGTTTTGACCTATTGTTTAACAAATAGAAATAATTTGAGCACATAAACTTTCACATGGAGAATTAAATAGATTGAATTTATGCAGTAAGACTTCACAACTAATCACTGACACTGTAGGCCTACCACAACATTTTACATTTCTTAAGCGTCAAATAACAATGACTCTGAATTTCATCCATTAATCGAACTTCCATAGTGCAGTTATGCCTTGAAATGTTCTCATTTGGTTACATTCTGTTATGGAATATTTGTTTTTTTATTGATTGTATATTTTGCGTGTTTTATTCACATCCATTATGCAGGTACAATGCAAGTTTATATTTTGCTTCCTTAAAATAGATTTACACAATGTAAAATGTAAAATAGTGCCCTGTTGAAGTTTTGCTACATTTTCTTTATTGTTTTCTTTATTCTTTAAGGAGATGCACTGAATTTTGGTGAATAAGAGGACCTATTTTATGTAGATACACATACATTAGCAGAAATGTAGCACAATATGGATGTGAAAGCAGTTATAATTAGCCTATGTGGCAATAAAATTTGTTTTGGTTAAAATCAACAAATAATCGTGATAATTAATCGTGATCTCAATATTGATCAAAATAATCGTGATTATCATTTTGGCCCAAATCGTGCAGCCCTAACAGCCATCGTGTGCAGCGCTGAGACTGCTTGTCCGGCGGCGGTGTAAGCGCGCCCGTGCAGCGATGACGTCACCCGGCAGGCCTTAGATGGGAGCGTTGTCTGCGCGCGCCGTCCAGCAGAGGGCAGGCAGAGATGTGACGCTACCGCTGCCTCCACAGGAGGAATGGAGGTGTACCCTCTATCTCCCGCACTGTCGACAGTGGAGAATGCCGCGGAGACAGAGGTACGCAGCCTGGCGGAGAATGGGGCGTTCCACGACTTGGAGACTTCGTCGTGAAGTTCGGGGAGGAAAGGGGTGGCCCTGGACTTAGACGGAGCCTCGTCCTTCCCGAGGAAGCGTCCGTCTAGCCTGTTGCGGGGTGGAAGCGCGGGCGCTTCCCACTCGAGGCCGATGCTTTCCACGGCCTGGGTGAGCAGACGCATCAGCTCAGCCTCAATGCCGGCTCTCTTCCCGGGGGTTGGCAGGAAACGTCAGCGGGGGGAGGTCCGCGGAGCTCGCCCAATCCTCGCTGTCAGAAGCCACGAGAGAGCATACCTCAGGTTCGTCGAACTCGGGGGCGGACGCAGCGGCAGACGGCGGCTGATGTCCATCCGGGAGCGACTCGGGTGAAGCCGGCAAAGCAGGCGGGCGAACCGGCGAGCTTTGGCGGGCTGGAGAAGGCTCGGGAGCGCGCTGGCGCGGCGCTTCTTGCGGCGCGGCGCCACGGAAGGCTGGGAGGCGGGCTCAGAGAACGATGCCAGGCGAGTCCTCAGAGTCACCATGGGCAAAAGCTCGCAGTGAGGGCATCCGCCGGCAGCAAGCGCGATAGCCGCGTGATCCTCACCCAGGCAGGACACGCAGATGACATGACGGTCCTCGTCGCTGAGTTGGGCGCGGCACGAGCCACAAGAAGGCATCTTTAAAAAGACGCAGCTCTTTTAGGGAGAAGTGTGTGTTGCGTCACGTAAGCAAACACGCTCTCTCAACAGAGAAATAACAATGCAATAGAAAGGATATAATACGCCGGAAAGCGCAGCAGGTGCGGCGGCTGAAGGCGGCGAGGCCAGCGACTCCAGGCTCAAAGGTACGTCCCGCTGAAGGCTACCGGTCGACGGCGCGGCTTCTCAATCCAGATCCAGCGATGCGTGAGCTTCGCTGAAGAGTTGAAAAATCAGTGTATAGCAGGATATCGAGCTTATTTATAGGGCGAGACCACGCCCTATCTGGCGGGACGTGACGAAATGGGCACGAAGTGCCCCCATTCGTCATGACGTCACGCAGAGCTGCTCTCGATAGGCTGCTGCTTTTGCCGCAAGACAGCCAATAGGCGCGCGAGCTGTCTCGCCTAAGGTCTGCTTGCTGCTGCAAAGCGCTTTACATTGATTAAAAATTAAGGATAATTTTTTGGCTTCAATGTCTCGATGAAAAGAGTTTTCCCCATAGCGTAAGCTATTACGCAGTACGAGAGATACTCTCGTAAGAGAACACTTTTTTCAAAACACTACACACTATTCTCTACCTAAAACACAAAGATCTATCAGAAAGTGAGTTGCTTTCCTTTTCCAAACACAACCAATCAAAATGCTACACCAGATCACACAGACACACTCCTCACATGTGCAAACACTACGTAATTGCTTACGTAAATGTTTATAGTTTTGTTTTATGCTAATGTATACAACAGTAATGTTTGGCCTAATAAATATTTTCTGTTTCTACATTGCATTGGCGTTTCCGGTGTTGTTACCAGCAGATTACTTTCACTGTAGAACATTGTATTGAAATGTAGATATAAGCCTATGAAAGACCAAAGAGCTTTAGATTTAGAACAGCAGTGTTTACATGGTATATCCAAAAATGTATTATTATGAAAGAAGTGTTTGCCATTTGATGCAAATGCTTCATTCTGACATGTGTTTATGGCATTTTGAATGCAGTGTTGCATTTTGAAGGAGATGTGAGGCATTTTGCATTTTGTGTGTGCAGTTTTGAGAATTGTGTGTAGAGTTTTGAAAAAAGGAGACTTAGTTTTGAAAACGTGTGTAAGCAGTTGGTAAAAACTGTAATATATCCTTATGAATTTAATATATCCTATATTTTACAAGAGAAAATTATTAGCCACAGAGGCACAGACTTTGTATACTGCAAAACAAGCCTTTTTCCAAGCCTTTTGTCTTAAATCAAGATACATTTACTTAATGACATATATTAAGCAGCATGTTTTGTGAAGTTTATGCATAAAACAATAAAAATGGCAATTGAGGAAATGTTTTATTTGTTAGATTTCTCTTGAAATAAGACGTCAGTTTGCTTCTTAAGTAAACAGATCATGAGTTTCCTTTCCACTTTGTTGCACACCAGCCTTTGTCTATTTCATATTTACTCACACCTAAGAGGTGTATTAAAAATAAACCGTGGCTCGTCTCTTTACAGGTCAGTCCTGTCCTGTGTAAGTCCATGACCACATTATGTTGCCAATTACGCATACACCTCATTCTCTGCTTTACAGACTGATAGAGACACACGCATGTCAACTAACCTGAACATTAACTCAACCTTCTCCTGTTCAAAACCTCCTGACTTTATTCCAGTTACATTTCCTTGCAGGACATTGATGGCAGTTAAACTCTGAGAGGATTAGACTTAACCCCTTTAGTTATAGGCCAGTGAGCAATCATTTGAAGTGGAGTGTTCTTGCATTTCTGCATTTAATGTTTGACAGGGCATTCCCGTGATGTGTTCTGTGCCTCAGACACAGATAATCCTGTGCACTTTAACTATAAAGCGTTGGCCTTTGGTCTCTACTGCTGAGCCATTGACTGCTGAGTGGGACAGATCAGAGATGTTCCTGAAGGACAGTGCTATGTCCTTCTTGTCCACTCACAAATCCAAATCAATTCACTTCATCTCTGTTTATTGTTCATACTATTAGTGGTTTGGACAAACCAACAGATACCAAAACAGCTTCCAAGTGCATATACTGTGCCTGTTGTGGATACAAATTCAAGATTATGGATTGCTGAATAAAATGGATTGCTATATTATAATAGTAATGTTTGAAATCAACCCAAACAAACACACCCCCTTCCTTCATTGCTCCCCCCCAAAATACACAAAGAATTGATGTCTCTTTATCATAGATGAAGCAAAGCAAAATAAAGCGAAGATGACGAACGAACCAGGAAGACACAGCAGCACACCAGCTCCAGACTAAAATAGCGCGTTTCCATTACAGATTTTTTTCTAAATGTCGACAAAAAACGAATGCTAAATGACAGTGTTTCCATTAATCGATCAGTCATTCCAAAAATCATGGCAATGGACGTTGGTAGGTTTAAGTATATATTTGAATTTGATTTATTGTTGAGGATAACCCCTTGAGATGAAACATCTCCTTATCCCACCAGACTGGCCATTATTATTAAAAGGAGACGCAGCCTATGTGTGTTATCCAAGCATTAATGGCAAGGAAAGACCCTTATTTTTGAGAGCGGCAGATATGAGGTGTTTCTTGGTGTTTCTCCCTCATATCTGCTTCGAGCTCTTGATTGTTGCATTTTCTTGAGGTTTAGAATCCAGTATTCCTGTAATTCTTTTGTTCTTTTGTCTTTTATGAATTTAATAAAGAACTATGTCTCGTATTTTGTCCAAACATACCAAACATCTACGTCCGATGACCTATAAATGCGCAAAAGCGGTTTTAATTGCAGTTTTGCGAAAATATTTCTTTTTCGAATTGCCTGAAAAACCACCTCATGCGAGCGTAAAAACTTTTTTCCGATAAATGGGAGTTTTTGCAAAATTGACGTGTTTCCATTGGGCGTATTTTCAATTTGCGTAATTTGAAGAGTAATGGAAATGCGGCAAATGACTCAACTGTCCTGTTACTAGAGCTAACATTACAACAACAGCATGTCTTGGTTCTGTGAAACATAGCAAAACCAGTGTTACTCACGTGTTGAGCAACAATAGCCTCGGCATCCATTTTCAGGCCTTCCCTCTTGGGTCTCTCCAGCACTGGAAAGCTTTTCTAATATTAATGCTGAGGGTCCTAAAGTTCTTGCCTGATCATAACCCTTCCTTTTCCAGTGATATTCCTCTGACCTTTTCTCTTTTGTAATGTCTCTCAGTCATCTCTCTTTCTACAGTCTTTATTTAAATCTCCCTCTTGCTCACTCTCTCTCCTCCCCCATCATGAATGGACACGCCCCCTACTGCTGATTGGCTACAAGTGTGTTGTGCTGCTCGGTCTGATCCACTTTCAACAGTAGCTATGTTTCCATCCACCCGTTTTTATCTGCATTAAGTGATATCGAATGAAAACTTCCTTATGGAAACCGTAAAATTCTATTGAATTTCATGAATATCGACTCAAATGAAATCCGTTCGGTCTCATCGGATTTTATGTTGATCGATATACGGCTTATGCGATAAACCCTGATGGAAACGTTATTATGGCGCGATCCATTTTGCCTAGCAAAACTTTGTTTGCAAATGTTTGCTTGAATGTTGTTCAATTCGGTGAGAAAATGAATGGAAACACCTTAACATGTCTCAAATCAATTCGATATACCAATTTGATCGCAAAACAGCATGTGACGTCATTACGCACAGGTTTTTATCCGCTTTAAAGCCGTTTGATGGAAACACACTTTCACCAGCTTTATTCGCATGAGGTTTTTTTACCGAACTTCAGATAATTCGATTGACAAGTGGATGGAAACTTGGCTAGTGTTTCTCAGAAATGATGAGAGAAAACCGAGAACCAATTTTTTGTGCATTATACATGAGACAAAATATTTTCAAACTTTAAAGTTCATGGTCCAATGCAGATCTAAATCATTATCATTTCCACCATTAGGTACTGTTAACTATTCCAACAACGGGGCGAACATTGAGAGGTTCTACTTAAATGTGTCTTTACAGAAACAAAGATACAACAACAACAAAAAACTTTCTTTTCACATTACTTTAATGAAGACAGCTCATCCGTTTCTGTATCATTACAATTGCATAAATTCACAAGAAGTGCCAAGACACTGTCTTAAATGTCATGTACATGAGAGTCAGAATCCTGACAATGAAATGCACTGCAACTCTATTTGTTTGGGATGCACACAGATCATTAGTGGCTGAGGATGGAGGTCTTAAACAGTGTCTTTAATGCCACTGAAGCGTAGGGACAGTTTTGTTCCCCTCACACCCCTTCATTAGCCGAATGCCTGTCGACTCTGGCCTCAATTCTGCAGAAATTGTACGGTGTGGAACAGAAAGACGGTCACATTTCACTCATTTTAACACAAACATACAGTCTTAGAAAAAAAAGCTTCTTTTTTGGCATCAATGGTTTCATGAAGATCCATCCATGGAATCTTTCCATTCCACAAAAGTTTCTTTATAGTGGAAAAAGGTTCTTTATATTTTTAAAATGTTCTTTACACTAAGAAAAAAAATTGTTCTTTTAGGAACTGTTCACTGAAAATGGGATGCATGGGAACGGATAGCTTTCTTACTCTTTCATAGTTCAAGAGTATGGAGAGAGATCATATTCTTCAGAGGTCATCTTAGATAAAGAAGTGTATATTTTAGTTGCATGCTGTCCAGAATTCAACTCCCTTACAGAGTTATAGTTATCTCACAAGGTTAATGCAACTTCATTATATATCTTCTGCAGCTGCATAAGAATTACCTCAATACACATAGGACGCCTTGGAGTTTTGTGTGTGTGTGTGTGTGTGTGTGTGTGTGTGTCTGCCATATGACTTTCTGTGTCCTGAGAGGGTGTGAGAATGCAGACATCTCTGTATGGCTTAATGCCTGGGGGGCACAGGGACACCGGGGCCCCTGGCAGCTGGAGCTCAGAGACTCAGATGGGGCCGATCCAAGCAGTCACTCTGGGACAAGAGATAGAGAAGCCAGAGAGAGGAGACAACACCTTGAGAGGAAACTGGCAGACGAAAAGAGCAGCCAGAGTATTCCCAAGACACACAGACAAACGTATTTAAAGACAGATGCATTTGTGATATAAACATATGGATGTACATTATTTACATGATATAAGTACAAAGCGACCCATATTGGGCAGTGGAGATGGAAAAATATGGAAATATATTAAATTAGAAGCAGATTTACCACATTATTGTCCTATGTATATTTTCACTTGTAGGTCTAGTTGAAATAAAATAAAATAAGGGAATGGGGCTGAACTCCAAAAATCCCAATAAAAATAGCTCATGTATAGGCTTCTAGTCGTAAATCTTTTAAAGTCACACAATAGCTTTGTGACCAATTACTATTGAATAGATTATTATAAGTTAGTGATGCATGTTATGTGGTTCATTTTTGGACTTAAAGTGCCCCGGTGGTGAAAATTATGCGTTTAACATTGTTTATATGTCTATATTGTGTTTTTAATCTTCTTTAAGACTAACAATATACAAATTAGCCAGCTCGTAAAATATGTTTGAATTGCCGAGATCGGGTTGGTATTTTCTTCTTAAAGGGACTATATGGAACTTTTCCCCCAAAATAAACGTAACAATAGCCTTTTTATTTTACCATTTATGAATCAAACATCTCCTGTTGAGCTTACTGACACCTTGTCCGCTCACAGTGGGTGCACCTATAAGCCTGTATCCTATTTTTCCTATTTTCTGTCGGGTCGGATTTTTCCTGCACTGTCTGCGGATGTGACGTCAAGCGCGTTCATGTTAAATGTTTCAGATCACTCTGCCACCACCGCTAGTCAGCAAGTAGCCTACACTCGCAAACTTATCTCAAACAATATATGTTTTTGACTGTTCTTACCTCTGTAAACATAATGTTGACCTCCTTGCAGGCAGCAGATGACTTGTGAAGTGTGCACGCACGTACCAGCGCTGCGAGCAGTGTTGCCAGGTCCGTATGCCTGCACTGTTTCCGCGCGTTGTTTGTGTAGTGCACGGGTTGACGCGATTGTTTTACTCACTGGAACATGATTGTTATCGGGGAAACACCCGGGAACGCTATTTGACTATTTTTGGCCGTGACTGGGTTAGTTTTGATGAGCAATTGGGCTGGTTTTGTTGTGCAGACCTGGCAACCCTTGCTGCGAGAGCGAGCAGAAAGGAAGAGCAGTTCTGTTTTTTGGCCACAGGTGACAGTCGCGAGTTTAAATTTCAGAAAAACGCATATAGGCCCTTTAAAACTGCACTGATCTAAAGACTCTCAAAAACGCGGTTTGAAATCGCTGGTGTTTCTGACATCACAAACCATAGACATCATATAGGTAGACGCCCTATCGACCGCTACTGCCTATTGGCACGGACGAGAATTGGAGCCGCCATCTTAGACCGGTCATCCGCTCCGCTCAGTGTAATTGAATGGCAGGTGAAATGAGCTGTCAGCGCATTAAATTAATCATACCTCACTGAATACTGAACTGATTTTCACGCGGTTTTTTTTGCTGCAAAGGTCATTCATGTAGCTATGATACAGGACACGTGGTTCGGCGTATTTTAATATCCATAGTAGGCTTAACAGTAATATAATATTCTGCTATAAGATATAAAGTGACCAGACACAATATGTGTGATGAAGGATATAATGTATTTTATAAATCACACACTATAAATATAATAAAGAAGCAGAAACAGATAGTTGCAGTAAAGTAAGATATTTTAATAAGTTGAAGAAACAATTTATGATTTGTGACACGCACATACACACGAACAGACACACAAACAAACACGAACAGACACACACCTCTCTCTCTCTCTCTCTCTCTCCTCTCCTCTCTCTCTCTCTTCTCTCTCCTCTCTCCTCTCTCTCTCCTCTCTCTCTTCCCTCTCTCTCTCTCTCCTCTCCTCCTCTCTCTCTCTCTCTCTCTCTCTCTCTCTCTCTCTCTCTCTCTCTCTCTCTCTCTCTCTCTCTCTCTCTCTCTCTCTCTCTCTCTCTCTTCTCCTCTCTCTCTCTCTCTCTCTCTCTCTCTCTCTCTCTCTCTCTCTCTCTCTCTCCTCTCTCTCTCTCTCTCTCTCTCTCTCTCTCTCTCTCTCTCTCCTCTCTCTCTCTCTCTCTCTCTCTCTCTCTCTCTCTCTCTCTCTCACTCTCCTCTCTCTCTCATCTCTCTCTCTCCACACACACACACACACACACACAGAGAACGCAGCCACCGAATCCACCGAACGCAGCCACCTGTAAAAAAGTGAGAGGAAGCTTTTCAACGTGTTTGCATCAGTAATTTCTAAAAAATTAAATTCGGACAACATTAAGCCTATACCTTTTTTATTGTATGTGTGGGAGGGGAAAATGTCGAGACTAAAGCCCTATTCGGATTAACTTTACAAGGGTTGATGGAGTAAGTTAATGTAATTTTACCACAGGACTTCTGTAATATCAATAGCCAAATCGCATGTGATAAGATATAGGTTATTATCAATAAAACTAGAAGTTGGAGGGGGTAACTCAAATAAGCATCGCTGTCATGCGTGTATTAGGCTAACGTTACATTGCTTCCTGGTATCATGTGCGCAAACACAAATAACCTATACAACAGAGCAGTTGAATGCTTATCTGATAACCTAGAAGCTCTTGTAATTATTACTTTAATAAGAGCAGTTTATTACTTTAATAATAATACTTAACAATTATTACAGTTACCCCACCTCTCCATGCCGGGTGAACACCGGCTGATGCAGTAAACAGCATTTCACAACGATTTCAGTACAGTAATAGCAAATATCCTTGCTCCTTCTCGATTATCTGGTAATATTCTATTCACAAAATACAACCAATAGTACGGTAATGTTAAGACTGACTTGTGAAAAGCCCTATTTCCGATGGTCCGGCGATTAGAACAGGAAAATGCTCCACAATGCTCTGGCATCTAATCTGCTGCCACGCAACGAAACTAGGAATACGACCGGTTCAAGATGGCGGGCGGATTTCTTGGTTTCCAGCGGCCAATAGGGCTTCTAGTCTCTATATGATTTCTATGTCACAAACTACCTTGTAACCAATCACGTCAATGAGTGGATCTCTGAGCTGGTGTGAGTGTAGGCTGGACTAATTTGCATATTCATAGGACCACGTATATTAAGTGAGGCAAGGGTCCAAGCTATTTTAAAGCATTAAGAATTTTTTTCAAAGATTTTTTTTTTTAAATATATATTTTTGGTGATCAAAGATAAGTTTTAAGGGATAGAATTATTGTCTACAGGTGGACTTTAACAGCACCCGTCCACATCCACTTCCAGGTAAACTGTTCCTTTAAACAGTTTTAACTTGTTTAATTTTATTTACATCATGTGAGAGTTTGGAGAAGACACAAGGTCTTCAGGGAGGGACTGATTCAAGCCCTCTAGGTCTCTGAGGAAAAGGAAAGAGAGAGACACAAGAGAAACATGGATCCCCAAGGCTGAACGTATTTTTTAAGTCCTAAAGGAATCTGGGTTTTCTCCTGGGATAAGCCCATCAACTTAACCTCATTTAAAAACATAGGCACAGATGTTTGGCGAATAATCACATGTACTGGAGAACTGATGGATGACTTGTAAAATACAAAGTCAATGCTCATAAGATGTTAATTCAAAGATCTTGCAGTAAAACGCTGAGAGAAAACACTGAGATAAAAATGTAAATTTACACATTTATTTTTAGATTTTATTTATATGCTTTTGACAGGACAGTTTGGTGCACTCAATAGATGTAATTTTTTTTAGGTCACACCCCATTTGAAACGAATAACTTTTGAAAACTTGGGAAAATCAGTGTTTCAGTGGCTTATAGTTGTCTTTGCATTGACGTTGGGTACGAGAAAATATTTTTACGTGGAAAAAATGATCTTTAACATCTACAAGTTCTTAGTTTATTAAACTAGAGTGAGGAAAAAGACTTCATTTCATGAAACAAAAACATCATGTAAACATATTTCACTGAAAGAAATCCTTTAAGACAATGTTTTTGTATAAACTCTGCGAGGCCTAGTGAAAAGGGGAAAAAATTAAATATACCGGAATGCTATTGATTTAGTGTGCATGATTCATTGTTCACGTGAAGACAGAAGTATTTTCTGCTCAGGGCTCAAAACCTGAGACATGCTGGAAGCAGGGAACAAATTGCAATTGCAAACTGTATACACTCAACCTTTACCTTTAGGCAGTGGGTCAGGTAATCCTTACATTAACTGGCTTACTAATTTAGACAAATGTTGCATCTTCACCATATAACGTGATTGCCTTCTGCAGGGCATCTTACTGGAGACGGCTGGGCTGCAGACATGCACTTGGACATTTGATACTACAGTATCTCCAATAATAATGCAGGAGTCACTTCACTGGAGGTAAACAGATGGAGCTGCAGTTTTGCCTGAAGTACTACATGCCAGATTGAATTCACTCCTGTCTTTTGCAGGAAATAAATAATGCACCAAAGCTTAAAAAAGAAAAGTGTGTGTGTGGGGGTTGGGGGACAACAATTGCTATAGTTTCAGAAATCCTAAAACATTGGTTTTAAAATACAACTCTCCAATACTTCTCATCTGGTGTGTGTGAATTAAAAACAATTATCAAAAAAAGGCAATAAATCAAAAACAACTTTCACGTTTTATGAATGATTTTTACTTTTCGGCAAAGTATCACTGAGAAGAAAAAAATATCGGCTCAAATGAAGTGTTGGTGCCATGGACAACATGATCCCATTTAATTTTGTGAATAAAATAAAATAAAAGCATTTCACAAGATGAACATATGCATGCAAGCCTCTGTGGCCAAGCCAAAAAAGAAGGTCTTGGTGATAAATTATCTATACTTATCTATTATACTGCATTAAAACGAAGACTGCAGGACTTCAGTTAGGTTAGACAGCATATTGAATTTTAGTGGATGAAAACTAGGCTGAGAGAGAGACTTTACAATGACAAGAACTGGTACTCTATCACGTAATTTTCACAACCAATTCCAGTTTGCGCTGGACGTTTTTTTTTTTTCCTCAGAAAGATGTTTAGTAAGCAATTGGTATGTTGTTAAATAACAGTACAATCCATTGAACACGGTATGCTCTCCCTCAAAGCCTTGTTTCTATTCATGACAAAAATTAAATATGGCACTACCCTGATTAAGGTCTATATGACTAATTTTGTAGTTATCTTTGAATGACTGGTAAAAAAATTCAGTGAGAAACGACTGGAATAGGGTATCAAATTATCGAACACATTTTGACCCCCATCTAAGCAGCTTCAAAAGTTGTCCTGAAACATCACTGTCTTACCAGCAGATCACTTCAGATCATCATGCTAAAGCTTCTCAGGTTCAAAATAAATGAGACTCATTATTGGCCAGCAATGGGAAATTTGTGATAATCTTAAGTATAATTACACATCTGTGTATAAACATATATCAATACTGACTTGTAGTGCTTTCTGTAGTAAAAACATTATACTATCAAAGCATGAAGTTCATATTCTAAATAATTAGAATGTTCCTCCAATATACTGACATTAGACAAAAACAGCCACAACTTGTACAAGTACAGGGTTTGTCCTGTGACTGCTTTAAAAACAATTTTGGTTAAAAGGCTCAAGAAAATCTGCAGCAGCTCATTCAACCAGGACCAGAAGAGTTCCTTGACCACCCACAAAAAGAACAGTTCAGGAGGAAATCCGAAGTTTTAGGGACTGTGGCCATCAGTCAGTGATTCCTCTATGTCCAGTGTTCTGTGAGGTAGAGCTGCGATAGATCAGTCAGTCTGTGTCATGGCTTCTGAGGGAGTGAAAGCCATGGAGTTTATCAGGTAGAGTTTCACACTCTTCTCTCAGGTTCATAGCTCATCATGGTTCCTGGTAAGGTCTTCGCCATAGTTAGTGGCTTGGCTGCCTACAAACATGTTCCAGTTCTCAAGAATCTCTTCTTTGGTCAGCATCTGGTCCTGAAAAAAATTATATTTCGTATAACGCATTATTATAAAAAAATTTCTCCTTAAAATGCATGATCAATTAAAATGTGTTAAATCGGGGGTCGGATTTTTCCATTTGCTTTATTTCTTCTCTATACGCGAGTAAAGTTGGTTTTGCTGTATTTCTCAGAATTAAGATATGCTGTCTTTGCTTGAATATACTCGTGTGTCATTGTCATCTTCGCTTGTTTGTTCATTTGCATTCTTATAATAATAATAATATGCCTGGAACATTTAAACCACCTCCACTGCCACACTCCCAAAGTGTGTCCAAAAATAGTGAGATAAGGGGATCTTTTGGTTCCCCTTTTGGTGATCGCTATAACCCCTTAATCTTGTCACATTTGTAATATATATGTTAAAGGGTACCTATTATGGATTTTTGAAAATTGCCCTTCATGTGGTGTGTTACATTGATCTAAGTGAACGAAAACATCCTGCAAAGTTTTAAATATGAAAGTTCACCGTATACAAAGTTATTGTCTCTCAAAAGTAAGAGTCGACTCTGAGTCGCTGATATGAATCGTTCGACGAACGATGCTTTTCCTTTGTCTAGTTGACGTCAACTTGACAAGTTATTTGAATAAGATACGCCCACTCATTGCGTTCGGAGACCAGTGTTGCCAGGTCCGTATGCCTGCACTGTTTCCGCGGGTTGTTTGTGTAGTGCACTGGTTGACGCGATTGTTTTACCCACTGGAACATGATTGTTATTGGGGAAACACCCGGGAATGCTATTTGACTATTTTTGGCCGTGATTGGGTTAGTTTTGATGAGCAATTGGGCTGGTTTTGTTGTGCAGACTTGGCAACCCTGTGACTTGGCAACCCATGCTCCTAAAACTGTTGTTGGGGACTCCCAGAACAATATTAGGAATAGGGGTGCACGATATATCGAATCAATATCGTTATCGCGATATCACGTTGCTCGATATCAATATCGAAAGTCTCGCGATATTATGCAATATTTTGATGCGTCCGGTCCGACATGCACCGTTGCATTTCCCCCGACTCATTTCCTGATTCTCCTTCACCATAAACATGAAATCAAGGAGAGGGTTAACTTTTCATGCTACAGATTTCCCATAGTGGTCAGAAAGAACAGGGGAGACACTTCGTTTTTCTTAATATGACTGTAGAGTCGCTACTCGCTCCAAAGCTAATCGCCGTCACTCTCTCACTTCTCCCTTGCTCTACTACCACACAGTCGACGCACACCAGCGCACAAACATCAGGCCACCTGGCAACTTCATGTGTTTTCTCTGATCGGATAGCTATCTGATATATTCCTTTTACACCTGGTCACATAAATGTGTTTTTGCAAAACAGATATAAATCCGATCTGCAATTCCTGCGATATGGAGTGCACGTCACAGAAAGCAACAGTTGAGCTGCATTTTATGATCATCAGCTAAAATGTCAAAATCAAATAACGCAATAAAAGAGAACGGCAACAGCCCCGTTAAGATAATTTCGTTTATTTACTTTTAATAAAGTGTAAAGCGTCTGCGACTTACTTTCACTTTGATTTGCGATAGTTTGCGCGTTGGCTTGATGAAGAGATGCAGCTGCTCATCTGCGGTGATGCGTGTTGCAGTTGCGCGCGGCGTCATATTTGGCCATAACATGACATGTAGCCTAGCCTGGCATGCCAGACCTACATCAAGATGTTAGGTCTGGGAACTCTCCATTGACATACCTCAATCTGAGGGGCGGGATAAACAGTTGTCTTTCAAAATCCCTCGGCACGTAATAGGATATCGCTAACCAACCAGAGCAACGAACGGCTGTGGCTGAGTGAGTCCCGTGCGTTTTCCCACTAGCGGAGCTAGTTGATATATTAAACTTTTGCCGTATCCGGTCGTCAAAACTCCGAACACATCTTCCTTTTCTAAGAATGACTTAAGTGGCGTTCTCTTAACTCCAAGTCCTCCAGAGTCGCGGCCAAAGCCGATTCGAAAGACCGCTGCATCTTCATTGTTTTCAAGCAGCAGGGAAATCACCTATGGAAATCACGCGGAACGTCATGAACTGTGCCGTCATTGTGTTAAGCCCGCCCGCCGACTCTATACACGATGTGATTGGCCTGACCCGAAATTGTTTTTTCCAACTAAAAAGTCTATTGAGAGTTGCTAGACCACACTGGCAGCGAAATGATTTTCGCGGCCGCTAGGGTGCGTCTAGATTTCTAGGCTACATGTAGCCTGTAACACGTTCTCACACGTTTATTTTTTAGCGTTTTTGGGAGTAGTAAATTTTACAAATGTGGTTTCAACAACGAGATGCATTTATTGTCCAGTTTCGTCTGAATGCGGCCCAGACCTTCTCCTGAAGTGGTTTCAGCGATCGGATTCAAATCCGTCTCGAATGCGTTTCGGAGGGCAAACCTGTTTTTTTTTTTACGATCGGATAGCTATCCCATCACAGAAAACGCATGAAGTGGCTAGGTGTGTTCTGTAGACTTGCTCTTTATTTATTGTTTTTTACACTGTAGTGTACATACAACCAGTAAAACATGTTCTGTTCTGTGGACATGGTTATTATTTATTTATTTATTTATTTATTCATGTTGTACCAGTCCAATATGACTGTCAGTTGAAATAAACATTATGTTGTAAGAAAACTTTATTTATTTATTAATCTTTTTTGCTGCGCTTTCCCATAACTTTTTTAGTTTTACATACGTTTAAAAATATCGAAATTAATATCGATATCGCAAAATTCATTATTGATATCGCAATATCACTTTTTTGTCAATATCGTGCACCCCTAATTAGGAACATTTTAAATGCCATAATATCCCTTTAAAGGGATAGTTCACCTAAAAAAAGAAAATTCTGTCATTAATTACTCACCCCTAAGACCTTTGTTCATCTTCGGAATACAAATTAAGACATTTTTGATGAATTCCGATGGCTCAGGGGGTTCCATTGACAGCTATTTAATTAACACTTTGGAGGCCCAGAAAGGTAGGAAAAACATCGTTAAAATAGTCTATGTGACTACAAATTGACTTCAACCTTAATTGAATAACCTTAAAGGCAGATGTCCGTGCTGACAAGGCTGTTCGGACTTTGCTGTTTATCCACGGTTTTTGGTTGGGGTAGATGCAAATTATTTTTGTCGGCACCACATCTTCTGATGAAACACGTTACAGTTTCCGAGTAAGCCTCGATGTCATCATCAGAAGCAGCCCGAAACATCTCCCAGTCAACGCATTCAAAACAGTCCTGTAGCATTGCGTCCGAATGGTCTGACCAGCACTGAATCGTCCTGAGGGCAGGTGCTTCCCGTTTCAGTCTCTGCCTATAAGCGAGCAGGAGCAGAATGGAAGAGTGGTCTGATTTGCCAAACGGTGGGCGGGGGAGGGATTTGTAGGCATCCCGGAAAGGAGAGTAGCAGTGGTCTAATGCACGATCACCAGACGTATTGACGGTGATGTGCTGAAAGTATTTTGGAGCTATTGTTCTGAAATTTGCTTTATTAAAATCCCCCATTACAATAAATGCTGCATCTGGGTGTGCGGTTTCCTGCTCGCTTACATTCTCGTACAGCAGGGGTCGGCAACAGGCGGCCCGCGGGCCAAAACTGGCCCGCCAACAATATTTTCTGGCCCGCCGGATTATTTTGGAATTCCGTTTTTTTTTTTTTTTTTAATCAGCCTATTTTTTATTTTACAATAACGGTTTACAAACAGGCACCATGTATCATTCGTTCAATCGTTGTTTTCAAAGTAAAAACAAAAATAAAAAAAAACTACTTGTTTTTCCATTATTTCCTGAACTAAAATGAAAAAAAAAAAAAACGAATAACGACTCGTTTTCTGATTTTGCGCTCAGATCAAAAATAGAAAGAATGAATAACGGGTATAGACGAATTTTAATTTTGAATCTTAATTTAAAACCTTATCAGACATATACGAATGAAATCATTTTAAACACCTAATGAATAACACCTCACTTTATTCATTAAGAAATGGCTAAATAATTTTAAACAAATCAAGTACTATTGTGGTAACAGATTACAGCCATTTTAATAAGGGTGTGAATAGCAATCATGCGCTCCTGTAAGTCTCATTCGCTTACAGTCCGACTTTTGAACTTTTTTTCATTATTATTTACTGATAAATAATATGTATTACCTGATAAAAAATATTTGCACTAAATGCTGCACAAAACTATTCCACTACTTGAGAAGCCGTAGTCGCGCGCCTACATCTGACAATTTTGGGTTCAAACACTCACATGAGTGGCTGATCTGCAAACCACACATACTTAACAGTGTTAAATTTGAAAAATACTGTTTGATAGAACTGCTTTGTTACCACAGTTTTCTGCGTGCTTCCTCAGCGATGAAGTTCCACATTTGCGGCTATCCAACAAGAAAATGCATGGACTTAAGTCTTTCACAATATTTTCTTCAGATAACTCCAAATTTCTCCCACACACTGGACTTGATTCACTTTATTCTTTTCTTCAACTCCTCAGCATCCATCTCGACAACTGCAGATCGCGGCTTCGCGCACGCGGTTCTGAGGAATTTTTAAAAGTGAAAGTAGTAATGTTATAGGTCCTGGGAGGGCCTGGCGCGTGGGCACAAATAAACTAATGTGAATTTTTAATTATTTTATCAACTTGAAATACAGCCATATTTTTGTAGATGTGTTCTTAAAAATATGCATATTTTACGTTGGCATGTGATTGTTTTTAACCCGTGTTACCCGTGTGTATGTTGCTTGAGTGATTTGAGTGATAGGCTTTGGCCTATTTAATTTATGTTATTTATATTTCATAATTTTTTTTTCTGTGACATTTTTTTCTCTGCTGACAGTAATAAATAATATTTATATTGACACGAACACAATTTTTGTATAGCATTTATAATTGTTATAGGCTACTTAATCTCTATCTTTCCGTTAGAGACATTTAAATGAGAGATTCTGGAAATGAGATCTAAATTTTGCGGACCCGTCAGGTCGGGGTATAAAAAGCGGGTGAACACGGAGGGTATTTTAAGCGGTTTAATTTGTATCCATAGGCCTACTCCGTGTAGCTGGCCCGCCATCTACTGGCTAAAAAAAAAATTGGCCCGCAGCCAAAGTTACTTGCCGACCCCTGTCGTACAGTTTCCCGAGTGCCTGATCTGTATTGGCTTGAGGGGAATATAAACAGCTGTAATTATGACCGCTGTAAATTCCCTCGGTAGCCAGAATGGTCGACACAGAAGTGTGTGATATTCCAGATCTGGGGAGCAAAAGAATCTAATAGAGCAAGTTCCTCTCATCACACCACAAGTTATTAATAAAGAAACAAACGCCTCCTCCACTGCTTTTCCCTGGAGAACCCCGTAAGTTCGATGGCTGAGTCTGGAACATCCGCTGAACATCCAGGTTTCTGTGAGGCAGATAATAGAGCAGTCCCTTGTTTCACAGTTATAGGAGATGCGCGCCCGCAGTTCACAAAGTTTGTTGTCCAATGACTGAACGTTAGCCAACAGAATGGTTGGGAGAGGAGGTCGTAGAGGACGGGGTCTAAGTCTGACGAGGACGCCGGCTCTCTTCCCCTTTTTTCGGCGATGTTTCCTTGGTTTGCGGCCGTGCAGCCCAGACAAAGGGCTCTGATGTGGTGTTTGTAGTCCGAAGATGAACAAAGGTCTTACGGGTGAGTAATTGATGATAGAATTTTCATTTTTCGGTGAACTAACCCTTTAAATGTATTACAGGATCAATACTAACATTTTGATTCAGGATTAGAGATGCTCCTGGTGAACATCTCAAAAGGTTCTTACCTTATCAGTGTCCGACTCGTATACCAGATGCCGGGCTTCTGCCTGCGCATGGTCATAGTCCTGTGGCAGGATCCAGTGACGAATCTCTTCTAGGTCCATCTTCCCGTCTTTGTTCAGATCTCTGAAATCTGAAAACTGGTCTCTCTCAGTTCTCACCCAGTCTGGCTCTGGACCGCCATCTTCATGAGCAAACATGTCCGCTGTAAAATAGCAAAAAAACACTGAAAACATCTTCCGTTGGATGCGCAACACTAATAGGATAATTTTCCCAAAAAATGACAATTCATTCAATATCATATCCCATTAAGAAGATTTGTAATACCCCACATGCAAAAATACAGATACCAACCAATGTATTCGTCCTCATCTACATGTCCATCTCCATTTTTATCAATGTCCTCCAGAGTTTCCTGATAGAAGGGAGGAAAGCAATGAATCAGTTACTTTATGAAATACAGTCTGCATTATTAAACTGACAGTTGGTACCTTAAATTCAAAACACATAATCCAACTGACACTCACAAGAACCACAATTTCCTGCATATGGTCAAACTCCTCTGGGTGGAGGAAAGCAGTGAACTCCTCTCGCTCTGCAGCTAAATCGCCATTGAGATCTGCAGACTTAAACCTGCGTTCATCTCGCGGAAGCATCTTCTTAAAGCTGAACTGGTCTGTTGCATCTTCAAACTCCTCTGGATTGGCTGGAAAACAATTACATTAAGGGATCTATCACAAAAACATTTAAGCAATATTAAAACTTCAGATAGTTTGAGAACAGTGTGACTCACCAAGGTAGTAACCGTAAGTTGCTTGCTTGTATTCATCCCATGAGATCTTGTTGTCTTTGTTCAGGTCATAATCAGTCCAGACCTTTGCAACGTTCTCATAGACGTAACGCTTCTGTACTCTCTTGATCCAGGCCTTGAGTTCATCAGTGCTGATATATCCATCAACATCACTGTCAATACGATCAACTATTTTCCTACAGATTTTAAAAGTGCACAGAAAGAAAAGTTTGTATAAAATGTCAAATTTTATTTTACATAGAATAAATATTTGCATGTACGGTGGAGTTTTCATAGACACATTTCTAGGATTTCAGCTCAAATAGATTCTGTGTTATATTTCATTCCAATATAATTGGAAAAAAGTATACAAAGTTTTAATAATCAATCCTATTTTTAGGACCAAAATTGTCATTACTGTAATTTGTTTATTTTTAGTAGTTTTCGTTCTCAGTGGTGATTCTCATTCTTAAAGTGTTGGTTCAGCCAAAAATGAAAATTATCCTATAATTTACTCAGCCTCAAGCCACCCTAGGTATATGCCTTTCTTTCTCTTTTTTTAATGCCAAACACAGTAGGTTATACAAAAAATATCCTCCCAGCTTTATAATGGGAGTGAACTTTAGATTTTGAAGCCCCAAAAAAGCGCATCCATGCATCATACAAGTAATCCATACGGCTCTGTTAATAAAGGCCTTCTGAAGCGAAGTGATGCATTTTTTTAAGAAAAATATCCATATTCCTAGCTTTATAAGCTATAATCACCTGCTTCCGGTAAAGGCCGAACACGAGTCTAGTTCCGGCAGAAGAGTGACCTCTGACCCAACGCATGACGTAGTAAAGTAATGTAAGCTTCGGTGAGAGTGGACGCCTTTCACGGTTCAAACAAATAGGTCTGGGCAACAAAATAAAGCTCCTCTTCTCTTATATTAAAATCCTCTGACATTTTCTCTTTAAAAATCCTTGTTTAAGACTTCTAATTCATGAACAGTGTTTTGTTTTGCTCTATCCTCTGCGCTTTCTGCGTTCATCAATACGTCAGGTCAGGGTCACTCTTCCACCTGAACTAGACTTGCATACAACGGTTACTGGAGGCCAGTGATTATAGTTTATAAAGTTATAAATCTGGATTTAAAAAAAAACATAGAAAAAGAAGGCCTTTATTAACCCCCCTGGAGCCATATGGATTTATATCATGATGGATGGATGCACTTTAAGGGATAATTTTCATTTATGGCAGGGTTTCTCAAACTCGGTCCTGGAGGGCCACTGTCCTGCAGAGTTTAGCTCCAACCCGGATCAAACACACCTGAGAAAGCTAATCAAGGTCTTCAGGATCACTAGAAACTCACAGGTAGGGGTGTTTAATCAGGGTTGGAACTAAACTCTGCAGGCCAGTGGCCCTCCAGGACGGAGTTTGAGAAACCCTGATTTATGGTAATACTACCACATCAAATATAGTGTGTGTGGTGTCTACTGTCTATACTCTATAGGCCTATATATCATTTTATAATGTAACAAAATGTATATATTTAACATGTATTTGCATTACAATGATGAGAACTGAGAGGGAAATGTGCTTAACTTTCATTTTCTTTAAGCAAGATATAATTTATGCTTATTTTGGTTTGAAATACAACCGAGAAATGTTCTTGACAGGAACTAGAGTCCAAGGAACTAGAAGACTGTCAACAGCAACTTATTTTTATCTCTTGATGCCACGTTGTTATGTTAAGTGAGCCCTCCCATGTATTTAACAGTACTGGAGTGGAGAGAGGGAGTTTTGTGGGAAGAGCACCCAGATTCATGTCTACACCCATTTCAAATGGAGAACATGTTACATTGGCAAGGAACTAGAAAACCCCTGACATCAAGCACCAAAAACGTTGGCATGCCAGTGTGGCAAACGCCATGCAGGGGGCATTTTGTTGTCATGTGACAGTATAACCATAAACTTTAGATTCTCTTTTAGGTCAAATGAAGTAACCCTTAGAATATATATTAAACATATATATTAAACCTGGTATTACATGCTCCCCACGAATGTATAAACAAATATTAATGCAGCTATTTAATTTCTAAGAACTTTGCACTAGATTATTAAACGATTTCTCCTTTTTGTGATCTAGAACAGTCATATGAGCTATTGTCCCACACATAGAGATAAGAGACAATACTGCTGAAGAAGGTCTGTTGAACAAAAACCCCAATCTTACCCTAATCTGGCTTTGCTTTCCTCTGGGGTTAGCTGATCAAATGTGGTGGCCTCTTCTTTGCCCAGAAAGGCCTCGTGGTCGTACTGATAGCTCTGGTTATCTTCGTGAGACTGTCTGCTGAATTCAGGCTCGTGATGAACTCTCTCTTTCCTAAGAGTGGGTTTCCCGTGCACCAGGCACGTGCAAACAGACAAAAACCATAGATACGTCGACACATCCATGTCTGAAGACGCAATCCAACGCAAAGACAAGAGTTTAAAACTGGCACAAAGTGAAATGCTGTAACTGTTTGATCGACCGCAGAAGCTGCGGCTGCCAGTGAGACGCGTTTCAGTTACTATCAACTCGGAGTGAAACAATTCAAGTCATCAGAACACGAACAAGTCAGTTCTTTTCATTTTCGATTCAAACATACCCGGCTGATCACTAAAGGCTACAACCAAACCCTGCATGGATGCGTGTCAACGCACAGCCAATCATAGCGCGGCTAACAAAGTACGGGAGTGTTAGAAGCTCTGCTATTGGCCAATGGGTTGTCTGTAACTCGAGATGGGCGTGAACGCCACGTTGCAAGATGACACGCAGAGCGCCTGCTTCTTATTTTAGGAATGCCATAGTAGTAGGAGAACTCAAAATTATATTATTAAAATGTAGACCAGTCTTACATTCATACTAGTTGTATTATTATTTGTGACCTTGTCCCTGCATTCCCTAGTGAATGAAAATATGTCAAAATGTATTTAAAATACATTTATTTAATGTATATTACAAATCATAAATGTTTACTGACATATCGCTTGAGACTTACTGGTATAAATATTTTATAACTAAACTCTATTTGGATGGAGTACTTTCCTAAAATGTGTTTAATATCACTAGTACTAACAATTTGTTAATTCCAAGCTATATTATTTGTCGCAAGTTATTAGTTATTTGCAATAGTCCCTACATTTAGCACAATCACAATGGTACCAATACTTAAGTATAAATTTTAGTTGACCTTCAGCACTATTTTTGGATAAGTAAATTAAGTACAAAATTAGTAGTTCCAATTTAGCAGATTTAAAGTATACCAACTTAGTATACAATTGCAATTATACATAGCATAAAATAAATGTATTTCATATACATTTTAGTTTATTTATTTTTCACTAGGGTTGCTATGCAGTTGTTTAGATATTCACGGTGCTGCTAGACTGAAGAATAAATCTAATAATCCAAAAGTACCTTAAAATACAAAAATAAAGTCTAAGTTATTGACTGAAAGCATGTAGCTGTCTTCTAGTGTCATCATTAGCGGTAAAATCAAGAGATTTCAAGCATGTGCATTTTTGTTTGTTGTTCACTGACATTTACGATTTCTTAGTTTTGTCTTATGTGTTTTTTTTTTTTTAAGACTTTGCAGTGCATCTGCAAAATGTATTTGAAACATCATGTCAAATAACAGAGAAAAGATGATGCAGATGAAGTCTACAAAGTCATCATTAAAAGATTAAAATAATTAGAAGACCGTGTTTTAGATAGAACTATGTTTCATTAATATCACCAGATTGACCTGATTTAAATTGATAGAGCAAATATAATTTAAATACATTAACAATTCATTACTCAAATAAAAGGGCCACTGGCCTTAGGCTAGTTTCATAACAGAGAGCTGTGGCTCTCAGTTTGTGCTGGAAAAGATGGCATGTGTTAGCATATTATGCAAATAATGAATGACAAAATTAATGTTGGCCTGTTTGTAGAGGGGAATTGGAGATGACAATGCCAGCAAGTTATTCCCACAGTACATTACATGAGCTATGATGCAAATTTTGAACATATGGAAATATTTATACTTTTGTGAATACATTTATATAAATATCTTTGACTAGATTTGGCTAAACATTACACTGGTAACATCATAGATGTTTAGGTTTGCATTTCATTTTAGTTATTTATTTACTAGAGGCTGGCAGAAAGCACTAGGAAAAAGATGTACGTTTCACTTCTAACGCTACCAATTTTTTAAAACAAAAATTGAAATCGTTAAACTATAAATGATAAAGGCACTTTGTTTTTGATGAGTACGGCTAATCATAATAGCACTTAAAGGGTTAATTCACCAACAAATGAAAAAAGGGGGGGGGAAATCCCATAATTTAATTTAAGTTTATATGACTTTTTCATAATTTTTTTCACAACTTTTTATATTTTGTCAAATCAACTAAATAAAATGAATGTAGTTCTAATAATATACTAATTTGAGTTTCTATCAAAGCTCCAGTCCATAACTTTTTTGGGTTAAAAATGATCCAAAATAAAAATTTTAGCAAGTACATAACCAGATATCTGATTGCCTTAGCTCAATAAGCTTGTAATAATGTTTTTATTTCCAGTGGTGGATTTCCGCGGGAAATTCGAGCATGACAAGGACAAAACAAGGATCGGAAGGGAATTAAATGTACTAGTCACGCAATGCTGATGTTGTTGACATTAACAATTTGAGAACAAAGTATAATTTCCACAGTTTGACGTGATATGATAAGTTATCGTTAGATTTAATCAGAACGATATACTGCAATGCTTTTTTCCCCTTAGTTGGTCAGAACAAAAGCGGATTTTACTTGTTGAAATGATGAAAATTTTTATGTTGGTCATACTTCCAAAAAGTAGAATCTGTGTGAAACGAATGACAGTATCCACACCACGCTCTGACTGACAGTCGCACATTCTCCACAAAACATTGGATTTATCCACGCTGTGCCGTGTCGAGGCACAAACTACGTAAAGTTGATAATTCCACAAATAACTGCAATTGCAAATTTCGAACTGAGATGGCGACAAAGAGGAAATACTACGGACTGCAGCTTTAATTAAAACCAATCTCCTTTATTGTATTAACTAAAATTTTTAGTAAGTACTTTTTTTTTAACGTTAGACCCAACAATTTTTTTACAGCTTTCTTCTCTCAGCCAAATACAATCAGAGTTATAAAAAAAATATCCTGGCTCTTCCAAGCTTTACAATGGAGCGAATAGAGCCTGAGATGTTGAAGCCCAAAAAATAAAATCCATTATAAAAGTAATCCATATGGCAGGGGTTAATAAAAGCCTTCTGAAGCAAAGCAATGCATTTTGTAAGAAATTATCCATATTTATAACTTTATAAACTGTAATGTCTGACTCGCTATACGACCATTACCGGAAGCGAGTGATTATAGTTTATAAATATGGATATTTTTCTTTCAAAAATGCGTTGCTTCAATTCAGAAGGTCTTTATTATCCCCCTTGATCCATATGGATTACTTTTATGATGGATGGATGTGCTTTTTAGGGCTTCAAAATCTAAGGTACCATTCACTCCCATTATACATCCCATTATACAAGTCATATACATCACTGTAAAACCTAACACTGAAAGTCACTAAATGAAATGAGTACATTTAACTAATTTAAAAAAAAAGTTAATTTAACTCAAAAACCGCAATGCATTAAGCAGAACTTAAACCAAATAAGTTATGAATAACCTATTTGTTATTTTAGCTCTAAACATTGAAGTTGAATTGAATTAATTTAATCTTGAAAATAAAAAATAAATAAATTAGAAACCAGTGGGTGGGTGGGTGGGGGTATTCTAATTTCTTTAAAATTTTATTTTCAAGAAATTACTTTTGTACAAGGCCTATACTTTTATAGTTTTCATAGATACATTCTACATTTTACAGCGATCCATTTGCTTCTCTGTTCTGTAGCTTTCTGCAGTCTGTAAAAATATACCTCAGATTTCTTGTCAAATTTGTACTGTCAATCTCAAAGCTCTTTCCCATTTTAGATGTGTTTTGTGTGTTTTTTTGCGGCATTTACGCAGAAACCAATGCTCCCGGTCAGTTTTTTTGCCACTTAGGGGGTGTGTAACCGTAGTCACTCCGGCCAGTAAATCTGTTTTGTCAGTGGAAAAGATTTTGTCAGCAACCTTTTGGGTAGCTATATAGTTGTTTAGACTTGATTAGATTTATTAAATTAACTCAAACCAGTTAGTTTAAATGAATGGAATTAACTTAAAATATTCAAGTTACATATACTCAAAATGATTGACTAAACCAACACTAAATTATGAGTGAATGTGACTCAATATATATATTGTTCACAATACTCATATGTATTTTAAACTTATTTTAAACTTAAATGGTTTGAAGCAATCAGTTTCCTCAATCAGTTTGAGTTGAGTTAACTTATTGGGTTTTACAGCATGAGGGTCAGTCAATTATGGGATAATTTTCATTTTTGGGTGAACTATCCCTTTAAATTGGCAAATAATTGTTGTGCTGCCATGCTTATCACATAGAGGACCAGGAACAAGCAGCTAGTCTAGTGGAAAATGGCTATTAGCTACATTTTGCTATTCTCTTAACCATTGATCTGTAGGCCTTCCATGTATGTGAACTGCGTGCTCACTCACTGTGCCTTAAAAAACCTTTTGCAAATGGAGGGCATCAGTAAGGAAAATATTAGCACCATGTTATAAGAGAAAAGTTCCTTTGAGCATGATCATCATGAATTTAAACGTGTTTTATGCACAATATCTTGTAGATCTTAATCTAGCTTTACATGACCAGTTTTATGCCATTAATCAACTGGAAGTATATTGACAGCAAGCATCCTGTCACTGTGGTTATTCGGATGAGCTGGGAAGCCCAAAAGAAACCATAGTGAAAAAAAAAAAGGAATTTTCACAATAGGACAGTAGGACATATATCCACAACCGTTTACAGAAGTATTACGTGTTTGGGGGATCAATATAATTCCTTTACACAGAAGCTTACTGGTATTTTTGGATGCTTTTTGGTTGCATATTCTTTGCATTACTCTGTGCTTCTCAAACAAGCATTCGTTGTGCTTATTTTCAGTTTCCGAACCCAAAGACTGCACTCATCATCTCAGTGGAAGTGTTAATTCTATAGTTTGACTCCCAGCACTAATGTTCCATTAATTAGATTAGCCTTCATAAACATGTGTCTTTTATTCGAGAACATGAGACATTGTCCTGACAATTCATTATAGAAATTAAGACAAGTGATCATGATTTGTAACACTGATGATAAACTGCCAGGCTGGGCCAATGGTGTAGGCTAGATTGTTTTTGGTCTTCAATAGATTGGAAACTATATCTCGGCTTCTAAATATGATAAAACGCTAGAAGAAAGTCACAAAGAAGAATAAAGAGAGAAGATGAACAAGAAATGAAAATTTGTAGAAGTCTCTTATGTTCAACAAGGCTGCATTTGATATATTTACACAGCAAGTAAAATTCAGTTTGTAAGGTTCAAAATATCACTCACACATAATCTCCTTCGTCATCCAAGCAATAATCTCTGTTATTCAGTATCTATCAAAATGATCTCAGAAGAGAAGGTTGGACAAGGACAAGATAATCAGTGGGTGACCAAATGCTTCCTGTGATCCAAAATCTGGAAGTGACATAAGATGCAAAAATGATTGAGAGGAAACAAAGGGAAGAAAGATGTGCTTTTGTGTTGGAGTGAGTGATGTGATGATTATAACCATCAAGCTTGGATTGAAACACAGACACATCTCTCCATAGTCAGCCAACTGGAGCGCCTCACGAGAACTCAAATGCTTTATAGTCCTGCAAAAAGAAACAGACATATTCTCATTCAAACTGTGTGATCTGGGAACAGATGCAAATGTATTACATATTGTCCCATCTGTTGCATATAAGACAGTGACAAATCTTTTTTTATATTCTCATAAATAGAAATATTTGTAGTGGATATGATGCTTTTGAACTCTTTTCCTGTCGCATATTGTGTTTTAATGTTTTAACTACAGCAAGGATTGCTTGGCGCATGATAATAACAGAACTCATGGAATATTTCTGTGCAAATAATCAACTCAGTATTTATTTATAGCACTTTTTTAAAAAACGAGGGTTTACCAAAGTCCTGTACAAGCTCTCTGAAATGTATTTTATACTATTTGATTTATTTATTCAAAAACAAGGCAAGGAAAGGATACTAAATGATTTTAAGCAACATAATGTGATGGCACATCCATATCTCATATTTTCCTAATGTCTTGTACCATTAAACATGGTATCACATGGATGAATATGTATATGCAAATGATATGCAGATGAGGATATGCATAGTAAAACTATAGGATTTGTTAGCTCCATATGGTTATTTTGGGGTGGAGAAGTATGTGCACCCAATCTTCCGCTGACTGGGATTTATAAAGGGAATTTTGCGCATGTTCTGGCATACGCACGCTTTTATAATTCTGAATATTTTTTGCTGTACGCCATTTTTGGCTTTTTTTAGCACAGTTTTATAAATGAGACCCCAGGTCTTTCAAGGCTGTTATGTTGGTGTGGTTAGGTCTGTTTTATTTAGGGAGTTCCATGGTGTCTGTTACTTGGTTTATTTTGGCTCTTTCATATCTTTAGTGAAGTTCACAATGTAATTTTGGGAGGAGTGAACCCATATAATCTTTCTAACTACCGGAGCATATAAGCAGCCACTCTCTGGCATCAGCTGGCATCTCTCCACCTCCCCAAATCCACCAACATAATTTAGGCATCTTGCTATACTTATCATCCAAGCATTGGTAGTCCCACTGGAGGGTATATCTAAGCTCGAGCCTTGAGATGAAGCTGCTTCCTCGAGCCCCTCCACTGCGGAGAGCAAGCCAAATATGCTTAACCTTATTAGCTTAAAGATTATATGGGCAAAGGAACTCGTTAAATAAACCTTATTTGCATGTGAGCCCAACCTTCCCTCCTGTCTGATTTCCCCCCACGTCAACTCAGGCTTTACAGGGTTAACAAGCACCAAGCATCAGTTAAAGAAATGGACACGATTAATGTGAGACTTTCACCTAAAACATTTGAGACCCTTTTGCAGTCTCTCTCTCTTTAGTTGGCCCTCATCACACCCCTCGGCCCCGGAATGTTCCAGGAATGTCAGATGATTAATAGCTGATTAGTGTGTGTTAATAAGGGTCTGCAGAGCCTGTAGTTCTGCTACTGCAAAGGTCACAGTCAGCAAAGGGGGCAGATGGGTAATCGGTCTTTTAGCTACTGCAATTCCTTGGCCAGTTATCTAACGCTTCAGCCAGGGCCAGAGGCGACCAGAGTGTCACACAATCATCAAACGATTTCTGACCCCAATAAGCTGGCTGGTGCACAAATATTGTACAGCAGGGATAAAGGCAAACCTTAACAAAATGTGCTTTTCACTACTCCCATAGTGTCACAGGCATGGATGACAGATAAATACAGTTCCAAATATAGTTTAATAACAAGTAATCCAAGAGTAGGCACACAGGCATTAGCACAACTAAACATAACGGTGACCGGACACTGAATGATTGTGAAGGGGGTAATGCAAATGAGGTAATGACAATACACATGAACTCATAATGACGGTAACCAAGTAGACAGATTAGTGGCGGGAAATGGAATCTGAACAAAGAAACACGTGTGATTTACAAACAGAAGGTCCATGAAAAGTGAAACTACACTGAACGTGACAGTGCATGATTGCAGAGATGTTTTATTTTTAGGGCCCAAGCCTGCCAAGCCTTGAAAAGGCGAAGGCCCTATTGTTTCCTTAGGATAATTTTTTTCTGACGACTATTCTGGCACTTTTGGGGCACTTAACGTGCTCGAAAACTCTTGAAACTTTGCACACGGGTCAGAACCCGTGGCCATCAGGGCCGGACTGAAGATGGTACCCGGGCGTGGCAGTGGGGCTCGACAGCGCCCCCTGGAACGGGGTCCGAAAACTTGGTCCATAAATCAAACACGTTTGCATGTAATAATATGAAACTCGGTACACATATAGATCTCATCGGTTCATATATACTTCATACTCTTACTTTTTACCCCAGCCCAACAGGAAGTCGTCTATTTAGAGTTGTTTGGAAAACGCATGCAATGGAATTTAAAAGACTCATCCTAGAGAATTCATCCAACTGCCACGAAACTCGGTCAGCATGAAGTCAAGACACTGAGAATGAAAAATTGCTAGGGGTTTTTTGATATCTTGAACGGTTTGGCCGTGGCGAGGAAACGAAATTATGGCGAGAAACATGAAACCGGAAGTGTGTTATAACTTCTGCATACATTAACTGATCTTGATGAAACTTCAGCAGTGTGTTCGCTGTAAGAGGCCGATCACATGGATGTGACTATTACGAGTCAAAGTTATAGCGCCACCAACTGGCAACAGGAAGTGTGTCACTTTCAAAATGCTTTGAAATCACCCTCTTATTTTTACTCAATTTGAAAGGATTATTGATATCTTAGATACTGTTGTTGTGGCAACGCATCAAACTTTAATATTCTTTTTTGATGCTTTTGAGACTCTTAGCATGCTCGACAGACTCATCTCATTTATTAGCCAGTAGACATGTGTAAAGTTTCAGAAATGGGCGTGGTGAGGGCTCAGTAGCGCCACCTTTTGACAAAAGTTGGGGGATTAGTTTTATCTACAGTAACAAAACTCAGTACGTATATTGTACTCATCAAGCCGGACAACTTTCTAATTTACAGTCATTAGCTCCGACCAACAGAAAGTCAGATAATTTGGTTTGAATATGGTCATCTCTCTCTGAGCCTACGTCTCTGTGTCTGTCTCTCTCTCTCTCTCTCTCTTGTGTGTGTGTGTGTGTGTGTGTGTGTGTGTGTGTGTGTGTGTGTGTGTGTGTGTGTGTGTGTGTGTGTGTGTGTGTGTGTGTGTGTGTGTGTGTGTGTGTGTGTGTGTGTGTGTGTGTGTGTCTGTGTGTGTCTGTGTGTGTGTGTGTCTGTGTGTAGGGGGAGGGAGGCTAGATTAACCATTTCACTGCTGTGTGGTTTGGCCTGCATTAAAAAGGAAAATAAATGTCTTACCCCTTGTTTTTTTAAAATAAGTTTTATTAATAAAGTAAAGGCATATAACCAGTTTAATTGTAGTGCATTGACAATAGTTTTATATAATTAGTTTATTAATTAAATTAACTTGGTCCGTAAGCTTGGTCTGAAAATTTGGTACATAAATCAAAAACACTTGCATGTAATAATATGAAACTAGGTACACATAGATCTCATCAGGCCGAACAAATTTAAGCCAGCCTAACAGGAAGTGGGCTATTTTGGTCTGAATGTGGATGTTTTGCAAAACCAGCTTCTACATTTTTAGTCACTCCTCTTAAGTGGTTTATTTTATTCCCACCAAACTTTTTCAACATGATGAAAATACATCAAAGATGCTAAATTGTGAACGGATATTGAATATCTCAAACGGTTTTGCTATAGCGAGGGATTATGTCAAAAAGAGAATCAGAAAACGTCTCAAATTGACGGTGGGGGGCAATGGTATATTTAAATCTGCATATTGTAATATCTGCAGGGCACCCCTAGTCCAGTCTTATAAAAATGTACGCTTCATCTTTCATTTTTAATTTGTAAATTAGATCAATAAATACAATTATTTAGAATAATAAGAAACTATATGGCTGTTGCAAGGTAGGGCTTAGGACTGAGTCATTCATGAATGAGACAGATGTTTATGGATTGGTCATTGAATTTTTGAGTCAACCAATTAGTTCAAAATGCCAAATCATTCAGTAATGAGAAAACACGTTGCTGTGAGATGCGCAATTGTTCTGCTGTGATCTTTGTTTAACTATTTTCGCTGTTGAAACAGAAAAAGTCAATATTGCATCTAAAATGTAAGTGACTTGATGTGTGTGTGTGTGTGTGTGTGTGTGTGTGTGTGTGTGTGTGTGTGTGTGTGTGTGTGTGTGTGTGTGTGTGTTGGTGTGTGTGTGTGTGTGTGTGTGTGTTACAGTGACAAGAGTTTAACCCCTTTAAGGCCTTGTCTTTTTGGATATATCTTTTTT
The DNA here is from genome assembly GCA_036326025.1 of Chrosomus eos. Lineage (NCBI taxonomy): Eukaryota > Metazoa > Chordata > Actinopteri > Cypriniformes > Leuciscidae > Chrosomus > Chrosomus eos. The sequence goes on along the minus strand of CM070818.1, from coordinate 13,266,628 downwards.
TTATTACAAAATATGCATACAACCCATATATTTTAAATGTATTGTTTGCTTTCAATTAAATTAAGATTGTATGTTTGGTAATTGAACCTAAATGAATTAATGTGCTATATTTCAGATTAATATATTTATTTTCCTTCATTTAAATCAACACTAACTTTATTTTCATCTGAATTATAAATAGCTTATTTCTGTATAAAATAAAAAATCCCGAATAATCCAGACCAACCAGAGCGCACTATTTCTACAACATCATCAGTGCTGAAGCGGAACTACCAGAGCCGTTCGGCAGATAGCGAGCAGATGCAGCATATGTGTTGTATCGAGGCAGGGTGGGATCCATTTGCAGCTTTTTATGGCGCTTTACCACTACACAGTACCAGCTTGACTCGCCTCGCCTTTGTTTGGTTTTCCACTGTGTAAAAGTTGTATTATTATACAACTACACTATTCACTGTGTCATCGATTGCACGCGCCAGACGGAGTATCCTGAACTATGATCCTGAATAACCCCGCCATTTTTAAATAGTTTGGCCAGAGATTGCGTGATACACCCATTACTAGCCTACTATTAAATCAGCATACACTCGATTTCCTCCATTGTCCTGTGTGTGTGTGTGGGTAGTGTGTGTGTGTGTCGTGTAGAAGATTATGTCACGGCAGTTTCCTGTAGCGTCGCTATGACGACCAGGTACTATAGCTTGTTTTCACGTGACGTCACGCCACTGCGTTGCCATGGCGCGAAATGCAGATGGAGGGCAGGAAGTGATTTTCTATATTTAGGAAGCACTATAACAAACTCAAAATGCCTATGTTTTGCGTCGTTTATGGTTGCTCAAATCGATCAAACCACGAGGAGTTTTTTATCGTGTGCCAAAAGTTGTTGTTCATAAGGGGGAAAAATACAAGAAATTGACAGAAAAACACCGGGGAAAATGCCTTGCAAACCTACGTCTGCGGTCGGGAGGAGCCCGTGTGTGTGTGTGTGCAGTGGTCACTTCGTCAAATGTGAGTTAATACATTATTTATGTGGCTTATAATTACATAATTCAGGTGTTTAAATACACTTATGTGGCTGTTTGTGTAACGTACCAGTTTCCAAACTTTGTAAAGTCAAAGTATGTCTGTAAGACGAGGTAGTTGCTGATATCTACCGCCTCGATGGCAGGCAAATCTCTCAATTCAGTTGAAAATCGGTCCTCTTCATAACGTAAGGATCATGTCCAACATATGTTTCGATTTTCTGTTTATATATTTCTCTTGTAATAGCCTCAAAAGTAGTACAGTACGGACTTTCCTCCATCTCGTCCATTGCACTCTTCACTTCCTGCCCTCCATCTGAATTTCGCGCGTCAACACAATCACGTGACTGCAAACCACCTATTGTGGAGGTACTATCAAATCGGGGCCGGCAGAAAGTAGTCAGCAACGGTAAACAATCGGTCAAATACAGAAATCAAACATAGGAAATGATGGCCGGGCAAAATCCATATAAGTGGCTATTGTGGTTCACGATCATAGGCCCTGTCCCAAATGGCACACTTCATATGAATTTTCAGTCTTGTGTACTTATTTCACGTGTCCGTTAAATCCATGATTTAGGGTAGGGTGTCTCATTTTTCATTTTAGGTTTCAGAAGGTTGCTCACGCATACTTTGTGGTTGATATGTGCCCTCGATCTGCACTTTTGCAGAGCCCACACTGATGCAAGCTCTACAGCACACTTCTTTTCGACAGTCAAAGCAGGGTTACGTTTTTGCACGTCGTGTACAATAACCCTAAAGGCACCAGGGTGGCGGTGCCAACGGCTTCTTTTATATATATATATAATATATATATATATATATATATATATATATATATAATATATATATATATATATATATATATATATATATATATATATATATATAGCTGCGAGCAGCGATGAAGGGCCAAAGCCGGTGGCACCGCCACCCTGGTGTTTTTAGGTAACTACCCCACACACATGGGGCAAAAGGCACAAATTATTAAAACAAATACTTTAGCTAAATTATGTTTTTTAATAATGTCTATGTTACTTTAGCAAACTTTAGCAAAGTTTGTACTTTTTCTGGGGTTTTTTATTTAAAAAAATCATTTTTGTTCAATAAATTTAGGCTACTGTTATTAAAATGTTCATTTTAAAAATACAGAAAATGTAAAAAAAAAGGAAAGATTTTTAAAGCATTGAAGGTCCTATAATAACTTAATAAAGCTCTACAGTAGTCACAAATATTATATTTTATTATCTTACTAATTAATATTTTTATTTAAAATGATCTCTGGCTCTCCGCCAGACAAACCGCAAAAGCATGTTTTAATTATCAGTAAGGCACTCAACGTTCTAATCCCACCCGTGTGAATGTAGCCTACTTGTCAATGTGTTGAAATAAATCAGTTTCGGTGGTGGAGGGGGGACACCTGTTTTCTGTGGACTGCATGGTTGCAAGAACACACAATGAAGAAGAATATGTTCAGAAAATCCACACGAAACTCACATCCAGCCAGGCAAACAAACGCAACTCTAGCATTAACGAGACCGGACAAACTAAAGAGGAACATGCATGAACTTCTATAGGCCTACAGACGATAATGGGGTGCACACACCTGAACAGAGTGACTAGTCAAAATAGTTAGCCTACTATATGACAACAAAATCAACGGATTTACCAAATAGTAACAAAGGGCAAATATTTTTTTCTGTTCTGATCAACATAATCACCCATACAAATGTATTGTTTTATGTACATGTATTATTTTTGCACTTTAAAATATACCTTTAACTGGGCTTTGATTTGAAGTCAATTTCTATGTTCACTACCAGTGGAGTACACAAAAAGTACATACTCAGAATGAGGAAAATATATATTTTCTTTATAAATCTATATTTTTAAACAAATCTATTATATTGACTGCCAAAACATTTAAGTTTAAAAGTGAAAACTAAGTGAAAAGTATTTAATAGGCTACTCAGTCATAAGAGTAAACACAACTAAAAGCCAATTATACTTAGAATACTTAATTATACTTTTAAGTATATCTTGATCAAAAGATTGAGTACAAGTATAGGCCAAATATACTTAGCCTTTTCTGTCGGTATAAGACAAGTATACTTAAGTGCAATTTTTAGTATCTGAGAAGTAGCCTATATAAATTATATTTCTGAGAAGTACACAAAAAGTAGACTGAAAGTATAAAAGAAGAATACTAATACTTGAATGAACATTTTTTTTAGCAGTCGCTCAATAATTTTTTTCTTTTGCAAATGCTATAATTTTTTTCTTTTGCTATTCGGGCAGTTTATATATATATATTTGTTGTAGCTTCCAGTCACCATAAGTTTACCCAACTATGGTGACTTCTGCTCCTAAAAAGAAGTTGGACCCTGGAAATGTGAAAAGGGTCCATTCAGATAATTATTCTTCCTGTCATTCCAAATCAACTTGTGACCAATTCAGTTCAAATTCACACTCACGAATTGAAACAAAGCCATTTCCATTCTGAATTCTGCACCTTTCTACGAGCAAAGAGCGTTCCTCCTCAAACCTCTGCACGCGCTCTCATCCTCTGTCGCACTTCCAAGAGGACGCTGCTGGTCAGGATTATCCCAGAATGAAGCTTGTCCAGAGGGGCTTCTCTTCTGGTGTCTGCAGCTGTGGAAGAACATGGACAGATGCTTTCATTGGCCAGCCATTTTCCTGCTCTCATCAAGAGAAAGGAATGACAAACTCAACTGGCTCATGCACCCGACGGCTCCAAACACAGCGTTCCAACTCACTGCATGAGAGGCTGTTAAACCTCTTTAGTCAAATATGTGTCTGAATGCATACACAAAACATTTTGGCTCATATAAACTTCACTATGTCACTAGTGAATGCTAATAGAGAATCAACTATGTGAATGCTAATAGAGAATCAACTGTGTGTGTATGGCCATGCAGGACCACAGGGAAAGACAGAATGAAAGAGACAGGCTGGGAAACAGATGGATGAGGTTTCGGTGTGGGCGCACAGAACAGACGGGGCTGGCACAGCCTGGCATAACTGTGAGAACAGGTACAGCTGTGGTGTGCATGTCGGAAAGTCCTGCTCAACCACAGCAGTCATACATACATTTAGAAAGATGTAAGAGAAAAACAGACACAAGGTAAAGTCAGTTCAGGGACACGAGTGACTGAAGAGCACAGAAGCATTCAAATGTATTCAGTATGAGTCAACACTGTTATGCCGGCATGATTTTAGAGTACAAGAGATGGTAAAACCCTATTTTCAGCAGCCATTCTTAAAATCCTGTGTTACATAATCCTGTATGTTACAGAAAGTTGCTGCTTTCAAGAAAGATTTTTCGCTGTGCCGCTTAAGTGAACTTTAATTTATACATTTTACAGTTTTGTCTCAATTGCTTTGAATCATTTTTATTCTTAACATCACAACTGTTTTACTCTGAATGTCTACAAAATGCAGAAAGCACACAAATTCTAATTTTAACGGTATGTAAAAGCTTACTTGGAAAAAGTAGTAGCCTATACAAAAAATAACATTCATTTTTGTAGCAGTGTGTTACATGTAAACACATTTATGGAACATGCATGTACGTATATAGATTTTGATAGTTGAATGGTTCATTTTGCATGTGATTCCTCACATGATGAAAGCATCTTTAGAAGTTGTGAAGATGACAGTGTGTCAAGCAGTACGGGTGGCGGTGGAGCGAGTGTAAATGACCAGTCTCGAGTCCCAGCTCCGGAAGGATAAAAGGAGAAGTGACGACAGTGGAAGAGGAGAGAGCAGGCCTTGGACATATAAGTTGTTGTTTTGTTTTAGTTTATGCAGGAGTCCTCTGTGAGGGGCTGCCTCTTTACTTTTGTTCTTTATGTTTTATAAAGTCATAGTTATGTTTAACGTTCGCCTGTTCCTGCCTCCTAGTTCCCTGAACTTAAATCTCAGATTTCATTAAAAACATCTTACGATCATCTTAAGACGTTTATCAAACGTCTTACGGGTTTGGAACAACATAAGGGTGACTTAAATGTAAATCTACATTTAAGTCACACTTCAAATATATAATAATTTATTGCATAAGCAACAAAATATTTGACAAATATTTTTTTTAATTTAGAACTTTTCTTTGCATGTTTGTGCTGTCTTGAAAAATGTATATCACTTGATATTTTGTTATGTAATGTAATGACCTTCATGCTTCTGGAATGAAAGGTGATATCTGTATTCACCTTCCTGAAATACTTCAAATCCTATTTGCAATATACATAATTGCCAGAACTATAAAAATAGGCACCATCAACTGTCAGCATTCAGTGTGTGTGTGTGTGTGTGTGTGTGTGTGTGTGTGTGTGTGTAACCCTACATTATGGGGATAAAATGTCGCCACAAAGATAGCAATATCTGAAATCCTTGTCCTTGTGGGGACATTTTTTGGTCCCCATGAGGAAAACAGCGTATAAATCATACTAAGTGATGTTTTTTGAAAATGTAAAAATGCAGAAAGTTGTGTGTGATGGGTAGGTTTAGGGGTAGGCTTAGTTTAAGGGGACAAAATATACAGTTTGTACAGTATAAAAATCATTATGCCTATGGAGAGTCCCCACAAAGATAGCGGACCAGACGTGTGTGTGTGTGTGTGTGTGTGTGTGTGTGTGTGTGTGTGTGTGTGTGTGTGTGTGTGTGTGTGTGTGTGTGTGTGTGTGTGTGTGTGTGTGTGTGTGTGTGTGTGTGTGTGTAACCATAATGTAACCTACATTATGGGGATAAAATGTCGCCACAAAAATAGCAATATCTGAAATCCTTGTCCTTGTGGGGACATTTTTTGGTCCCCATGAGGAAACAACCCGGTATCACGCCAAAGCGTGTAATACTCACGCTGGTCCACTGTCGGATGCGTGTCAGTGTCACGCTTTGCCTCCTCTAGGCGTGTACATGACACGCATGTATGTAGTTAGCATACCAGCAGGGGGCAATCATTTCCTCAATGTCAACAACTCTCCACGCACCAAAGAGAAAGCGATATATTGCATTCTTCAATTCCCGCGTCGTCCAGGTTGGTCAGGAAATATTTGTTCATTATAGTGCTGTTATTAAGAAATCCTAACGTTGCTGTAGCCTTAACGTTATATTTGTGTGTGGGCTGTGGAGATGTTTAATCTATGGGGCTGTTAACGTAACTGTGGTCAATAACGTTAATGGATATTGATATCAATTGGCTAATTAATCACAGAAAGCAGCGTTCGATCCTGAAATATCGATACTGATGTTGTCGAGTATCCTATGTTGATGTTATATCGACAGGATCGATCCTCACATAAAAAATAAGCTAATAAATGGAACAAAACAACAACTATTTTTGCGAATAATTGTTTTGGAAAGAACTATTTCTCCTGCTAATCAAAACATAAAAGTGAAACCAATCAATCACAGAGAGCGTTCGCTGTTGACGTTTCTTTCACAGCGTTTGTTCAAATATACCTTAGGTCTGAGTTTCCTAAAAGCATCATAAGCAATAAGCATACAATCTTAAGTCTCACGATGCGTTTGGGAAACGAATATCTGAACATGTGAGTATCAGATGATAGAGAAACCATCAGAAGTTATTTGACAATAAACAAATGTTGATGTCAGTAAGATTATTTTAAGGACATTACTAGTTTTATTTAGCAAGGATAAATAAATTGATACAAGTGACAGGAAAGGCTTTTACATACAAAAAAATCTATTTCATGTAAATGCTGTTGTTATTATTATTTTTAAATCATTAAATAATTCTGATGCTGAAAATTCAGCTTTTATCACAGGAATAAATCATATTTTACAATATTCAAATCGGAAAAAAAATAGATATCCTATTTTAAATTGTTTTTACTGTATTTTGGATCAAATACATGCAGCCTTGGTGAGCAGAAGGGACTTATTTTAAAAACATTAAAAATCTTACCGACCCCACACTTTGATCAGTACTGTACATGTGACATTTATTATAATTATGCTAGTTTGTGCAATCAGATTTATTTAAATTGATTGTTAAAATTTCAAATGGATTGTGTTATGATCTGTAATTGCGGTTAATAAATCTGTCAGAAGAAAATGTGCAAAAGTTTTACCTTTTGGGGTATAACAATACTGGCAGCCCTTAAAAAAAATAACACTGGTTTTACTACGGTAACCATATATACACGACTAATTACAGGCGCATCAAGAGCACAAATCACAAATTATTTTAGAGGTCATGAAAATGTATTCAGATTTAGCATATTAATGATGCATTCACCAGCTCATATATCACGACATACTGCTTCTGTTCTGTTCATGAATGCAGTTTACATGCTGAATATGCATTGTGTGATAACAGAATCACAGTTATCTTCTTTATGTTGTTACAGTTCTGCATGTATAATATGACAGATCCAGGAAGCTTTGCTGTAAGAGAATTAACTGTGTTTTTGTTTTCTTTTGTCCAACAGCTCCTGTTTTTACCCACCATCCTTCCCTGTTACCTCCACCTGTACATCTTTAATATAAAACCAACGGCTCTTTTAAGAGCCACTCATATTCTCCTCTTTCTGCCTCTCTCTCACACAATCTCTCTATTCTATTTCACTCTCTCACTCTCTCTCTCACACTCTCTCACACACACTCTCTCTCACACACACTCGCTCTATTTTTCTCTCTCTCATTTTTTTTCTTCTAAAGATACGCTGTCTTTAAGTAAGTATTGTTACTTTATTCTTTATTTGTCTTTCACCTTACTAGGCCTATCTCTCTCACTGTCTAAATTTTTTTTAATGTAGTTTTATATAGCCTTATACTCTGTCCTCAATTCTTTTTGTCTGACAGTGTTTTTATCTTCCTTTCCAGTATAGTATCTTTGAAATGGCTGCTCAGCAAGACAGAGGGAGAGCAGATGATGCTATTTTCCTTGCAGACATGTTCATTGCTCAAACCAAAGTGAGTATTCTTTTTGAGACAATGATCTTCCAGTATTGGTAATTGGTAATAATACTAAAGAGTGGGAATTAGAGTGCAAAATTTAAATGAACTGCTCAAGAGTTGGCTGTATTTCAGTGTTATCATACAATGCTCACCTTCTGTCATGAAAGGCAAAGGAAGCAAAGGGCAAAGCAACATCTGCTAAAGGCAGTAAATTTAATGTCCGATGGGTGGAGAGAGATGCTGAAGGACGTCCACTGCTAAAAAGAAGCAGAAGTGGAGAGACACGAAGACGTGCTTCAGCTACAGGTAGTCCATGTCTTCCAATATTATTTGTGATTACCCACCCAATCTTTCTTATCTAAGTACACTATGCCCATTTTATACAGAATTCAGCTTGCTATTTGTTAGGTAACATAAATATGGTTTTGTGTCACTTTTGAAACAGACCACCAAACTGTGGGGCTTCCAGTGCACAGGTTTTTACTTAATTTTTTCCATGGTAAAACTTAAGGATTTCTGTTTCCGGTTTTTAATAATTTTCCTTTGAATATTGTATGTTAAACTGTGCCATCAGAAACACAACATGGTGGTGGATGTGTTACTTATGTTATTGACTTCACTGTAATGCTAAGCAATTCCAAAGAAATTAAGTGGAAGTGAAGCAATCGGTGTCAAGTTCAAGATTATGTCCAGATAAGGAAAAAAAACTTTTAGCGATTAATGGAATTGTCAGACATGTCAATTAGCCTATTATAGCCTTAAGTCACTAATGAACACTGTATTATATGCTTGTAAGACATGAAAATTATCTCGTTCCTTTCTATCTATCTTTTCAGTTGTTTCCATTGTTGGCAGTGAGGGCACTACTCCTTTTGAGTCATCTGAGGAGGTTCCCACAGTTACCCAATCAAACAGCTCTCAACACTCATTTGGTAAGATGACACTTGACCTTACTGTAATTAAGCAATTTAGCAATAAGCGTGAAAGGAATGATTATTTTCTTATTTCTGTCTTTTAGACAGTGAGATGCAGAAACTGCAGGACATTCTGACCTCAGAAGATGTTCAAGGCACCAGCAAGTGTCCTTCAACATCCACATCATGGTGTTTGCGTCAATCTGTAGCCCAGGATGAGTGGCGGAAAGCAAGGTCCCATCACATCAACTGCTTGCTGTCCTGCAATATGGCTCCAGAAAAGAACTGCAGCCACTGCACATCTCCTGCCGTCATTCGCTGCAGAGACTGCATGCCCCAAGAGTGGCTGTGCATGGATTGTGACATAGAAATACACAAAAAACTCACCCTCCATAACAGGGAGTCCTGCATTGAGGGAATTTACAAGCCCATTGAGCCAACAGTGTGCTGTGTAAAAAAAGATGGCAAATATACACTGGTCAATCAAGGTAGTGTTCTGAACCTTTTTGGTAAAGTGATTAAAGTTTTATTTTATTTGATTTTTTTACTTGTATTATCCTAATTATAATTATACATATTTGTAATGCTTTTTCACTAATTATTTCACTTCTCTTTTCAGTATGTTTATTGCCTACAGTGAGACCTGTCCAGTTATGTACTTGCGACCCTTCAAACGTCGCAGAATCAGCTGGCAGAGCAATCATTTTGGTTTGCATAAATGGTGTGAATTATGATTTATATTTTTTATTTATTCCTGTCCCTTTGTGTGTTACAATGTTCTACTTTTTTATTTTAGGTCGGTATGATTTGCACTTGCCAAACTTGCGGTGCAGATTATGTCTGGCTCATTGGACACCTGACATGAGTGACCTAATAAGCAGTGGGTATTGGCCAGCATCTGTGAATGCTGACACGCTGTTTTCCATAGATGTCTTCAGCTCATTTGAAGAAATGAAAACTGTTGCACCAGGTTTATCGCGACAAGGTTTTTTGCAGATGTTGGAGAGGAGGACCTGTTTCTTTGGAAGGGTAAGATCAGTGTAGATCAAAGTTGCCTCAAGTAGAGATGAGAGAATATTTGTGTAGCTATTTAATTTTACTCTTTACTAATTGAATGAACAGGCTGGGAAAATACATGGAGACGTATTCCAAAGAAGCTTCATGGAATACACATTCTGCCAGTACCAGTGTGAAGAAATGGCCAGAGTAGAGCACTTCACCTGCCCTGCATGTACACCCAACATGCTTGCTCTTTGTGCAGATGGCAACAGAAAAGTGTACAGATTTCGGCAGTCAAAAGGGTTAGTTGTTTTACACTTGTAGTTGTTTTACTTAATGTAAAATTAGCAGAACATATAATGTCTGACACTGAACATATATTTTATTTTTATTCTATCTAGGTCAGAGGAACCATATTTTGATGGTACCTTCATTGCCAAGGACACTGATGTACACCATTTTGTTGATGAGATCAGGAGTAAAATGAAAAGTGTTAGTAAAATATGTAGTTTTTTGCACCTTTGATTTATATCCAAAATGTGCAATGTATGATTGTTGTTTTATTAAATAGATAATGTATCCCTAGTTAGTATAAGCTTTTGAGCATTTTGCACTATTTCAAGCAATCTTGTGTTGAGGTTTAAATTAGATATGGT